>BSQW01000001.1:48632411-49149911 GCA_030161315.1 Eutrema japonicum
TGTCAGCAGACACCTCCCCCAGACTTGAACAACACTGTCCTCAGTGTTATCTAGCCTAGAGTCAGTGAAAGAAACAAAGAAAAAGGATAGAACGAAGAGAAACAAGAAATTACCATTCTGGAACAGTCGGTGTCGATCGACACACGGCATGGTATCGATCGATACCATGCTTAGATCGACTTTGTGAATTTTCATCCGCGATTGGTGTCGATCGATACCATAGGGGTATCGATCGATGCTTAGGCGATTTCGAGTTGCTCCTTGTTCATCCTGACACAGACTCAAAACAAACGAAAATAAAAATAAAAACGAATCAAAAACATACTCACCAGTGGGTTGCCTCCCACCAAGCGCTCGTTTAACGTCAATAGCTTGACTGTAACGCCCTTCAGGCTGGATAAGAGTGAGAGCTTGCACCAAAACAGGCTCCATCACTTGATATTACTAGCTTCAGAGTTCTGCTTAGCATGCTGTCCACAAATTCCTGCCCTTTCTCTTTCAGCTCAGAAGTAAGAAGGACTCTTGCCTTAGAGAATGGCTTCAAGGCTCCTTTGCATTTGACCTTGTAATCAATCGAATTCCCATCACACTTCTGAGGAATCAGAGTGACATGGGGATTCTCGACCTTTTTGTTCTTGGCCTTCTTCTTCTTTGTTGCCTTAGTCTTCTTCTTGGGGATGTTGGGCGGTTCAGCTGGAACGTCTGTGACAGTAGGCTCATCAGGAGGCTCTTCCAGAAGATCAATTGCTAGCGACTCTCCTGTGATAACCTTGATGCTAGAGGCACGTGTGGGAATACTCCTAGGTGGAATGACATCATAGTAGACATCACTGTCAATGTAAGAGAAAGATAGTCTCTTATTAGGTGTGTCTATGATCGCGCCTGCAGTAGCCATGAACGGTCGTCCCAGGAGTATAGGCATACGATATATCGCACCCATCTCCACAACCTGAAAATCAGTAGGCACCAGACAGTCTCCTACTTTGACCAGCAAACCATGGATAGTACCGTGTGGAAGCGAGGTGGAGTTGTTCGCGAATGTGATAGATGCCTCTGGTGATCGAATATCAGCTCCTAACCGCTCTGCAATTGCCCTTGAGATGACATTGACACTAGCCCCTGAGTCGACAAGAGACTCTTTGAAATTAACTCCTGAGATGGAGCATAGAACAGCGAATTTCCCTGGGTCTTCCCTCTGTGTCAATTTCCGCGGTTGTAGTGAATTGCGAACTCTTTCTCCGATCACCTCACGTGTTTTCATAACTTCTGGTCCGTTCTGAGAGGGGTATCGATCGACACCTGGTAGGGTATCGATCGATGCCATGCGATTTGAATCGTTTCTGACAGGTACATCTTCATCAGAAAGAAGCTCCACGTTCGGGTTATCCAGCATATACTGTAGTCTAGCAATCTCCCATTCCTCCCTTGTCAGCTTAGGAACCATAGGATAAGGCATCCTGGTTACATACACTCGTTCTGCAACGACCTTAGGCACCACAGTCGAAGTTTCAACTGTTTCCTCAGAAATCGCCCCGGTATCGACCGATACCAATGGGGTATCGATCGATACACGGGTTTTTGAATCCATTCGAGCAGATGTCTGGGCTGGTATCGATCGATACTGGGGAGTATCGATCGATGCTTGTGCGATTTCAGGAATGGCTTCGAGATTTTCTGCATGTAAGCTGATGGCATTGACGTGTGCATTGTGTGATTGAACCGCCTTTCCCTTGGAATTTGCTGCAGTCTGAGCTACTTGCGTCTCCAGCATCCTGTGGCTCGTATTTAGTGCCTCGATCCTTCCACTCAAATCGGTGTACATGGTGTCCATCTTACCATTGAAGGTGGCTGTCATCTTCTCCTGCCCTTGAACCAGGTGTTCAAGCATAGCCTCAATCTTACTCTCAGGAGCTTTGGGTGGTGGGGATTGGTACCCTCCTTGCTGAGCATTGTTGGTGAAGTTTCGATTGGAGTTGCATCCGAATCGCTGACCCTGAAAACCAGAACCACCAATGTAGTTAACATCTTCCACTTCATTCTCAGCAGCAAAGTGGACGGCCTTTGTTGTCCTTCCCAGCAGAAGACTGTGCATAGAATCCAGCTGAGCTTTCACTTCAGCGATCTGCGACCCATCCTGATTACCAGCCAGCCTCTTGCGCTCGAAATCTGCGCTCTTGGTGCTACTACTAGAGGCAAAGTTCTCAATCAACACAATAGCATCCTCAGGATATCTGGTGTTGAAATTACCATTGCTGGAAGAGTCCAGACCCATCTGATATCTCCAATCTACTCCTCTGAAGAAGATACCCAGCAGTTGCACATCAGAGTATCCATGATGTGGACAATCTCTCTGATACGATCTGAATCTTGTCCAAGCAGCCTTGAACGCCTCGGTAGGTCCTTGAGAAAAAGTGGAGATCTTATTCCTCAGATCTTCAGATCTTCCATCATCGTAGAAGTTAATCAGGAAGGCTCTCTTGGTGTCCTCCCAATTAGTTAGCGATCCAGGAGATAGCTGCCTCAGCCAGTAAGTAGCTTCTCCACCTAGAGAGTAGGGGAAGAGCTTGCAGAAGAGGTAGTCGTAGGACACTCCATTGCTCTTAATGCTAGTGACCAAGTCCTCGAACCTCTCTACATGGTCCATTGGATGTTCATGAGGAAGACCATGGAAGAGATGTTGTCCTACTAGAGTGTAGTAAGCAGGTTTCAGCTCGAAGTCATTCCTCTCATAAGCAGGAGGACGAATCGCTGACCGATTGGCGAAAAACTGCTCTGGCCTGTTGTACTCACCAATCGTCCTTCCACGATTAACCACAGCATTCCCTGCGTTGGCGCGCCCAGCTGGCGCGATAATCTCAACAACCGCAGCAGGGACAACGATGTTACCAGCTTCATCAAGTCGCTGCCCTCTCTCATTACACACGTGACCCTCTTGGTCTCTCAGAATTCCAGCTTCATCAGCTCTTAAAACCACTGGGTTGTTCAACCCTGATGTTTGCTTGGTCTTTCTGTTTGTGCGTTCCACAAACGCTAGCTGTTCCAGTGACAGTTCAACTAGTTGTGTGCTCTTGTTGCTTCTGGTTTCACGAACAGGCATACACCTGCAAACAAAACACTAGGCAAAGCACGTAAGTAACCAGAAAAATACGTTGAGTATCGATCGATACCAAGTGGTGTCGACCGATACCAACAAAAGAAGACGACGGGTATCGACCGATACTACAGAGTATCGATCGATACCGACGAACTTAGTCGAAATTCTAAACTAAAATCTAATGGCGAATTTGAGTCCCCGGCAACGGCGCCAAAATTGATATGCTCAATTTAATACCCTAAAGTACTAAAGCAGTTGTAATAGTATAGCTAGGGGTCGAACCACAGAAGACTCACAGAAACGCACAATAGATTCTATAGTGTCGAATTACGCTAAGCCAAACAGTTGTAATTAAAAGCAGTGCAGAAATTAAAGGAGTTGTAAATCAATTGAGAAATATAGGCTCAGGGTTTTTCTCAGGAAATCAATGAATGCAGATAAACTAACTAACAGGATTCAGATTTAGCGCAGTTCTTGAACTCAAATCACTAAAATATAGCTAACCAACTCTCGTTGCGAAAACTATCTAAATCTAAATCCCAAGAATTCCAAATCTCTTTGCGAATCCTAAATTCTAAATCAGCTTTAATATCAGGTTTGATATGTTCACAAATCAATTAAACCAAATCTCTTTGCGAATAATCAATTTGCTCACCTAGGTTCTATCAGGTAATTAATCGCACTCTCGTGCCTAATCAATTATCCTAAGATCTAAGTTCCAGATTCGTCAACCTAGAATTAGCTATGAACACAACCTAAGGTGAAGAACTAATTCAGATGGTGAATCCTAAACAGATAATTAACCTAGCATTCAAAGAAATCCTTTATGAGAAAACCCTAAACCTAAAGTGGATCTACTCAGACATGGCAATTGAATCAAAAGACATGTTTGAATAAATCATCAATAGAATAAGAAGAAGGGTTTAGAGATCTGATCTCGGACGAAGGGAGATTCAGACTTGTCTCTCTAAAACCAAAGTAAAATCAAACACAGAAAATAAAAGCATAAAAAGGCATAGCCTAAACATGTGGCTGAAAACTCCTATTTATAACCTAAAACACGATCTAGGGTCTTCTTGTAATTATTAAAGACTTCTGGGCACTTTTGCAATTCCTCAAGTCTTGGAAAACTCGCGGGTTGTGTCTTGCTGCGCTGAGTGTCGATCGATACCAAGGGGTATCGATCGATGCTCGACGTGAATTCAGGTTCTCAGCGACACGATCTTTATCTCTGCTACAAACTGCTCCAGAAAGCTCCAATACTTCCAATAATCCTCCAAACGTGCTATGACCTGTAAAAGACTCTAAAAGACTCCAAAATACTATAAAGACTCTATAAAAAGGACTTATATCATGGCTTAAATAGGGTAAAAACCATGATATATCATCTATCACAACAACTAGAAGAAGAAAAGAGAGAGCGAGGATGATGAACATGAGCCTTGAAGATATGTGGAGAATAATAGCCATGTTTTCCATATGTAGCATGTGCGTATTACTCATGAGCCTCTGTCTTTCATCGTTTTCGTCCTGTTACGCGCCCATCGGTGCCACAACTTTGTACGTTGTGTTGCTGCTCATGTCCCATAATATTATTCACACCTCCTCTACATGTGATGTGATCATCATGGGCAGCAAGAAGGATCAAAAGGATGCGTTGCTTGTACTGGATTATCCCTTCTACCAACTTTTGAGTGCCGATTCCTTGGGAGAATCACATTAACATGCTACACGTGCGGACTACTCTGTGATTCTTATGGTAGCCATGTTTTATCTCCCCTACTATTACTAGACCATTGATTTTATTTTATTTTTTGCCAGAATTTCTGTTGATTTATTAAACTAAAGGGACGAGATTACATAAGTGGAAAAGAGAAAAGAAGTGCCTTACAATGACCATTGATGCCTTGATCTACTACATATGCTCCTTGTTTTCCTTCGGGATCGCCATCTTCTAGCTCAACTCTCACATGGACACTAAACACGTCCTTTTCACCTTTTGCTTTGGATAAGTCTCCGCTCTCGAGGGCTTTGGTCTCGGTGATTTTCTAGGTTCAGATCGTACCCTTTGGTGTGTTGTTGTGTGTGCTATCATTCTCGCACAGCTTATGTTCCGCACTAACGGAATCTTTGTTGTTTAGTATCAGTCACCGACTTTCTTGTCGAGTTCGACAGAGTCTTGTCTCATTCTTCTTTTTTTAGTCCTAGGAATTCCTAATTTCATGAATAGGCGATAAAGTTTCGGATCAGATCTTAGAGGTCGTAGCGTGTGCTTGTGATGCTTACTATTGTTTTCAGACGCATGTCAGATTTCGGATCTTAGAGTATCCAATCATGCATTCCTGTTGAATTTGCTCATCTCATGAATTGTTTGGTATATGTGACCATTTTAAAACCGTGGGGAGATTATAGATTAAGGGAGGATATATATATGTTTAGCTCGATCGGCCTAACTTGACTATCGTACTCGTACATACTAGTAGTATCCTTTATCCTGCTTGGAACACATAATCACGAATCAGGTTAAATGGCACATGGATTATTGTAATGTGCTGCAAGAAAATTTACTTGGAAGCCATATATAAGACAACAATAATCTTGTTATATATTGACAACTAAAAGTTTTATAATGTTTCTTATACAAAATTTCATACATATCAAACCATATCACTCTAAACATGACAACTAAAATTTTTATAATGTATATCTTACTAGCTAGTAACTTAGTTTTGCAAAATTATTGAATCATTCCTGTAGAATTTGCTCGTATGATGAATGGTACTATTATAACTTGCGCAGATTACAGATTATGGTAGGATAAACTTTAGCTTGGCCTAACTTTAGAATAAGCCTTTGAACCTTACTAATATCTGTTGTATAAACGTTGTATTTCCGGGATCGTAACGTATAGTGAACTTGGATAATGATTGAATCGTACTCAAAAACACTTTTCTTAAAGAGTATTTCGACTCTTCTCAAACCTTGGGTTACACAAAATCCCTTCTAGGATACGACAATCAAAGTTCTCTCTTGTTATAGGCTAAGATCCAAGAGAAACAAATAGAGATTTTGTGTTTTGTTTTGTGTTTTCACCAAAGATTTTATCAATCTTTGGTCTTGTGAATCTGTTTTCTTTCTCTCGTTCTGTTGTTTTTATTTGAGGCAAAGGAACATAGTATTTATAAAGTTCAATGGTTGTCACGTACGTTTGCAACCGTACGTGTAACATTGTAACTGTAATTAACCATAAACAAATAGTTACAATGGTTCATAATATTACCGTTAATACACTTAAAACTCCAACATTCCTTCCCCATTTAAGTGTAATTTTTTGATTTACGAAATCAACAACACAAACACCAAACTCATGCATAAATGTAAATGTCCTAAGGATTGAATTTACATATTAGTGATATTACATATTCCAAATGCCCGAGAATCAGGATTTCCTACGGATTGAATCCTTTCAACTCATTTGGGTACATGAAGATTATACACACACAAATTTACACACTACTCTAAGTGTTTATCCGTGACACTATTATAAGCCAAGTGTCCTTATCCTTTCATGAGCATATACAAAGCTAAGTCCAAGCTTCTTGAAGCGGCTACACTTCACACCCATATAGGTAGATACTTTTCATCTTGCACCTGCAAAATGTAATTTTTCAAAAGATCTATTAAAAATAAAACTTTAGCCTAACCCTCTCTTGCAGGTATAAGCACTTACTTTGGGATGATATAAACAAGTGCTTCAATCTCTAAGTGTGGGCTTTCCACATTGAATTCAGCCTCTAATGTCGTATTAGAGGGGAATTGGGTATCCCACCATTAAAGATTTAACTGGACTTTAATCCCATCCCCTTAGCCGACTTGGTCACCAAATCCCTAGCTAGTCATTTTGTCAAGTGATCTGCTAGATTTTGTTGAGACAGAACAAACTCTATGGTAATCACCCCATGAGTGATCAACTCACATACCGCGCTATGTCTAACGCCCAGGTGTCGCGACTTACCATTATACATTTGGCTATAAGCCTTAGCCAAAGTAGCTTGACTATCACAATGGATAGAAATCGGTGATACCGGTTTCGGCCACAATGGAATCTCAAAGACTAAGTTTCTTAACCACTCTGCCTCTCTCCCCGCAGCCGCTAACGCTACAAATTCTGATTCCATAGTCGAACTTGTAATACAAGCTTGTTTCTTAGATGCCCATGAAATGGCACCTCCCCCAAGTAAGAACACCCAACCACTTGTAGAAGAATGATCTTCCACGTTGGTAATCCAACTTGCATCCGAATATCCTTCTAAGACTGAAGGAAATCCGATATATGACAAACAATAATTTATCGTTCCTTTCAAGTACTTGAGCACCCTCCTTAAAGCTTGCAAATGATGAGTGCTAGGATTACTAGTGTATCTACTCAACCTTCCTACCGCATAAGCTATATCTGGTCTAGTGCTCGTCATGGCATACATTAAGCAACCAATTACTCTTGAGTACTCGAGTTGTGATACTGCTTGTCCCATATTAGGCATAAGTTTCACACTCGCGTCCATGGGAGTGCTCACGAGAGAAAAATTCTCATAATTGAACCTTTTAAGCACTTTTCAATGTAATGTGATTGTGTTAAAGATAGTCCTTTGTTCTCACGCTTGATTTGAATTCCAAGAATCACGTCCGCCTCCCCCATGTCTTTCATGGAAAAATTTGATGACAAAAACTCTTTTGTAAGTTCTACTTGTCTAAGGTTTGTGCCAAAGATCAACATGTCATCAACATAAACAAATGATCACTCCGTTACCAGAATCATCAAATTTGCTATATAAACACTTGTCCGACTGATTTAATTTGAATCCATTTGATAAGACAACTTCATCAAACCTTTGATGCCATTGCTTAGGTGCTTGCTTTAGCCCATACAATGACTTTATCAACTTACACACCTTATGCTCTTGACCAGGCATAACAAACCCTTCAGGTTGTTTCATATACACCTCTTCTTCTAAGAAACCGTTCAAGAACGCAGTCTTAACATCCATTTGGTGGATCACAAGATTATGAATGGCTGCTAAACCAATTAATAATCTAATAGAAGAGATTCTAACAACAGGAGCATACGTATCGAAATAGTCAATGCCTTCCCTTTGTCTAAAGCCTTGAATAACCAATCGAGCCTTAAACTTGTCGATTGTTCCATCGACTTTCATCTTCTTCTTAAAGATCCACTTGCAGCCTAAAGGCTTGCAACCAAGTGGGAGATCCGTTAAGACCCAAGTATTATTTTCTACAATAGAATCCATCTCATCATTTACCGCTTCTTTCCAAAACGCAACATCTTGTGATTTCATGGCTGATAGTGAACTTTTTACGGTTCGCACAATTACCCACTGTGCACAATGCCTCAATCTAATGGCATGTCATTGTAGCACTTTGGGATCGAATCCACAGGGAAATAAGAACGACGCACTAAGAATACAGGACGCTATCTAATCTAAGCAAATATCGGGTTTTGGTTTTTATCGGACAATTTGAAACGTGCAAAATAGAGAAATAAACGAGTAGCAAAGCAAACAAGAAAACGATTAATATCAAATTTAAACAAACGAATTCTCGGGTAAAGCAATCGACTCGGGTGATTCTTTAATCTACTCAAGATGCTCAAACATTCGACTAAATATCTCCCTAGGCCTTAGAACACTACTAAAGATTAATCCACTTCCATGGTATTAACCCATTTCTTAGTCATCAATCGTCATAAACTTCCGTTCGCGATTCTATGACTAACAAGCATTAATAACAAGTCTAAATAGCCATTAAACACCCTAGACATCTATTTCCATAGGCTAGGAATGTAAAACACTCATTGAATTGGTTGGGGAATTTCATCGAACACCTTCCGGGCGAGAAATTCCCTATGATCTAAATCAACTTTGTCAAGGCCAATCCAGCATTAATAACACTCAATGAGAAAGGATATCAACTAATCTAGTTCTTAAACATCAAGAACAAACCTAGAATCACCCTAATCTACTTCACCCAAGAATCCTAAAAGAACTACTCACACATAGCTAAATCACAAATATAAACCGTACAAATGAAAGCCATAAGCAAAATAAGAAGAATGATAAAAAGAGTTTAAGAAAATCTTCACTAAAATGGTTTGGATCTTGAATCTTTCATACAAAACAAAAACAAGAAAAGAAGAAAGAAATAAGTGGCTTAGAACCCTCAAAAGAAGCCGCCCCCCGTCTAATTAGGCTTAATTTGCTTAAATAGATACAGATCGGGTCGGGTCAACCCGGGACAAACCGGGTTTGACCCGACAATTTTTGTGCCCGAGAAGGTTCACAGCGGTCAGCTCAGACCGCTGCATGACCGCTGTGAACTGCCTGCTGTTTGCTTCGGATGGATCCGCAGCGGTCTGCTCGTACCGCTGCACCTGACCGCTGCGGACTTGAAAGTGCAGCGGTCTGGTTTGACCGCTGTATGACCGCTGCGAGACTTCTGGTTTTTGCTCCGGCTGGATCCGCAGCGGTCTGCTCGTACCGCTGCACCTGACCGCTGCGGACTTGAAAGTGCAGCGGTCTCCCTAGACCGCTGCATGCTGGCCGCTGCGCTTCCTGATTTCCTCCTCCATCACTCGATCATCTCCGTTCGCTGCGGGTACGTTCCTCCTGGTCCATGATCTTCCCCAAGACTCCAAATGGTACCTAAAAGACTCCATAGCACACAAACATATGCAAAAACTAACCTAAGACTCACTAACTCTAAAATGGATGCAAACTATACCAAAAACAAAGAAATGAATGCAATAAGTCACAAAATGCTAACTAAAATGTATGCTAAAATGGGCTAAATTATGCAACTATCAACTCCCCCGAACTTGCCTTTTGCTTGTCCGCAAGCAAACAAACAAGAACAAATCGAAGAAGAGGTTGGAATGCGGGATATCATATCCAAGAATATTAACAAAAGAATTCAATTCAATGCACTTGGTAGTAGTTATGTGATGCACAAACAACATCTACTTCAAAAGATTTAGCCATACTCGTCGCTACACGAATTTGGTATAAGCCTTAGCATCTACAAGTAATCATATCCTCTAACTCTTTAACATTCATTAAGTACAATGGTGAATCATGCTTAATAAAAATCAAGTGAACTCATTTGGCTTAGGGAAAAGGTTTTGAGATAAAATTGATCTCAATCATGTGGGTATTCCAATGCAATGGGATCTCTCACGAAAGAATGAACTTTGGCAAAATGCTAAGAGTAAAGAACAATTGATGCGTACAAGGATGACATCCGTCTACCCAATGCCCCAATATGAACTCCACTCCCATTTCTAAACTCATCAAGATCCATTCTAAACTACCCATATCACAAGGCATTTTGCCTTCTTAGACCACATTTCTTTTCTTCTTCTCTTTCAACAAATGGATTGGCTCTTCATCTTTTTCTTTTAGCTCTTTTTCACTTTCATAACTAGTCTCTCAATCATCATTTAGATGCCTTAGCCATATTTTTTTTTTTTTTTTTTTTTTTTTTTTTTTTTTTTTTTTTTTTTTTTTTTTTTTTTTTTTTTTTTTTTTTTTTACACACATAGAGACTTATACTTTCAACACCTAGAGCTATTCCACACTTTCATGCCAACCAATCCAAACTTTTTACTTTCCCCTATCCTTTTTCCCAATCTTTTATTTTCTCCACACTTTCTTTTCTTTGCATCAACACCCAAATCACTAACCTATCTATCAACTCCTTGTCGTTCCAAACTCAACACTTTTTGCTAAGTTCATTCAAAATTAGACCTCACGACACACACAAGAGATGAAGGCTTGAAGGAAAGGTTTAGTTAAGGGTGTGGTTAACCGTTCCAAATATGAGAATCAGCTATTTGAGCTAACAAGAGAGTGGTAAAAAGGGGTAAGATAGCTCAAATATGTATATGACATCCATGAGTTCAACTTTTCAATGTACAAGCATGATAATTTCAAGTCAAGATTAAAGTTCATGTAGATAGAGTTAGATTCAATTCAAAGCATGCTTCAACCAAGACAAAAACATTCAAACCGCAAGATCAAAGCATGGATCATCCTTAACTTCGTGATCGCTCAAATGCATCAAAGAACTCCTAACGAGGGCATTAATTCAAGCTCTTAAGTTTATATTCTACATGGATAATTCTCCCAATGCAAGTGAATGCAAACCTATATGCATCTAGACTCAATCTTAAACATGCAAAATGCAACTAAAATTTTTTTTTTATGGTTTTTATATGCACTTATATGAATGAATGAGACTCAAAGATGGAAAAATAAAAATAAGATCACAAAACACAAGATCAAAAGACACAAATCCTTCCCCCGAACTTGAATTGCAACGTCTCGGTGCAACAAAAGTCAAAGAGAAGGTATAAATATGCAAAAAGTATGTACAATGAAATGGAGTTTGGATCATACCTTTGGATTGGAGAGAAGTGTGACGTGCTGTAGCTCTACCCATTCATGCATTAAGCACCACGACCTTGGACCCAAGAAAACTATAAACATCAAACAAAAACATTAAAAAGAACAAGAAAGAACGAAAATATATACAAAGATAGTCATGGGAATGCCTCCCAAGAGCGCTTGTTTTACGTCGCTAAGCTTGACGTTTCAACTGTTAATCATGAGAATCAAAAGGTTGAGCCAATGCACCTTTGGTCCTTCTCCTATCAAGACAAGAAACAAAATATGCAACATGGCACACGACTATCCATGGCAAAGAGGCATAAATCACATCAAGAAAGGTTACTAAAAATATAGCATACATCTTGGAATTTTCCTTGATGATGAGATGTTCACGAGGACCAAATGCATTTGATGGAAAAATAAAGTCGATTTCATGTTTAAACGAGTTAATCACAAAATAGTCAACTTCATCTCCATCAATCATGTAAAACACATCCTCTTTCCTAGATTTCATCTCAACCTTAGGGTCATCTATCTCATTCAAGATCTTATCTACATCAAGCACACCCCCTAGGTAAGATTTTTCAAGAAGAGAACTAGATTCCTCAGGCATTGAAAGCTTAAACTCGATATCATGATCATTCAAAGCACATAGATAATTAATATCAAAACATACTTCATGATAATCACTAGCAAGCTTTTCTACTCTTAAGGTTTCTAGTATTTGAGACTCACATATTAAATCACAGCATTCATTAATGAGCTTGAGAGCATGTGAACTAGAAGCTACATCTTCAATGCAAGGCAAGTGACTATCCTCATAATCAACGATTTCAAAGGTTGTGTCAAAAATACCTTCTAGTTGGCATGGTGGAACCCAATAAATTACCTCTTCGAGTGCATGAGCTATCTTTATCTCAATAAATGTGAGCTCCCTTCCCTCAAGCGCTGCCCGACGTGACATGAGGTTCAAACGGATCATAATCGCGAGATTACTCCTTGTCAATGCCGGGTTTTCTTTGCAAAGCTCATCCAACTCTACTTTTTGTTCTGATGTGACTACACTTTCATCAAATGGTGGCTCCACATATGGCTCATCATCAATGCTTTCATCAAATGTGGCATCCTCTTCTTGTGGCCAATCATTGTAATCCATGGCCATCGACTCTAAGAAGCAAAAAAGAAGAAAATAAAATGTTAGTAGAAGTCAAGAACTTAGTCTCAAATAGTATCCAAATCCTAATGGCTATTGCTAATCTCCCCGGCAACGGCGCCAAATTGATAGTGAACTTTTTACGGTTCGCACAATTACCCACTGTGCACAATGCCTCAATCTAATGGCATGTCATTGTAGCACTTTGGGATCGAATCCACAGGGAAATAAGAACGACGCACTAAGAATACAGGACGCTATCTAATCTAAGCAAATATCGGGTTTTGGTTTTTATCGGACAATTTGAAACGTGCAAAATAGAGAAATAAACGAGTAGCAAAGCAAACAAGAAAACGATTAATATCAAATTTAAACAAACGAATTCTCGGGTAAAGCAATCGACTCGGGTGATTCTTTAATCTACTCAAGATGCTCAAACATTCGACTAAATATCTCCCTAGGCCTTAGAACACTACTAAAGATTAATCCACTTCCATGGTATTAACCCATTTCTTAGTCATCAATCGTCATAAACTTCCGTTCGCGATTCTATGACTAACAAGCATTAATAACAAGTCTAAATAGCCATTAAACACCCTAGACATCTATTTCCATAGGCTAGGAATGTAAAACACTCATTGAATTGGTTGGGGAATTTCATCGAACACCTTCCGGGCGAGAAATTCCCTATGATCTAAATCAACTTTGTCAAGGCCAATCCAGCATTAATAACACTCAATGAGAAAGGATATCAACTAATCTAGTTCTTAAACATCAAGAACAAACCTAGAATCACCCTAATCTACTTCACCCAAGAATCCTAAAAGAACTACTCACACATAGCTAAATCACAAATATAAACCGTACAAATGAAAGCCATAAGCAAAATAAGAAGAATGATAAAAAGAGTTTAAGAAAATCTTCACTAAAATGGTTTGGATCTTGAATCTTTCATACAAAACAAAAACAAGAAAAGAAGAAAGAAATAAGTGGCTTAGAACCCTCAAAAGAAGCCGCCCCCCGTCTAATTAGGCTTAATTTGCTTAAATAGATACAGATCGGGTCGGGTCAACCCGGGACAAACCGGGTTTGACCCGACAATTTTTGTGCCCGAGAAGGTTCACAGCGGTCAGCTCAGACCGCTGCATGACCGCTGTGAACTGCCTGCTGTTTGCTTCGGATGGATCCGCAGCGGTCTGCTCGTACCGCTGCACCTGACCGCTGCGGACTTGAAAGTGCAGCGGTCTGGTTTGACCGCTGTATGACCGCTGCGAGACTTCTGGTTTTTGCTCCGGCTGGATCCGCAGCGGTCTGCTCGTACCGCTGCACCTGACCGCTGCGGACTTGAAAGTGCAGCGGTCTCCCTAG
Organism: Eutrema japonicum; assembly: GCA_030161315.1. Classification (NCBI taxonomy): domain Eukaryota; kingdom Viridiplantae; phylum Streptophyta; class Magnoliopsida; order Brassicales; family Brassicaceae; genus Eutrema; species Eutrema japonicum. The sequence continues at coordinate 48,646,486 of BSQW01000001.1, forward strand.
ACCGCTGCATGCTGGCCGCTGCGCTTCCTGATTTCCTCCTCCATCACTCGATCATCTCCGTTCGCTGCGGGTACGTTCCTCCTGGTCCATGATCTTCCCCAAGACTCCAAATGGTACCTAAAAGACTCCATAGCACACAAACATATGCAAAAACTAACCTAAGACTCACTAACTCTAAAATGGATGCAAACTATACCAAAAACAAAGAAATGAATGCAATAAGTCACAAAATGCTAACTAAAATGTATGCTAAAATGGGCTAAATTATGCAACTATCAATGGCCTCATCAAAAGTTCTAGGGTCCTCATCAACAAGATAACAATATGAGTATTGGAAACCAACCTCATCTCTTGACCCTTCAACTAAATAAAGCTGGAAATCAGGACCAAATGATTCTTCAATTCTCCCTCGTTTGCTTTTACGAAGCGTCGGTGACTCGTTAGGAGGAACGAACGTGTCGTCTCCTTTATTTGTTCCACTAGAACTTGGAACTAAGTCCTTTGGCCTATGTATAGAAGAGAAACGACTCTCATCAAATATTGCATCTCTTGACTCAATTATTGTGTGAACCGGTATAGAATCATTATGTTCTATGACATAAAATCTATAAGCCTTGGAATGCAAGGCATATCCAATAAATATGCAATCAACTCCTCTTTCTCCCAAAGTTTTAATCTTTGGTTGAGGTAGTCTCACGACCGCCCTACAGCCCCAAACTCGAAGGTAGTTCAAGTTTGGTTTATTTTTGTGCCAAAGTTCATATGGGGTAACCGTGTTCCTTTTGTTAGGAATTCTATTTAATAAATAACAAGCCGTTAACATGGCTTCACCCCAAAATCCGTCACTCAGTCCCGAGTAAGATAACATAGAATTAACCATTTCTTTTAGGACTCTATTTTTTCTCTCGGACACACCATTTTGTTGTGGTGTATACGGAGCCGTAGTCTCATGTATAATGCCTACAGACTGAAAATATGTTGGATAATAATACTCCCCACCTCTATCGGTGCGTAACTTCTTAATCAAGTCATTATGTTGCAATTCAACCTCAGTTTTATAAACCTTAAATTTATTAAGGGCCTCATCTTTAGCATGTAATAAATATACATAGCAATAGCGAGAATAATCATCTATGAACGTGATGAAATATTTCTTATTCCCTAAAGATGGAGTCGAATTCAAATCACATAGATCACTATGTATAAGTCCAAGCATCCTAGCGTTTCTTTCTATGCTCTTAAACGGTTGTCTAACTATTTTAGTCAACATGCATGTTCCACACTTATCTATATTCACATCAAAAGTAGGAATTAATCCTTCTTTAGACATATCAATCATACGTTTATAATGTACATGACCTAATCTTGCATGCCATAGAGAAGTATTATTTTTACTAGAACATGTCATATAAATAGAATCAACAACTTTCTTATTATTAAGCATAAACATGTCATTACAAAAATATCCAAATCCAACAAAGACACCACACTTAGATAAGACATACTTATCCGACTCATACACTTGTTTAAATCTACACTTATTTAAAACACTACCAGAGACTAAGTTTTTTCTAATTCCGGGTACATGAATTACATCATTAAGATTAAGAGTTTTCCCAGAACTAAATTCTAACACCACTTTTCCACGCCTAGGATAGGAGCGGTTGACTCGTTGTCCATATGAAGTACGGACCCATCTTGAACTGGCTCGTATGTCTTGAACCAACCACGATCCTTGCAAACATGTGTTGTTGCACCCGAGTCAATCCACCACGTCACCTCATCATTCTGCACATAAAATGCCTCAACAATTTTTGACACATAATTCACTTTCGAATATGAATCAAAAACAGAAATCTGACCTTGAAGAGATGATGGGCCTTGTTCCTTAGAACCTTGCCCAAAACGGTTATGATGCGTTTTATTCTTATCCTTTGCTGCCCGACAATCACGTTTGAAGTTACCCGGCTTGTTACAAATCCAACAAACGCTCTTAAGCCTTTTGTTAGATCCATCGTTAGTGTTGTTAGTAAAGGGGCGTTTCTTCCCTTTATTCTTCATCTTAGAACTCCCACTTTCCTCCATCATATTGATCGAGGAAGTTTCAGCCTCCTTATTTTTTGGTTTTCCTCCCTCTTGCACCCTTATAGATTCATCTATGCGCAAATGGCTGCCAAGTTGTACAAGAGACAACTCTTCCTTTTTGTGTTTTAACATGTGCCTAAAATCCTTCCATGAAGGTGGTAACCTGTCGATAATGCTCGACACCGAAATGGATTCATCCATCTTCATGTTGTGTTGAGTGTATTGGCCTAGGATGCGAAGTAATTCATTGTATTGCTCCATAACCGGCCTTGAATCGCACATCTTGTAATTATTAAAATTACTCACAAGGAACTTCTTACTAGAAGAATCCTCGGCCATGTACTTCGACTCCAACGCATCCCATAATTCTTTTGCGGATTCGGCATTTTGATAGACATCAAAGAGAGGATCGGACATACCGTTGAGAATGTGGCCACGACATATGTAGTCGTCGTTCTCCCATTTAAGTTTCTTCCTTGTCTCTTCCACGGACTCGTTTTCGGCATCCTCCGACACAGTGGGCATTGGCATACTTAGAACGTACACCATATTGAGTGTTGTGAGGAGAAAGTGCATATTCTTTTGCCATCTTCGAAAATCAACTCCTTCAAACTTATCTAATTTGCCAAACTTTGACGTCATCTCACGCACCGAAACATTAGCCATTGTTCACGGAAAATACTCTTTAAGAATGTTGTATAAACGTTGTATTTCCGGGATCGTAACGTATAGTGAACTTGGATAATGATTGAATCGTACTCAAAAGCACTTTCCTTAAAGAGTATTTCGACCCTTTGATATATCATGGTTTTTACCCTATTTAGGCCATGATATAAGTCCTTTTATAGAGTCTTTTCTTGTGTTTTGGAGTCTTTTAGAGTCTTTCACAGGTTATAGCACGTCTGGAGCTTAATTGGAATTATTGGAGCTTTTCTGGAGCATTCTGGAGCATTCTGGAGCGAGACTGAAGTCTGATGACTAAGAGCCCGATCTGAGCACCGAGCATCGATCGATACCCCCTGGTATCGATCGATACCCATCGAAGCAGATTTCAAAGTCGCGACTTAATGAAGTTTGAAGAATTGCAAAAAGCACCCAGAAGACTTTGATAATTACAAGAAGGCCCCAAATCGTGATTTAGGTTATAAATAGGATTTTACAGCCATTGTTTAGGCTATGCTTTATTATTGTTTAGGTTTAAGAGAGATTTTTGTGGAGAGACAAGTCTGGTTTCCCTTCGTCCGAGATCAGATCTCAAAACCTTGTTTCTCTTTCTGATTTAATATAAGAGTATTTATTCAACATGTTTATTAATTTAATATCCATGTCTGAGTAGATCACCTGTTAGGTTTAGGGTTTTTTTCATAGGGATTTCTTTGAATGCTAGGTTGATTATCTGTTAGGATTCACTATCTAAATTAGTTCTTCGCCTTAGGTTGTTCTCAAAGCTAATTCTAGGTTGACGAATCTGGAACTTAGATCTTAGGATAATTAATTAGGCACGAGAGTGCGATTAATTACCTGATAGAACCTTAGGTGAGCAAATTGATTATTCGCAAAGAGATTTGGTTTAATTGATTTGTGAACATATCAAACCTGATTTTAAAGCTGATCTAGACTTTAGGATTCGCAAAGAGATTTGGAATTTCTAGGATCTAGATTTAGATAGTTTTCGCAACGAGAGTTGGTTAATTATATTTTAGTGATTTGAGTTCTAGAACAGTGCTTAATCTGAATCTTATTAATGAGTTTACCTGCATTCATTGATTTCCTGAGAAATACCCTAAGCCTACATTCCCCCAATTGAATTTACAAACGTTTTACTTGCAACTCTGTTTTTCAATTACATCATCTGGTTTAGCTTGTTTCTGATCTATAGAATCTATCGTGTGATTCTTGAGTTCTTGTGTTCGACCCCTGATTTACTGCAGCAACTGCTTTAGTACTTTTTAGGGTATTAAATTGAGCATATCAATTTTGGCGCCGTTGCCGGGGACTCAATTCGCCGTTAGATTTTAGCTAGGAAATTCGTCTAAATCGCCCGAGTATCGATCGATACCCTTGAGTATCGGTCGATACCCGTCGTAAATTTCAGTTACTTACGCTCTTTACTTGTGATTTCAGGTGCATGCATAATCTTGAAACCAGAAGCAAAAAGAGTACTCCGCTAGTTGATCTATCACTGGAACAGCTAGCACAAGTGGAACGCACAAACAGGAAAGCAAAGAAGTCAGCTAAGATGAACAACAATCAAGTTGGGTTGGTTCGTGATGCTGCTGGAGCTTACAGGGACCAACAGGGTCGGTTGTGCAATGAGCAAGGACAACGTCTGGATGGAGAGGGGATTGTCATTCCACCTGCTCCTGTTGTCGCTGAGAATGCTGCTAGGGACGCAAGGGATGCTGTGGTTAATCGTGGTAGAACGATTGGTGAACACAACAGGCCAGAGCAATTTTTCGCCAATCGCTCTGCGATTCGTCCCCCTGCGTATGAGCGGAATGACTTTGAGCTGAAGCCTGCTTACTACACTCTAGTAGGACAGCATCTTTTCCATGGTTTGCCTCATGAGCATCCAATGGATCATGTAGAGAAATTCGAGGACTTGGTCACTAGCATCAAGAGCAATGGAGTGTCCTACGATTATCTCTTCTGCAAGCTCTTCCCATACTCTCTTGGTGGGGAAGCTACTTACTGGCTGAGGCAGTTACCTCCTGGATCACTGACTAATTGGGAAGACACCAAGAGAGCCTTCCTAATTAACTTCTATGACGATGGACGATCTGAAGATCTGAGGAATAAGATCTCCACTTTTTCTCAAGGACCTACTGAGGCGTTCAAGGCTGCTTGGACAAGATTCAGATCGTACCAAAGAGACTGTCCACACCATGGATACTCTGATGTGCAGCTGCTAGGTATCTTCTTCAGAGGAGTAGATTGGAGGTATCAGATGGCTCTGGACTCTTCAAGCAATGGAAACTTCAACACCAACTATCCTGAGGACGCCTATGTGTTGATTGAGAATTTTGCATCTAGCAGCAGCACAAAGAGTGCAGATTTCGAGCGCAAGAAGCTGGCTGGTAATCAAGATGGATCGCAGATCGCTGAGTTTAAGGCTCAACTAGATTCTATGCACAGTCTTCTGCTGGGAAAGACAACAAAAGCTGTCCATTTTGCTGAGGATGTTGAGGTTTTCAATGAGAATGAAGCAGAAGACGTGAACTACATTGGTGGTTCTGGCTTTCAGGGACAGAGGAACCAGTTCAACAACAATCGGAGCTTCAACAACAACTTCCAGCAAGGAGGATTCAACCAGAAACCTGCCCAGATCAGTGGTTACACCAAGAACTACAGAAGTCCTTCTTACGAGCCTGTGACTGCTAAGACATCAGAGAACAAGATTGAAGCCATGCTTGAAACACTCGTTCAAGGACAGCAGCAGATTACAGTGACCTTCAATGGTAAGATGGACGCCATGTACAAAGATCTGAGTGGAAGGATCGATTCTCTGGGTATTGGTCAGAAGAAGCTGGAAACTCAGGTAGCTCAGACTTCAGAAAGTTCAAGAAGACAAGAAGGTTTTCTACCAGGAAGAGGAGAGAACCCAAGGGCACACATCAATGCCATTACCTTGAGAAGTGGTAAGGAAGTCAAATCAGGGGCAAAAGTGGATCAGCCTACTGTGAATTTCGAGATGTCTGACGATGAAGACACTGAAATCGCTAAGGCATCGATCGACACCCCTCAGCATCGATCGACACCGATCGCGATTCTCAGACGGGAAGACTCAAATTCCCGTGTATCGATCGATACCCTCCCTGTATCGATCGATACCGAACCTGAAGACGATGCAGAAGTTGAGGTTGTGAAGGAGAAGCCTAAAGCAGCACCAGAGAGGGTCTACATCCCGAGAGTACCCTATCCCAGAGCTCTTGGAAAGACTAAGAAGGAAGTAGAGGATGCTAAATGCAAGGAAATTTTGGACAAGCTGGTTGTTGAACTTCCCTTCATCGATGCTATCAAGACCTCTGTAGCTTTCAAGAGGTATGTCAAGAAGATGGTGTCCAGCAATGTGAACCTTGAAGAAGGCTGTCTGATGATCACTCATGAGTGCAGTGCAATCCTAAGCAACAGGATCCCAACGAAACTTCCAGATCCAGGGAGCTTTGTCTTGGATTGCACAATCGCTACTGACAGGTTTGAGCGTTCTCTCTGTGACCTTGGCTCAAGTGTCAACCTCATGCCATACTCGGTTGCTAAGAGGATGGGAATGACAGACTTCACTGCTACTAGAATCTCGCTGATTCTCGTTGATCGTTCAATTAGACTTCCAGAAGGACTGCTCGAGGATGTTCCGATTGTGATTGGGAACTGCTTAATCCCAACTGATTTCATTGTCTTGGAGTATGATTCGGAACCCAGAGATCCTCTCATCTTGGGAAGGCCATTCCTAGCAACAGCTGGTGCTCTGATTGATTGCAGGAATGGGAAGATATCTCTTAACATTGGTGAGTTGGTCATGACTTTTAACATGGAGAAGATGATGAAGAGACCAACCATCGATGGGCGGACTTTCTTCGTAGATACCTTCTGTGATATTGCTGAGGAGTACTTCTTAGAGATGCATCCTGAGGACCCATTGGAGAGAGCATTAGCCTGCTCGGTTGAGTCAGAGGTTAAGCCACACGATGCTGCTGCTGATTACGGAAGGATACTCGATTCAGCACGACCAGTATCGATCGATACTCTGATGGTATCGATCGATACCCTACGGCCAGAAAGAAGTTTGGCCGAAAGAACTATGCAAGCTGCTGGGCTTGGAGATTGGAGCGAGGAGAACGCTCCTAAAGTGGAACTCAAACCACTTCCTGCGAATCTAAGGTATGGTTTTCTTGGTCCTAATTCCACGTACCCTGTAATCCTTAATTCTTCTTTGAACAACGCAGAGGTCACTTTACTGCTAAGCAAGCTGCGCAAGTATCGCAAAGCTCTTGGCTATTCTCTTGATGACATTTCAGGTATTTCACCGAACCTGTGCATGCATAGGATTCATCTTGAGGACGAGTCAAAGGCTTCAGTTGAGCATCAAAGGAGGCTAAATCCAAACCTGAAAGAGGTGGTTAAGAAAGAGGTCATGAAACTCTTGGATGCAGGAGTTATCTATGCCATCTCAGATAGCTCTTGGGTCAGTCCAGTGCACGTTGTTCCTAAGAAAGGAGGGATAACTGTGGTGAAGAACAACAGGGATGAGATGATTCCCACAAGGACTATCACTGGACATCGAATGTGCATTGATTACAGGAAGTTAAATGCGGCCACACGGAAAGATCACTTCCCATTGCCATTCATTGACCAGATGTTGGAGAGGTTGGCCAGTCATCCCTACTACTGCTTCCTTGATGGATATTCAGGTTTCTTCCAGATTCCTATCCATCCAGATGACCAAGGATATACCACTTTCACGTGTCCCTATGGCACGTTCGCATACAGGAGAATGCCATTTGGATTGTGCAACGCTCCAGCCACTTTTCAGAGGTGCATGATGTCTATCTTCACAGACATGATCGAGGATTTCATGGAGGTGTTCATGGATGATTTTTCAGTATATGGGTCATCATTCAAGATCTGTTTGGCTAATCTGTGCAAGGTGCTACAGAGGTGTGAAGAGAAACACTTGGTCCTTAACTGGGAAAAGTGTCATTTTATGGTTCAGGATGGCATTGTACTTGGGCACAAGGTCTCTGAAGCTGGAATCGAAGTTGACAAAGCCAAGATTCAGGTCATGACAAGTCTCCAACCACCTACTTCTGTGAAGGATATTCGGAGTTTCCTTGGTCATGCAGGGTTTTACAGGAGGTTCATCAAGGATTTCTCCAAGATAGCACGTCCACTCACTGCTCTGCTGTGCAAAGAGATCAAATTTGATTTCACAACTGATTGTCTTGCAGCCTTTGAGGAGATCAAAAAGGCTTTAGTGAGTGCTCCTGTTGTGCAACCTCCTGATTGGACTCTGCCTTTCGAGATCATGTGTGATGCCAGTGACTTTGCTGTGGGGTCAGTTCTGGGTCAGAGGAAAGACAGGAAGCTGCACGTCATCTACTATGCCAGCAGGACTTTGGATGATGCTCAGAGGAATTACAGCACCACAGAGAAGGAGCTACTTGCTGTTGTTTTCTCCTTTGAGAAATTCCGATCTTACTTGATTGGGAGCAAGGTGGTTGTTCATACTGATCATGCTGCTCTCAAGTATCTGATGAATAACAAGGATCTCAAGCCTCGTCTCTGTCGTTGGGTTCTTTTGCTACAAGGGTTTGACATTGAGGTTAAGGACAAGAAAGGCATAGAGAATGGAGTAGCTGACCATCTCTCGCGGATGCGGATCGATGAAGACGTCCCCATTGATGATCAACTACCTGAGGAAGCCATCTACTTCATTGAAACTGGGTTTCAGATGAATCTGGCCGAGAATCAGCAATTTTCACGAGTTGCAGGTTTCGGTATCGATCGATACCATTATGGTATCGGTCGATACCCTGACGGTTCAGAAGCTGTTTTCATCCTCGATCGTTCAGTCGCTTCTAACCACCATCTCGTCGCTGCAACAGATTCTGATACTCCATGGTACGCTGATATTGCCAATTATCTCGCTGCAGATGCAAAGCCAAACCACCTCAAGAAGTATGACAAGAAGAAGTTCATGCGCGACATAAGGAGATTCTTTTGGGATGAACCTTACTTGTACAAGCATTGTTCTGATGGCATATACAGGAGATGCATTGCTGAGTCAGAGGTTTCAGATGTTTTGTTTCATTGCCATGGATCAGACTATGCTGGACACTTTGCCACCTTCAAGACAGTATCCAAGGCTCTTCAAGCAGGCTTCTGGTGGCCTACCATGTTCAAGGATGCTCACACTTTCGTCTCACAGTGCGACGCTTGTCAGAGAAGAGGGAAGATCAGTAAGAGACATGAGATGCCACAAAATTTCATCCTTGAGGTTGAAGTTTTTGATTGCTGGGGCATTGACTTTATGGGTCCTTTCCCATCTTCACACAAGAAGAACTACATCCTTGTTGCTGTGGACTATGTGTCCAAATGGGTGGAAGCGATAGCTAGTGAGAAGAATGACTCTGCGGTGGTTCTTAAGCTGTTTAAGACCATCATTTTCCCTCGCTTTGGAGTACCTCGAATTGTGATAAGTGATGGTGGCTCTCACTTTATCAACAAGGTGTTCGAGAGGTTGTTGAAGAAGTATGGTGTAAACCATCGTGTGGCTACTCCATATCACCCTCAGACAAGTGGGCAAGTCGAAGTCTCCAACAGGCAGATCAAGGAGATCTTGGAGAAGACAGTGAATGCTTCTAGGAATAATTGGTCTACAAAGCTGGATGATGCACTTTGGGCATACAGGACTGCCTTCAAGACACCGCTGGGTACTACACCTTTCCAAATGCTGTATGGGAAAGCATGCCACCTTCCAGTGGAGATTGAGCACAAGGCTGCATGGGCAACAAAGATGCTGAACTTCGATATCAAGCCTGCTGCTGAGAGGAGGTTGATTCAGCTGAACGAGCTGGATGAGATCAGGCACCATGCTTATGAGAACTCGAGGCTGTACAAGGAGAGAACCAAAGCTTATCATGATAAGAAGATCATCTCCAGACACTTCGAGCCGAACGACCAGGTACTTCTGTATAACTCTCGTTTGCAATTGTTTCCTGGTAAACTGCGTTCACGTTGGTCAGGTCCCTTCACAATCAAAGAGGTCAGACCACATGGTGCTGTAGTGCTGATAAATCGCAAAGGCGAGGAATTCACTGTCAATGGACAAAGAGTGAAACACTATTGGGCGCAAGCCGAGATTCCAACAGGGCAGATAATGCCTCTGGATGATGCACCAACGGCCTGAATGGCGTTACAGTCAAGCTATTGACGTTAAACGAGCGCTTGGTGGGAGGCAACCCACTGGTGAGTCTGTCCTTGAGTCGTTTTTCCTTTTGATTTTTCGTTTGTTTTGAGTCTGTGTCAGGATGAACAAGGAGCAACTCGAAATCGCCTAGGTATCGATCGATACCCCATTGGTATCGATCGACACCAATCGCGGATGAAAGTTCACCAAGTCGATCTAAGCGTGGTATCGATCGATACCATGCTGTGTGTCGATCGACACTCGGTATTCCAGGAAGGTAATTTCTTGTTTCTCTTCATTCTATCCTTTTCTTTTGTTTCTTTCACTGACTCTAGGCTAGATAACACTGAGGACAGTGTTGTTCAAGTCTGGGGGAGGTGTCTGCTGACATTGTTTTCGTTTTTCTTAGAGTCAGTCGTTTTATCGAGTCAAAACTGTTTTATTGAGTCAAAATTTGTTGGAGATTATGATCCTGTGCTTGAACCTATTGATGTGATTTTGTTTTTGAGTGCACAGTGTTACAGGATCAGTTCTAGATCGACTAATGAAAAATCCAAAGGCTGACCAGTTGACTAGAAAACATCCATGTCTCCAGCAGAGTTCTTCTGAAGCCTGAGCCAAATTTTTGCACTTCATCAATGTGGTTAGTGTTCATAGAGCTTGATTCATCATTCATATCTGATAAAGGAACCCGTGTGTTTAGGATTATGGTATCTCTCTCCCCTGAAATAAGTTGATAGATTAAGAGCATAAAAGATTGAAATGATTTTCTTCTGAGTAGAGGGTTAGGAAAATTTCCAGCGATCCCATTATTCTACTTAAGAGGGGATGATCACACAAAGGATTGGAAGCGAGGCTAGGATTTTCCTATGATGCCATTATTCGCCTACATCCTTTGATACATAGAGAGGGAAGAACCGGGGATTTGGTGGCAAACACCATCAATACTCGCGTCTCCTACCTTGATATGTATATGCTAAGCTGAAAAAAAAATAATAAATAAAAAAAAAAATAATAATAATAAGGATATAATAAGAAATAAGTCTGGGGGAGAGAAATTGATACAAAAGAAGTGTGAAAAGGGTGGTTCCTTTGTCAAGATATTGTCTGATAAAGAGTCTAGAAGGTTCTTGAACATTAGCTGCAGAGATGAAACTGGCGATGAGGGCTTTACTTGAATAATGCTGTGGGATTTTGTGTGAAGTCTGGAAAAGCTGCAAATGTCTACGGAGAAGTACATGGTGGTTAGATCGAAAGCTGATCAGGTGACATTTGGGTACTTGGGAAAAGGGTCTTTTCGATGGTTCAGGAACAGGTGAGTCTCTACGTTTTCAAACCTCTTTTTCTGGTTTAGTCTTCTATTTGCTTGAGGGCAAGCAAAAGGCTAAGTCTGGGGGAGTTGATATATCATGGTTTTTACCCTATTTAGGCCATGATATAAGTCCTTTTATAGAGTCTTTTCTTGTGTTTTGGAGTCTTTTAGAGTCTTTCACAGGTTATAGCACGTCTGGAGCTTAATTGGAATTATTGGAGCTTTTCTGGAGCATTCTGGAGCATTCTGGAGCGAGACTGAAGTCTGATGACTAAGAGCCCGATCTGAGCACCGAGCATCGATCGATACCCCCTGGTATCGATCGATACCCATCGAAGCAGATTTCAAAGTCGCGACTTAATGAAGTTTGAAGAATTGCAAAAAGCACCCAGAAGACTTTGATAATTACAAGAAGGCCCCAAATCGTGATTTAGGTTATAAATAGGATTTTACAGCCATTGTTTAGGCTATGCTTTATTATTGTTTAGGTTTAAGAGAGATTTTTGTGGAGAGACAAGTCTGGTTTCCCTTCGTCCGAGATCAGATCTCAAAACCTTGTTTCTCTTTCTGATTTAATATAAGAGTATTTATTCAACATGTTTATTAATTTAATATCCATGTCTGAGTAGATCACCTGTTAGGTTTAGGGTTTTTTTCATAGGGATTTCTTTGAATGCTAGGTTGATTATCTGTTAGGATTCACTATCTAAATTAGTTCTTCGCCTTAGGTTGTTCTCAAAGCTAATTCTAGGTTGACGAATCTGGAACTTAGATCTTAGGATAATTAATTAGGCACGAGAGTGCGATTAATTACCTGATAGAACCTTAGGTGAGCAAATTGATTATTCGCAAAGAGATTTGGTTTAATTGATTTGTGAACATATCAAACCTGATTTTAAAGCTGATCTAGACTTTAGGATTCGCAAAGAGATTTGGAATTTCTAGGATCTAGATTTAGATAGTTTTCGCAACGAGAGTTGGTTAATTATATTTTAGTGATTTGAGTTCTAGAACAGTGCTTAATCTGAATCTTATTAATGAGTTTACCTGCATTCATTGATTTCCTGAGAAATACCCTAAGCCTACATTCCCCCAATTGAATTTACAAACGTTTTACTTGCAACTCTGTTTTTCAATTACATCATCTGGTTTAGCTTGTTTCTGATCTATAGAATCTATCGTGTGATTCTTGAGTTCTTGTGTTCGACCCCTGATTTACTGCAGCAACTGCTTTAGTACTTTTTAGGGTATTAAATTGAGCATATCACCCTTCTCAAGCCTTGGGTTACACGAAATCCCTTCTAGGATACGACAATCAAAGTTCTCTCTTGTTCTAGGTTAAGATCCAAGAGAAACAAATAGAGATTTTGTGTTTTGTTTTGTGTTTTCACCAAAAATTTTATCAATATTAATTTGGTCTTGTGAATCTGTTTTCTTTCTCTCGTTATGTTGTTTTTATTTGAGGCAAAGGAACATAGTATTTATAAAGTCCAATGGTTGTCACGTACGTTTGCAACCGTACGTGTAACATTGTAACCGTAATTAACCATAAACCAATAATTACAATAGTTCATAATATTACCGTTGATACACTTAAAACTCCAACAGTATCTCTTTGTCTGGTATCCTGCTTGGAACTCAGAATCATGCATGAATGGGGCTAATGGCACTTGTAATTAGATATGCTCTGCAAATTTTACTTTAAAAGCATAAGACTGATAACTATGTATTAGTGTTATGGACCAACAATTCAAAGTTCAAGCTAAGAAGCTCGCATTCAATCAAATCATGAATTTACATGTTGCTGATTTTATCCTTGCAAGGACAATACTTGGGGTTTTGAGTTAAAACCCTTACAATACTTTATAATCTGTACATAAAGACCAACAAATCCTTCTGCACAAAAAATAGTCTTTCTTGTATAATATAATAGCACACATACCTTTTCTGATTCCCCCCTAAAATCCTTTCCAGGTACTGAGGACTTCGTGGAAAACTTCAGAAATCAAATCTCTGTCTGCGCATTGCATGAATGTGTTGAACTCATCACGAATCTCAAATATCTTACCAAACTTCACAAGATACCTCATGCAGCTACCCTTGAGTTCAGGTAACTGATAGAGATAAGCATTCTGTAGCCTCTCAAGTACATTCTTTGTGTCGATATCGTCTACAAGACTCAAGTGGCACACATCTTTTAAATCAGCAATATCATATTTATCTGCTGCTTGGAGGAGTGCCAATCTGTGTATAAGAAAGTCTTCGTTCTGGATATTGCCATAGATATAACTGAGGAAAGCTTGGCAAGCACCAAGCGGCATGTCGGGCATGTTTATCGCTGATAGTTCTTTCTCTTTCAGGTCATGTAGAAACATGCTGCTGAAAACAGGTGAACGTGCAGCAAGAACAGCTCGGTGAGCTCCAATGCTTCCACCATAGGCATTGATCATTATGTCAGTGTAAATGCTTTCTTCCAACATACGTCCAAGGGATGTTACCGCTGAGGCTTTGGATTGATTCTGCGTTGAACCGTCTGCCCAGATAGAGTAAAATTCTCCACTCTGCCAATTCAGCTAAGTATCAACTAAACACACCAAACATATTAAAAAAGGAATGGTTCTTAGTAACATCTCTACACTTACATCTTGAGACAGAACTTTCAAGTCTAGAAACTCAACGTCGATGATGATTTTTCCAGTTAAGGGAACTTCAATCGTCCAAAGAAAATCTTCGTTTGTCTTGATCCGCTTATCAATTACTTCTGCATTCAGGTATATTCGTTAAAGAAACAGAGTCAGAATTCTGATTCATCTTTAGTGGAACAGGGACAAAAGCAGGGGAAACCAAAATCAAACTATTCGAATTAATCAAGCAAAAGATCTTGTCAACCTGGATGAGATAAAGCTTTCCTTTCACCGGCAGAAGACACAACACGAAGAGCAAAAGAAGCAACAGGTGGATTTTCTCTGGTAAGGTTTGATACCTCTGGATACAACTTAACATTTAATAGCATCTTGCTTTTCTCCACAGACAAATGCCTTGAATATCAAACACCAAATTGTCAAAACCAAGCACATGAATAACAAAAAAAAAAGGTGCCAACTTTGATATTATGATTCATGAGAGATACCAATTCCAGAGACCCATCTTGAAAGGATCGGACTTGCGGTAAGTGGAGGAAGAAAGGTTGAGGATTCGCCATTGGGCGAGTCTGGAAATGGTGTCAACTCTGTAAGCAGAATCAGTCATCCTAGCGAAAGCCAAAGCCGCAGTGATGTCATGGATACAATCCAGTAATCCCTCCAGCAAATTCTCCCCTGACTTTCCCAGGTTTGCTCTTTTCTTCTCTTCTTACCATACAAAATTACCCTTTTCTTCTTCTTATGATTTAGGTTTGTTTAGATTTTATTTGGCTCACAAGCTTCTTCCACATACGAAACTATATGTATGTGTGTGGGTGAAAGCGAACAGAATCAAAAGAGAGAAGGATTGAGAATTGGGGTTAGGGAGAGGACTTGTTTAAAGGAGGAATCATTAACGTTTCTTCGATTGGTAATCCATTGGGGAAGCAAAGTCAGTGTTTTGCTTTTACGTCATTTGCTTTGAAAGAGAGAGAGCGAGTAAAGTAAAAGTGTTGTTGGCCTATTTTACGAACTGGGCACTCGTCTTATGGGGCGTGTGTCTCATTTATTGGATACTTTTTTAGTCTTCTCTTCCAAACATAGTTTCAGACACTTGACATTTCTAATTGGGTTCGTTGTGGTTTTTTTATCGGTTACATAATTATCCTTTTCTTTGTCCTTTTTTTCTTGTTTGTTTTCTAACTATAAATTGATCTTAGTCTAGAGCAAAATAAGGAGCTCTACTTATGATATCAATAGCCTTGTATCTTTGTTTCTCTCTATCTCTTTTGTTTTCGTTCCGTGTCAGTCTAATTTAGAGGCTGATCAAAGCCGTGCTCACCATGTAAACAAAAAGGTCCCTAAAATATATCAAAATTTTGAATTTTAGTTTCAGATTTTAGTAGTCTTGATTAAAACTAAAAATTCTGAACTACTTGTTCTTAGTTTTTGAGTCCAACTAATTACTTTATGTAAATATATTTGGGTTTACATTTGGGCTATGCCATGTCTTGTATATTTTGGCTTTCGGATTTTAAATTTTCACTAATCGTCTTAAGCTTTTTCTGTTGATTATTTTTCTTTACTTTTTGTGTTCTTGTTTATGTACATTCTTATAAAATATATTTTTAATTCATTGGATTTTCGATTTTTATATGTTTTTTTCTTAAAACATTTATAACTTTACAATTTGATTAAATAGATTTAAATCAACACAGATCTTATAAGATATTTACATAATCTTAAAGATAATGTTTTAATATTGAAAAATTATTATTTTACTTTTGATCTATTAAATTTTATAGTTTGTATTTGAACTGGAAATTTTATATTTAGTTTTTATCATAACACTACTAGATATATTTTTATAAACGTTTAAAACTTCTTCATTATAAAAATTTTATTAAAAAAAAAATCAACTAAATAAGATATCATATTTTCGATTCTCGCCTTAAGCCCCTCAAAAGCTAAACACGTCACTGAGGCTGATGCACTAGCAAAATCTACTTTACTTGAGTTCTCTGCAACTCCTGCTACTATGTAATTCCCTTCAGTTTTAATGAAAATGATGTTCACAAAAAAAAAGTTTAGAATATTTCTGGTGTTAATGTGTAGAGTTTCCATTAAATTTTATTAATTATATTGTATGTGGTCAACTAAAAATACTACATATAACAATCCAATTAAACCCTATTTTTAAATGCATAATAACTTGATACTGAGTGTCTACATAGGAATGTCTTGATTTAATAATATGAATCTAAATCTAGAGTTTCAATGTGTTTTAAATTTAATTATACATAGATGGTGAGGTTGGCGTTGGAGTGTGATGGAAGCAAATGGAATTTGTGTGCTTCCAAGGTAGGCAAATCTTTTTTTTTTTTGGACAACATAGAGCTTTCATATATTTAAACTGTTTCAACAGAGTAAGCATACAAAGCTGCTTTAGCTAACGAGTCAGCGATAGAGTTTACTGCTCTTGGGATAAACTTGAAAGATAAGACATCAAAACTTCTAGAGAGTATTGCAATATTTGCCAACACTCCATGAAGATCTGAAATGGTCGAGCCTGAATTAACGGCTCTGATAAGTTGTAAGGAGTCGGTTTCTACCGAAAGATTCCTTATTCCAATTGAGACCGCTTTGGAAAGAGCAGCTCGTAAGGCGATTCCCTCTGCTACTAAAGGGGATTTCACAATCTCAGAAATCTGTGAAAACCTGCAAGTAGAGTTCTGAGTAGAGTTTCTGATAGTCCAACCTAGGCCAGCAACTTTGGAGTCCTCTCTCCAAGCAGCATCCGACTGACAAATGAAGACTGAGCGTTTCTCTGAGGCAGGAGCTCTGTTACTTGGACTCGTGATTTTGGTTTTATTCAATTGGCCATTTTGCCATTCCCTGGCTTCTCTTATAGTTTTTGACACCACTTCCAACACCGTGAACTCTTTGTTGCTAAATAACAGGTTATTTCTGGCTGTCCACAAATTCCAGCATAACCAAGGTGCAAGAGGTCCGTTTCCAACCCCAGAGGGAGGTAGACACTCTGTCTTTCTAATTTCACGCCATACATCCTCAAAACTCAGGGTTTGATGGAAACGTACCGTTGAAATGAAAGGGGCATATTGCCAAACTTGTCTTGCGAAACTGCAATGAAATAGGAGATGAGGTACTGTTTCCGGCTCTCAACATCGAGGACAAGGGAGATCAATGTCTAGGATCCTCTCAGACAGCCTTGCTCCTACAGGTAAAGCTCCACTTGCTGCTCTCCAAAGAAAGGTTTTAATTTTAGGGGATGTACGTACAGGCCAGATCTCTGAGTTCCAATTCAAAGAGCTGGCTATATGAACTTGATCCATCGCCTCTTGAGCAGCAAAGTAACCTGATCTGGTTGAATACAATCCTGATTTGTCCTTCAACCAAATTCTTTTATCATCTGCTCCAAGCTTACTTATCTTAATACTCAAAATCTCATTCTCAAGGTTGGGCAGAAGCTCTCAAATCTTAACTTGATCCCACTCCTTTGAAACCCCATTCACAAGGTCCGCTACCACTAGCTCTTCATCACCTTGACGCACTGGTCCAAAGGGCGCTACTTGTGATGTAGAGGAGAGCCAGCTTTCATTCCACAAGCTAATAGAAGCACCGTTTCCAATTGCCCATCCCAAATTTTTCTCAAGCAAATCTCTATCAGATAAAATGCTTCTCCAGCCATGGGAAGCAGATGCTGGGCAAACACATTTCATAAAGTCAGAATTTGAGCAATATTTACCGAAAAGGACTCTGGCCAGGAGACTATTTGGGGACATAAGGATTCTCCAGCTTAGCTTAGCTAACAATGCATCATTAAAACAAGTAATATCTCTGAAGCCCAACCCTCCTTTCGACTTGTGCTGTGTCAGCTTGTCCCACGATACCCAACACATTTTTCTTTTGTCTATCTTTGAATCCCACCAAAAACGTGTAAGGGCTGATTAAATTCTTTTGCACAGAGATCCCGGCAATTTGAAGCAACTCATAGCATATGTTGGCATTGAGGCCAGGACACTCTTCAACATAACCAATTTCCCGGCCCCTGAAAGGAATCTCGACGACCAATTGAGGGATTTTTGGCGAATTTTGTCCACTATAGAGGTGAACAGATCTTTTTTCTTTCTTCCGAAGTGTTCGGGCAAGCCTAGGTACTTCCCAACTCCTCCCTCTCTGCTGATCAATAGCTCCCTTTTCACCCTCTCCCTGACCTCCAATGGCGTTTTCCTAGAGAAGGTGATAGACGATTTTTGCAGGTTGATGGACTGTCCAGATGCTTCACCATACTTTCGGAGGATCAACTGTAGCTCTTTAGTATTTTCCTCACTGGTGTTACAAAAGAACATCGTATCATCTGCGAAGAGCAGGTGATTTATTTTGGGGCTTTCTCTTGCGACCCTCAGACCTTTAAGCTTGCCATTTTCCTGAGCTTTAGCACACAGACCCGACAAGACTTCGCTACATAAGATGAAAAGGTACGGGGATAGGGGATCCCCTTGCCTAATCCCTCTAGAGGGTTTGACAAAACCCTTTGGTCCCTCATTTATGAGGAAGGAGTATGTCACTGTACTCACACATTGCATCACCCAATCAATCCATCTCTGATGAAAGCCAAATCGATGCAGCACCAGCTTGATGAACTCCCATTCGATTCTGTCGTACGCCTTACTCATATCGGTTTTAACCGCCATCGAGCAATACTTTTTTGCTCCCGATGTTTTGAGGAAGTGTAGTACTTCATGTGTTATCAACACATTATCTGCTATGGCTCGTCCGGGAACAAAGGCAGATTGATTTTCAGACACCAAATCTGTTAAAATCGGCTGCAGCCTTCGAGATAGTAACTTAGAAATAATCTTGAAGTACACATTACACAATGCGATCGGTCTGTAGTCAGCAACTTTCTTTGGGCCTTGTCCTTTAGGGATCAGACGAATAAAAGTCTCGTTTCTTGATCTAGGAAGAGCACCAGTTTTGAAGAAACCCTGGATTTCGTTGACAATTTTGGATCCCACTGTATCCCAATTGGAATAAAAGAAGATAGCCGAAAACCCGTCAGGGCCTGGTGCTTTGTCAGCATGAATCGAGACGACCGCCAATCTAATCTCATCTGCCGTCGGATCAGCAATTAGCTTAAGGTTTGTGGCTTCCGAGATTGACGGCTTAATGGCTTCTTCAACAATCTGTTTTCTATTTCCATCCTCAGAGGTGTACAATTTCTTGAAATAGGAGACAATCACCTCAACAATCTGTTCCTCCTCGAATTTGGGAACTCCTTCATCATCTTCGATAACTGAAAATCTGTTGAGAGCTTTCCTTCCTTTGGCAACGGCGTGGAAGAAACCGGTGTTCCGGTTTCCCAAGCTCAGCCACAGATTACAGCTCCTCTGCTTCCAGGACTTCTCTTCTGCTCTATAAGCTACTTGGGGATCCTCGTTAATTTTTGCTATTAAGATTCTGTCTGGTATAGGATTGGTTAGAGCTTCTTCAAAATCCTTCTTCCCTTTCACGATCACTTTTTGACTGTTCAGGTGGTGTGTTTTATTCCATTCAATTAAGGCTCAACGACAATTTGAGAGTCGATGGCCCACTGAACTTCTAGGCCCCGCTGGCCAAGTTTCCTTTATCAACTCTTTCACTTCCTCATTATCTCGATACCGGCGATCGTATCTGAAAATGCCCTTTCGTTTTTTCCGGGAGATGTCAAAATGGGATATGATAGGGCGGTGATCAGATCCTTCGAACTTGAGGTACTCGCTTCGCGCTGCCGGGAAAAGCTCTGCCCACTCACTATTAGCAAGAGCTCTGTCGAGCCTGCATCTTACTAGGTGATCATGCCTTACTCCTCTCCAGGACAAAGGGTCGCCTGAGAATTGTAAGTCATACAAGTCACCTTCCGATAAGAAGGATTTGAAGTCAATGAACGTTCCTTCTGCTCTGACAGTTCCTCCATCTTTCTCAGAATTGTCAATGATATCGTTGAAATCCCCTGTCAAGAACAATGGTGACTCTCTTGCAACCGCTAACTCAATAAGCAAATCCCAAATCCGTTTTCTTTTAAGCCTATCTGGGTCACCATAAACCAGAGTAACATAGATCAACTTTCCTTCATGAGTTAATTTTGAGTCGATAAAATTGTCACAAGAGGATATGATCTCGAGATCAATCCATTACTTCCAAAAGAGAGCTAAGCCTCCTCTACCTCTGCCATGGGGGGGAACCAGATGGTGGTGCTTGTAGTTCATCCATTCCAGCTTTTGTAGGTTAAAAGCCTCTGCATTTTTTGTCTCCGAGAGAAAGAAAATATCCGGGTAAATATCGAGAATTATTTCCCGGATTCGATGGACTGTCCAGGGGTTCCCCAACCCTTGACAGTTCCAGCTCGCTATTTTTAAGGAAGAGGATCTGATGGAGTATGAAAATCCATCCCCTTCTTCTTTGTAGCTGGTATGATCTTGGGAGCCGGAGGTTTGCCTGCTAACCGAGATGGTTCTCCTCGGGATGTTGAAGAACTCGGTCCTCTTGTTTCAGACAAACAGGGAAAGCCCTCACTCCTAAAATTTGGATCAACAACGAGTTTTCTGCCAGGAGAGATTTGTAGGTGACGGGCTTTCATTTTCCGAGAGCTAGCTCCCCTCAGTGGTTGTGGACTAATCTGGATTATCTTTTTCACAGGTGGTCTTCCTGGCTTCCTCTTCTCCTTTGCTTTAGATACCACATTCCTCCTCACACCAGAAGATTCTGCTATCTCTGGGTTTACTGGGCCTAGTCTTAGTGCTACTGGGGTTATTTCTTGAGAGGTTAAAATGGCTTCCACTTCTTGTACTTGCGGTATCAAGGCCGCCTGAGCCAATTGGACAGCAGACTCTTCCAATTGTCCTGTGATTTCTGCCTGTCGGAATCTTTCTCTTCTTGCAGCACTCTCAGTAGGGTCTGCGCAATTTGTATATTGGATCATGACATCTCTCAATTCCTCTCTTGCTTCACTGAGTGCTTTCTCCAGAACTTTTGGTGGGGGCGTAATTGGATTGGCATTGGCATCAGTCCTAGAGACAAAGGTTCTTGAGGATTCAGCTCTTTCCCATCTTTGACTTGGAGGTTGGGTAAAGTTCTCCTTGAGTCTTGCTCTTTCAGATCGCCCAGGTCTGACAGGGGAATTATAGCTTCTGGGATTCACTCTAGCCAAATTGTTGTGATAACTTACGTTGGGTTCGTGTCTTTCAGATCCATAACTGCCCTCATTAAAAGACTGGTGGTCTCGGGGTTGATCAATCCTGTCTCTATAGTCAGCTGAAGATCTGATCTTATCCCTTT
Organism: Eutrema japonicum; assembly: GCA_030161315.1. Lineage (NCBI taxonomy): Eukaryota > Viridiplantae > Streptophyta > Magnoliopsida > Brassicales > Brassicaceae > Eutrema > Eutrema japonicum. The sequence continues at coordinate 48,667,748 of BSQW01000001.1, forward strand.
GATCCAAATAATGGTGATTCGAGGTAAAGGGAGTATCTTTATAGGGAGCTTGGTCCCTACGAGGGTCATCTCTTCTTGTGGAAGAAGAAGCACCGCTTTTGCGGATTTTGTCTCTCAGATCATGCGACTTTGGACCCGATATCTCCTGTCGGGCATGCACACCAAATTCCTGGCGAAGAGGCGGTTGCTGGATGGTTGGAGGAGAGGGGGCAAACTCAGTGCAGTCTTTAGCTTCATGGTCTAGTCTCTTGCAAAGAGTGCAGTGCCGCTCAAGTCTTTCGTATACTAGTGAGGCAGATACTTCATCTCCATTCGGGTATTCAACAATAGAGGTTATTTTTAGAGGTTGAAGGCCATCTACAAGGACCCTTATTCTTGCCGTCGTTAACGTGATTTCCACTGCTTCACACGACCCAATAGCATCCCCAACGCTCTGTATGGTGTCTTGGGTCCAAAGGTGAACTGGAATACCCTGAATCTTGATCCAAAAGGGAATTTGTGATGGGAAATTTTTGGCCACAGTAGGCTCCCATCGTTGAATGATAATCATCCACTTAGCGAAGTGGTAAGGTTGACTAGCGAGGACCCGTTGAAGGTCTTCCTCTGTTGCAAACTGAAATTGGAACTGCCCTTGGCCCAGGTCAGCTCCTATTGGTCTTGTCGATGTCTTCCATAGATCCGTGAAGAAAGGTATAAAGGCCCAAACCCTTTGAATCTTCGGATTTGTTATTCTTCCCACAATGGTGAGAGCATGTCTTAAGATCATATCTGAGTTGTCTGAATCTCGAACCCTAACACGGGCTACTCTTGGATCCTTGCTGGCTGAAGCAATAGCCTTTCCTTTCTCGTGATAGGGGATTCTGTGAGACATTTTACCACTTCTCTTCACCGGAGAGAGCAAGACTCCTTCTCTGCTTTGTTACGGAGCTGTCTTGAAATCTGAACTGGTTTTTCTCAGAGTGGAGGTGTTTCAGTGAACCAAGTGGTAGAAGAAACTATAAAGGTGGGATCTGGGAGCTGGAGGTCTCAAAAACCAGAGGAAACAGAGTTATTGGAGCTCGAGTTTAGTGATTTGGAGAAGTGGAGGAAGGAAACAGAAGGCAGAGTTGAGGTGAGGGAGTTTCCAGGGGATCGAAGAAGGCCTTACCGGCTGTGAGAGGACCCTCCGACATTGTATCGGGGGTTGAACCCGACGAGTTTAGGTCAAGGGCGATGGAGGTGGGGAACAAATTTACTATTTTTAAAAAAGGAAAGTAGATAGAAATTGTGTAAAGTAGATCTCAGATAAAAATGGTAAACCTTGAATCTCGTGGCTGAGAGAGAAATTTTTCATTAAAAATGATACTTCATTTCCGATATCGAGTTCTTAACATAGGTAGGCAAATCTACTTTACAATCTTTTGGTGTTTCTTTTCATCTCTCACATTGATTTGCGTGCATTCTATCTCAACTTGGTTCCCTTTGCCCACTCCTTAGCAACTTAACAACTTCAACGGATTCTTCAACTTGAATTTCCCATACATTTCCCTCATAATTCCAAATTCAACGTATCAAAATATATATTCTTATTAATATTATTATTTTTCCCCATGTCCATCATTACCACACTTGATTCTCGGTTCAGTAAAATTCAAATTCTTATCTAACCATTATAATTAATCAATCGTGTTTAGATGTTTTAAATTTTTTTTACAAGAATGTATGTAATTGCATATACTTGAATACCAGATTATGATTAGTATTTTAAGTATAATCAAGTTGGTTGATAAAATATAGTTTTATCCATAGATATTTTTTTTTTTAAAACAAAAAAAAAGAGAGAGCAAGATTCTATCATTGTTAAAGAGGAAATGCAACAAATGGTGGGGTCTTAGTGGAATCTTGAATTCCTTTACAAGAGTGCAATTTTTCTCTTATGATCTCATCTTTGATGTGCAAGTTGTTTGAATTTATTCACATAGGTTTATATAATAATAATATTCAAAATTATAGCTTGTTTCTTTCTTATACACATTGTGTATTTAATTAACTTATAATTTATAATTAATGTGAATTAGTTTTTGAGTGATGAATAAGAAGAAAACAAAAAAATATTTATCGGGAAAGAAATAATAAAAGCGTAGAACAAGTGTATATATATAATCGGTCCAAGTGGAGAAGAAAGGTATCTGTGTTTTGTCATTTTGCGGGACATTGAATCTAGAATCTATCCAACACCCAATCTTACAAGCAACCTCTTTGAAATGATGTCCAAATGGATCGTGTCCGTATATTTCCGAAAAAATATCAGACCTGAATATATCCAAACTTGACATTTGATTATCCTAATCCACCTTATTGATTTGATATAGATGAATCAAATCGTTATGAATGTGGTAGGTCAACGATGAAGTTGGATTTTGGTAAACAATTTGACTAGAAAAATTGCATGATGGGTCGAGTAGGTTTCCACCATTGGTTTCGTTTTTATTGGATTTCAACTATCCACCATTGTTTTTGCTTTTACACCGCCTAATCATACTGTCTCTGAGATTTTATATTTGAAGGCAGCTATGTTTAATCTAAATAAACCGAATTGATCCAATGTCATCTTAATTAAAACCAAATAAATGGGTAGAAACTGGATATGTGTTCATTTGATCGAAATGGATTTTTAAAAAAATATTTTTTTAGATATCCAGACAAACTTATCTAATTAAACCGAAATTATGAACCCAAATATCGGCTTTCACAATTTGGGCCAAATAGACAGTGTCCATTTGGGCCGGGTTTCAAAACTGTAACAAGTGTATTATTTTGTCAAAACATGTGTTGACAACAAAAAAATGACATTGTACTATTTGATCATAAATAATCTCCTCTTAATGTTGATGCAAATGATCTCATATTAATTGTAGCAGAAGGCAAATCTTTGTTAATGGTAATCGAAAATATCAAGTTGATGGAATATCATTTACTAAATTTTTAAGGTGATTATCGGATCTTTATACACAAGTTGAACGGAGAGGACAAAAATTATGAAATTCATAATTTGTGTAATGATATTTTATGGTGGGCCTCTTCATTGCGTAACATCAGTTTTCAAAGTATAAGAAGGTACGTTTCAACGAACCGGCTCATTGGTTAGCAAAACATGATGCTACCAATAATATATATTATTCAAGTTGTAATTATCCTCCTGTTTGGTTAACTCCTCGTTTTCATAAAGATTATGTAACTTCACATTCAGTTTAATAAAGATGGTCTTTTGTCGAAAAAACAAAACAAAAAAGCAAGCAAATATTATACAGTACATTCAAATTTTGGGGATTAATCTCAAGTTGATATCTTGTTAATCACCAAAGCGTTTTTGCAAAGCTTGAGAAAAACCTTGTTCCTCTGGGAAAGCTCCGCGTCGTTCCCGGCGCGTGAATCCAACGCGTTCCCACATGACTCGATTGCGCTGATCGCCGCGTGCAGCCAGACGTCGACGTCGGCGCGTGCGTTGGCGAGCATCGCGGAGATCGAGTCGTCGAGCTGCTCAACGGCGTCTTGGTAGTTCTTCTGACAGTCCTCGAGCGTGTCCTCCGTCGCCGGCTCAAGATCCTCGCGGCTGAGCTTTTCCTTGATGTAGGCGGAAGTGGCGGAGGCGTTTGCCGACGCGGCGGAGATAGCTATGATCTCGATCTGGTTGGTGGTGGCTGTGAACTCGCCGGACTCGGGACGCGACTGTATGCTGGAGAGACAGAGTTTTGAGTAGTCCGTTTTTTTGCACAGGTCGGAAATCAGTCCGGAATCAGCATTTCCGGCGACTGAGGAGAGAAGAACGATGCAGAGGAAGAGAAGTCCGGCGAATTGCTTCATCTTTGATGATTTATTGGGTTTGGATTTGAGGATTGTGGTTGATGAAGAGAGGTTTATATTTGAGAAAAAATGAAACCTCCAAAACAATAATCCAAGTTAAAAAAAAACGAATTTTGTTTATCGTTTTTGTTGTTGCTCAAGAATTTCTATTTTTAGTAATTTTGTTTATATTAAAAAGGAAAACTTAATTTGCCTTCAAAAATCGGCGGGAAAATTGCAATTGCAAAACAGAAAACAGAACAACTGATTGGGCCAGTAGGCAAATGGGCCTACCGGCCGATTTGACATATTCACGCGAATGGGCTATGGGCTGAGATGCTAGTTCTCAATCAACCAGATTTAATAAACCAATGCTTCAGAGTTCAGAAAAAAAAGATTGTATTGTGTAGTATTTTAGGCTTTTTTGGTTTCTCAATATATATAATTATTTATATATCAGTTCATGCAATATATACAATTTTTGTTTCTTTCTGTAGTTTCCTTAAAGTTTCGTAGACTGAGATTATCCTGCACTTGAGTTACCAAAAATGGAAGAATAACAATTGATATTGACACGATCACGTTTCCCGCGTTTGAGGACGAGAATATACGAAAAGATCAAGGAATATGTTTAGTATTTACAAATAATAATATTAAATTTTGTGGGAATTAAAACTAATTTTCTTTGGAATTTTGACATCTCTGTCGACGAACCAGTCCTTGGACATTCACCAAAGCAAAGTCCTTTGAAAAATGATAATAGTGGACTTGACTTCATCACATTATAAAGAATATGCACAACTTGAGACACGGAACTAAAAAAAAACAGGTTACAAAAAAAAAAAATTATTTGAAAAGAATTTAAAATGTAATTCATTTCTTCACTTGCTTTTAAAATTATGAATTTTACAAGTCAACCGATCTGCTTAATGCCCTACTGTACATGATCGGTTGACTTGTAAAATTCATATCTCTCAACTCTGAATCGGTGTTGTTGTGAATCCAATTTTTCCGGTTGCTATGATGAATCAAGATCCCAGAAAAATTTGGTTTGTAACTTGATTCCTTCGGATTTGGTTGGAAGAATACTTTAAACGCACGTATGTCCGAATCGCGTATGCTGGAAATCACTTGACTTGGAAGTTGAATAGCTTCTTCATCTGAACTCAGATTGGACTGATTCCACTTCGAGGACTGCTCTAGTTTAAGTGAGAATATAGTCCAGTTGATTTGCATCATCTTGGGTTCGTAGTCTTCGTCTTTTGATTTGATAACCGCATCACGGCTCCTTAACAACGTTTGATATCATGTATGTTATAGCACGAAATTAAAAGTTTAAGTATGAGATTCAAATTATTAAGAAGTTGATGTTACAAATTCAGGTCGGAAAAAACCAAATTTTCGAAATTGACGTATGATTTAGCACCGGTTATAAATTCGGGTTTAAAATTAACATTTTAAATAGTTGAAATATGAAAAATCCAATTTCCCGAGTCCAGTCTGTCACAAGTCACAACATTTACAGCACAACGAATTTTAAAAATTTGTATCTACAATAACGTGATCAGAAAAATAAGGGGGAAAATAAAAAAACTCAAACAAAAATCACTCAATGTTTCACATCACATGATTCTGCAACCATCAGGATCATCACGGTAACCACCATAGTTCACTGGAGGAGGGTACATCGGAGGTATCATCTGGTAAGGGTTTTCACTCATAGATCTACAAAATCCGCAGAAACCCGAATTCGGTATCTCACATATGCATCCGTTGGAGCCATCTCGTTGTAATGTCCCATAAGATTCGGCTGCGGTGGTGGCGGCGGGGCGGCCTGAACGGCGACGATGGTCGTGTGACAAACTTTCTTCCGGAGCTCACGTGTAAGCTCCGCCGTGTAAATTCCTTCTCCCAATATAACCAACTGATCGTTCTGTCCCTGAATTGAGACCGATCTCACACCTGCAGGCACGTTAAAAAAAAAAAACTGCTGAAACGATTCACATGACCTAACTTGGCTTGCAAGTTATATGCAAAAGAAGTCATATAGAGATGTTTACCAGATGTTCCAGATGCGATTTTCATAGCTTTCTTCATTGTTTTATCACTCTCACTCATATCCATCTTCAAAACTATCCGTTGCTGAAGAAAGAAACGATGATTTAACCAAATATAATTTAAATTCATTAAAAAAAGTATATTCAAAAATGCCTATATATGTATATATATATATGTTCCATAAGAGAAGACAGGAATTAAGAGGAAAACAAAAAAGGCACTTTACTTACCCTCATCATACTTTTCCGGAGAGAATATTCCGATATTGGGTTTTTGAGTAAGGAGAGAAACCAAGATTTTAAGTAAATACTTGGATCGATAATGGATTTTAAGTGAATACTTGGATCGATAATGGATATATATAGTATACTGAGAGCAATTGTCATACGCAATGAATGAGAAATATCAAGAATCCTAATTTGGATAAAAATAACATTATAACTATATATAAATATATAATAATGACTTCTATATAGGGTTATAAAAATATTTCTCTAAACTTTATTAGTATGAAATTTATGCTCTTGGTCATTAATCGTTATAATAGGTTTATACGCAAAATTGGATGTGATTAGTAGTAATTCTATAAGCAAATTCCTTGAAATTTACCAGTTGCATTATTATTATTCTTATGTATTCTCTCTATCAATTTCCTTGCAGTCACATTGACGCTTTCATTTTGCAATTACTTACGTACATAATTTAATTTATTTGTATAGAAGTTGAAATTGAAGAATTTCTGCCGCTCGGATAGTGATTGTCGTCGTCTTGTCGACTAAGCTCAAGTGTATACTTTATACTAGTCTACACGAAATGATAAAAAAAAAAAAAATGTAAGTTGTTTTACCAGATTGCAAAATTAAAAACAAAAACAAAATGTGTCGTACCAAACCATCTAGTCCAGGTAGTGTCTTAGAGTGGAGATATCAGGAGAGACCGTTTAATTTGCAAGACTCTGAAACCAGTTCTACTACACATTCTCCAAAAACTAAATAGATACACTAAAATTATCATCTAGATCATCGTGGTTTTGAGCTGTCAGTAGTAAGCCAACTCCAATTCTTAAAGAGATTGGTACTGAATCCAAGCTTCAGTCACCTTGTTTCCATCAAAGTTATCCTGACAAGTTCTGTGAAGATCACTCACCTGAAAACTTTTCATATCGATTTAGCTTTTAATTTCATAATATTCGCAAAGAAAAATGATTTTACCAGTGTTGTGGAGGGTAAATGTTGAGGTTGCTCTGCCTAGTCAAGCTTCGTTCTTGTGGTTCTCCAGGAAAGCTGGTACGTGTTAACATTCTTCGTCCATCCCCGTTATAAATATCATTGAAGCGGTTATAGCGTTTGAAGAATGATTCCTGACTAGCTTGAACCGGAAAGTCTTGACAAAGCAGGCGGCGTCTTTCTGCTGATTCTCCAGTGTACGGATGAGGAAAGCTCGTCCGTGTTAACATTCTTTGTTTTTCCCTGTTATAAATAACCTCATTCAAGCTGCTAGAGCATTCAAGGAATCGTTCTTGATGGTTATGAGTAGCTAGAAAAGGAAAGTCATGTAACTGGAAGCTCCTTCTTTCAGCGTATCTGAGTGTGTCTTGAAACCGGGCATGGTTTTTTCAAGAGCAAACGACGCTGGTCTTTGAGTTTCTCGAATAGTGTTGAAGGTTGATCCTTTGATTAAAACCTGCAAAAGAGAAAGTATAAATCAGTAAAAGAAGAAGAGAGAAGACGACAAGAAGAGGAAGCAAAAGAAGTTGTCTAAGAAGCAAAGTCAACAAAGAAGAAGTTGGGCTTTGTGTGGTTTTATCCTAAGAAGACAAATGGGCTGCAGATTAATTAGGCCCAAGAGAAAGTGTATTTTGTTGTATAAACCTTGGCAAAAGACCAAGTAGAGTTGTTAGAGTTGTTAGAGGATAAGTTTAGTTGTTATGAGTTGTAGTGTAAGGATTAGTAGTGTGACTTGTGTAAGAGAGTCTAGGATCTAGAAGTATGGTCTAAAGCATGGATGTAAGAGAGTGTATGGCAAGTAGAAGAAAGTATGAGAGAATGAAAAAGGGTGTGGATGAATGTATGAAAAAAGGGTTAGTAACTGAGAAACTCAAAAGAGTGAGAGTTGAAGAAAAAAGAACAAACCTGAGTGAAACAAATAAAGAGAGAAAGTTCAACATGGTATCAGAGCTCTGCTTGATCCGTGGAGCCTGTTCAAGCAAGATATAAGAAGAAGTGAAGAAGTCAGAACAAGAAAGAATCTGAAAACCAAAGAAGAAAGAAGAAGAAGACCTTATGGCGATAAACCTGCAATCATCTCAACTGGTTGCTGTGTTTGATGGACAGAACTATGAGTTGTGGGCAGTAAGGATGCGAACAACTCTGAAGAACAGAGAGCTATGGGAGGTTGTCAAGGAAGGACCTCCAGAACCACCATCTAAATCAACCGAGACACATGGATCAGAATATGCAAAGGAGATGGCAAACTGGAGATCCCTTAAAGCTAAAGACACATCAGCTCTTCAGATCATCCAACATGCGGTAGCTGATGTTGTCTTTGACAAAATCCTCTCAGCAACAACAGCCAAACAAGCATGGGAGCTCTTGGAACATTCCTATCAAGGTAATGAAAAGGTTAAGATGGTTAGGCTGCAATCTCTAAGAAGAGATTTTGAGAATCTGAAAATGAAGGAAGGAGAAAAGGTTAAGTCATACTCTGATAGGATTCAGGCTGTAGCTAACCAAATGAGAGCTCTAGGTGACGGTAGATCAAATTTTGATTTAGTAGTCAAGATGTTAGCCTCAATGCCCAAAAGCTATGCTTCTCTATCCTCGTTGATGGAAGAAACGAAGGATTTAAAAACAGTGACCTATGCGGAGCTGATTGGATCTCTAGAGGCTCATGAAAAGAAGTTCTTTCCCGATGATGAAGAAGATGCTGAAGGCGCCTTCCATGCTCTCTTCAAAAGTCTGAATATGGAGAATAATGACAAGGCAAACACAAGCCAAATGAGCTACAAAGAAAAAAGGTGGTGTGGTTTCTGCAAAAAGGATAATCACAATGAAGATGTGTGTTACTTCAAGAATGGAAGAAACAGGCCAGACTTCAACAGAAACAAAGATACAAGAAGCTGTTACAACTGTTGCAAACCTGGTCACTTCTCAAGAGACTGCAGAAGCAAGAGGCCTAAACAAGCACAAACTACTCAAGAAGATGATGACGAAGAAGAAGAATATCACATGTTATCTGCAAGACAAGAGGATCAAAAACCATTTGAAGAAAACATGTGGCTCATTGACAGTGGCTGCACAAACCACATGACTCCAAACGAAAAGTTATTTACCAGAATCAACACAAGCTTCAATGTTCTTGTAACATCCCGATTTCTTGTATATGCGGAGAGGCTTATAAGAATTGATTTGGCTACCTATGTCACCAAAGTGCACTTACCTTTTCCGATCACTTGCCCGAAAGAACTCCAGAGTTAAGCGTGCTTGGGCTGGAGTAGTCTAAGGATGGGTGACCTTCCGGGAAGTGATTCGCGGTAGCGTGTGAGTGAGGACAAAACACGGAGAAAGGTCACGTGGTGATTGCAGGGTCAGTAAACAAGTCTTACGAGCCTCCCGGACTAGCGCATCGGCCGTCGGATGAGGGTGGGGCCCACGGGCCGGGAGATGTCGTTGGGGCCCACAGGTAGGGGCGGTCGGGGCGTTATAGTTCTAATATGGAACGGTGTTGATCATGACCAAAGGAAGAGGAGACATTAAAGTCATGACAAAGAAGGGCAACAGAATCATCAAAGACGTTCTTCTAGTTCCTAAAGTTGCCAAGAATCTATTGAGTGTCTCTCAGATGATTGCAAATGGATATGCAGTTACCTTTAAGCAAAGAAGCTGCATCATCCATGATCAAGCTGAGAGAAAGATAGCTGAAGTGGAAATGGCTAAGAAGAGCTTTCATCTTCATATTCCATTGAGTGAAGAAATAACAAGGGCAATATCAAAGGAAGAAGCTGAAGCGAGTCACCAAGAAGCTGGATACGCTGAAATCTCAAACCAAGAGATGTCTCAATCATGGAAGATTGAGATAAAGGCTAAAGCCGAGAACAAACCTGTGAAGTGTCAGAAGAAGAAGCCGGTGATCAAAGCTAAGAACCAGAGGAGTACAGAGACGGACAAGAGAGAAACCGAAGTTAAGAAAACCAAGGAAGTGGTTCAAGGAACCAAACTGAACAAGATGGTGATCAAAGAAGACACAAATCAACGAAAAGAAAGCTTACCTGGGAAAGAGAGGGAGCAGAAGTTGATTGTAGAGTCAATCGGCAAAAACGCATATAGATTTCAAGCAAGACTTGACGGAGGTGCAGAGAAGACTCATGAGAAAGTGCAGATGGCCCAAGAGTCAAAGAGTAGAGGGTTCAATTTTCAGAACTCAGAAACAACAGACAAGAACAATTCAAGTTTCAAACTGAAGCATAAGCTTCAAGACCAAATCAAAAGAGAGGCGAGAGAATTACATGTGTATGACAAGCCAAGAAACTCCAAGAAGGAGATAGGAGACAGAGACTCCTCAGCAAAGCACCTGCAGAAAAATGAGAAGCTGAAATCAATTGAGATTGACGAGATGACTATTCAAGAGGGAGTAAAGAAGCTTAAAAGGAAAGAAGAAGCTGAACCCATAAAAATTCAGAGTAAGAGGGAGATCGAGAAATCAACCTTACCCAGAAGCTATGCGGACGTCTTGATGAGCGCTCCTCCAATGAGCAGGGGAACAAGCAGAGAAGAACCAAAGGTATCGAAATTCAAAACCCTAAACAGGAATCGAGGAATTAATCAAAGGATTCAAGAGGGAGTGTTGAAGGTTGATCCTTTGATTAAAACCTGCAAAAGAGAAAGTATAAATCAGTAAAAGAAGAAGAGAGAAGACGACAAGAAGAGGAAGCAAAAGAAGTTGTCTAAGAAGCAAAGTCAACAAAGAAGAAGTTGGGCTTTGTGTGGTTTTATCCTAAGAAGACAAATGGGCTGCAGATTAATTAGGCCCAAGAGAAAGTGTATTTTGTTGTATAAACCTTGACAAAAGACCAAGTAGAGTTGTTGGAGTTGTTAGAGGATAAGTGTAGTTGTTATGAGTTGTAGTGTAAGGATTAGTAGTGTGACTTGTGTAAGAGAGTCTAGGATCTAGAAGTATGGTCTAAAGCATAGATATAAGAGAGTGTATGGCAAGTAGAAGAAAGTAGCATAAGTATGTTGTATGAGAGAATGAAAAAGGGTGTGGATGAATGTATGAAAAAAAAAGGTTAGTAACTGAGAAACGCAAAAGAGTGAGAGTTGAAGAAAAAAGAACAAACCTGAATGAAACAAATAAAGAGAGAAAGTTCAACAAATAGAACTAGCATCTTCAAACTGTGAACATCCATGTTCTTGGTAATAACGAAGATCCAAAGAATACTCTAAAAATAGACATCTCTAAAAGATAAGAAAAAACCTATATATATATATATATATATATATATATTTTTTTTTTTTTAAACCTGTATACAAAAGGTAAAATTAGAAAAAACACGACTCTAGATCTGGAATTAAACTTTTGGAAAATAAAAGCTATATATAATTATTGCTTTTTGAATTATAATATACTCTCTCTAGTTGCCAAAAGTCAAGCAATAGGTTATCACTTGTTACAAAAAGTTGGTCGTAGTCGGCACATGCCACGCTAAGTAGTCATGCTAAGTAGTCACGTGACCACGTGTTCGCGCAAACGTGTGGGCATCTCCCGAACTTAGTAGCTTGTCTGGCTCCGCGTCGCGAGGTCACACGGCCTGAGCCGACCGCCTTAACCGGGTTGTACCCACCTGGATGTCGGACCCGCCGCGTCACGTCTGGTGTTTGGCGCTTGGAAAGGTCGTGTGCCTTTTTCTTATTTGTTCTTTTTATATATTAAATTGAGACCCCAAAATATTGTATGAACCTCACCACGTTTCTATTTTGTCCTCGTCGAATAATACAGATCAAAAAGATACTTCGTAAAAGCGTATATACCACTAGGCTTCCCTATATATCTTCACCTCCACCAACGATGCATTTTCGTCTTCAGATCTCATCTCACTCACAGGAGAAGAGGATAGAGAGATAGAAAAAGTCTGAGTTTCTATATTAATATGGCGGCTTCTGTAGATAATCGCCAGTACGCACGACTCGAGCCAGGTTTAAACGGCATCGTTCGTTCTTACAAACCACCGGCCCCTCCGTCCCGGTCCGATTCCCCCACCTCAACCAAGAACCAAACCGTGTTCCTTAAACCGGCTATGGTACAAGACGACGACGAAGACGTGTCAAGCGACGACGAGAACGAGTCCGGTTACTACAAGGAGATGATACGCAAATCCAACAGCGAGCTTGAGCCGTCGATTCACGATCCGAGGGACGAATACACGGCTGACAGCTGGATCGAGCGAAACCCTTCCATGGTCCGTCTCACAGGGAAACATCCCTTCAACTCCGAGGCACCGCTTAACCGTTTAATGCACCACGGGTTTATCACACCCGTCCCGTTGCACTACGTCCGTAACCATGGTTACGTTCCTAAGGCCCAATGGGCTGAATGGACCGTTGAGGTGACCGGATTCGTCAAACGGCCCATGAAATTCACCATGGACCAGCTCGTTTCCGAGTTCACCTTCCGTGAGTTCGCTGCGTCGCTGGTTTGCGCGGGAAACCGCCGGAAGGAGCAGAACGTGGTGAAGAAGTCTAAAGGCTTCAACTGGGGCTCCGCCGGAGTTTCCACCTCTGTATGGCGTGGAGTTCCTCTCTGCGACGTACTGCGTCGATGTGGAATTTTTAGCCGGAAAGGTGGTGCGCTCAATGTCTGCTTCGAAGGGTCGGAGGATCTTCCTGGTGGTGCCGGAAGCGGTGGTTCAAAATACGGAACGAGCATCAAGAAAGAGTACGCCATGGATCCATCAAGAGATATCATTTTGGCTTATATGCAAAACGGAGAGTTTCTGACACCGGACCACGGGTTTCCGGTTCGAATCATAATCCCCGGTTTCATCGGTGGTCGGATGGTTAAATGGTTAAAGCGAATCATCGTCACCACTAAAGAATCCGACAATTTCTACCATTTCAAGGATAACAGAGTTCTCCCTTCCCACGTAGACGCCGAACTCGCCGATGAAGAAGGTATAATCTCGCATTTTTGCCAAAAAAATAAAATAAAATCAAATCATATAACCAATCTCTATTTGCTTCAACAATATTAATAACATGGATCTTTGCAAACTTACTATAAAATCATTATTTAGCTATATAGCAATCGCATTAATATGAACTAATCAAGATGGTTTAAAGTTTCCGAAGCCATTGGAGAAAAACAAAAACAATAATCATATTAAAAATGAAAAATAAAGTTGGTGGATGATGTCAGCTTCTATGACTTACATGATTAAAATCTAAATTGAATTGTTTTTTTCTTTTGAGGTTGGTGGTATAAACCGGAGTACATAATCAACGAGCTTAACATAAACTCCGTGATTACGACGCCATGTCACGAGGAGATTCTTCCGATCAATGCTTTCACCACTCAGAGACCTTACATTTTAAAGGGCTACGCATATTCCGGTACTGTTAATTTTAAAATTAATATTCTAAATAAATTTGTTAATTTGTGGGAAGATTCAACAATAAGAAAAATGGGTATATATATATATATATACAAAAACAGGAGGCGGAAAGAAAGTGACACGTGTCGAGGTAACAGTGGATGGTGGAGAGACATGGAACGTGTGTACACTTGACCATCAAGAAAAACCGAACAAGTATGGTAAATTCTGGTGCTGGTGTTTCTGGTCACTTGAAGTTGAGGTTTTGGACTTGCTTGGTGCCAAAGAGATCGCTGTTCGCGCTTGGGATGAGACTCTCAACACTCAGCCTGAAAAAATGATCTGGAATCTCATGGTACGTGTCTCCAAACACATCCCATGATTTTAAATTTGTTATTGGTAGGTTAAAGAACTGACGAAACGACATCGTTATAAAACAGGGGATGATGAATAATTGTTGGTTTAGAGTGAAGACTAATGTGTGCAAGCCACACAAGGGTGAGATCGGGATCGTGTTCGAGCACCCGACGCTTCCAGGCAACGAATCTGGTGGATGGATGGCTAAGGAACGTCACTTGGAGAAATCCTCCGATGCACCTCCAACGCTCAAGAAATCCGTCTCGACGCCGTTCTTGAACACAACCGCTAAGATGTACTCAATGTCGGAAGTCAAGAAACACAATTCTGCTGATTCTTGTTGGATCATCGTCCATGGTCACATCTATGACTGTACCAAGTTCCTTAAGGACCATCCGGGTGGTTCAGATTCGATCTTGATCAATGCTGGGATGGATTGTACGGAGGAGTTTGAGGCGATTCACTCTGACAAAGCCAAGAAAATGCTTGAGGATTACCGGATCGGAGAGCTGATTACAACCGGTTATTCCTCTGACTCTTCCTCACCGAACACTTCGGTTCACGGTGGCTCAGCCGTGTTCTCGCTCTTGGCTCCGATTGGAGAGTCAACTCCTGTTAGGAATGTCGCTTTGGTTAACCCACGGGCTAAAGTCCTGGTTCAACTCGTCGAAAAGACATCGATTTCTCATGATGTTCGTAAATTCCGGTTTGCTTTACCGGTTGAGGATATGGTTCTTGGTTTACCGGTTGGTAAGCATATCTTCCTTTGTGCCACAATCAATGACAAGCTCTGCCTAAGGGCTTACACGCCGAGCAGCACTGTTGATGTGGTTGGCTACTTCGACCTCGTGGTGAAGATTTACTTTGGTGGAGTCCATCCGAGATTCCCCAACGGTGGGCTCATGTCTCAATACCTAGACTCGTTGCCTCTCGGGTCAACTTTGGAGATTAAAGGACCATTGGGTCATGTTGAGTATCTCGGCAACGGCGAATTCACGGTTCACGGTAAATCGAAATTTGCTGAGAAATTGGCAATGGTGGCAGGCGGAACCGGTATAACCCCGGTTTACCAAATCATGCAAGCCATTCTGAAGGATCCTGAGGATGAGACTCAGATGTATTTGGTTTACGCGAACCGAACCGAGGAAGATATTCTTCTTAGGGAGGAATTGGATGGTTGGGCTGAGAAGTATCCGGACCGGTTAAAGGTTTGGTATGTTGTGGAATCGGCTAAGGAAGGTTGGGCTTATAGTACTGGGTTTATAACCGAGGTGATTCTTCGAGAGCATATCCCTGATGGTTTAGATGGCTCGGCACTTGCGATGGCCTGTGGACCACCGCCGATGATTCAGTTTGCGGTTCAACCGAATTTGGAGAAGATGAAATATAACATCAAGGAGGATTTCTTGATCTTCTAAGCTTAAACCCAATATATTTTTTAAAAGTCACAAAGTTAGGTGGTAGTGTTATAATAGATTCAAAGATAAATTTAAAATATTTGTTTTGTATAAAATATTGGTTCTTTTAAGTTTTCAATTGGGGAATATAATGTGTCCGTTGTATACGTTCGATATTTTTTTCAAAATTGAGAATCGGTTTTAATATTTTCATTTTCTTATTTGTTTTCTTAACATACATATATTTCTACATCTATTAAAAGGGAAGGTACAAACATCTCCAATGGTTATTTTCAAAACGAATAAAAGCCAAAGCGGATTATTTTCTTCTTGTGCAAGTTGAAGCCAAACTGGTCCATTAGTTCCATTCCATGATCATTGTTACTTTTCACCATATATATATGCTTTGAAAGATTATATCGGGCATTAAAAAAAAACAATAAACTACATATGTTATGAATTTTTTTTATCTAAAACTTCTACATATATTTTAGTGATATACGTTTACGTAACATAAATCTTATATCATAAGATTCATAACTTAAAGAACTTAGATAATGTCTAGATAGAAAAACATATTTGTTTGTATTATCATTCGAAAAAAATGTAAAATTAAAATATGATGTTAGTTCGTTTAAAATTTTGTCACTCTTGAAATATACAGAACTCAGTACACATAAATTTTTAGAATATTAATTAAGAACGGAAGCTTGGAATATTTCAAACAAAATTCTTCGGATGATTGATAATGCACCTCATAATTATATATTGATATGATATTATATGAGCCCAAATATTCAACATAAATTTGAAAGAAAAAAAAAAAATTAAACTATAGTCTGTATCTCCAATCCTGGAGGATCTCATGTAGAACTAGTCTAGTATGATTTTCCTTCAGCATGTTAGTGATGAACATGAACTGGAGCTTCTTTTTATTCTTGTCTATTTATCTAGAAATTCTTATTTGTTTTCAGAGGCAACAATAATATAACTGAGATTAAGTCATTCTACATACAATTTGTAATTTCATGAACCCCACATCTTTTGGAAGTAATAAAACTCCCCTAAACACAGGAGGAAACATTGTTTTAAATTGATGGGATTATTAGCTCCTTTGATTGACTCTCAGGTTTAAATTAGTAAACAGGACAAATAATTTATTTTCCGAATTTCAATACGAATTGTGAATATGACAGAAAATATATATGTTTAATCCCTAGCAAGTTGTTATAGCTTTGAAAAAAAGCCAGCACGCCGAGAATATTTCAAATCAATTACTTTAAACATAATTTAAAATATTCACAATCTTTATATTTTTTGTTAAAACGTAACCTTAAATTAATTAGCTGGTATGGAGAGCTAATCCTTCTTGTTAATATAAATCGTTCGGATGTTAAATATACTTTCACCTGAGCGTTTTGGTTCTGATTAATTAACGTTTTGTTGAATATATTTGCTACATCCTAAGAACTCGTTATAAATGAATCCCACCTTTCATTTTCAGGTAAATAAATCGAAGAAAGAAAATCGATTAAAAAGGTTAGGTATAGTGAATCTTTTGTTGGTAATCTTATTGGTCGATCTACTGCGATGCAAAATGTAATGTAACCAAACAATATTATAATAGATGTACGATTTGTTGTATGTGGATATTTAATTAGAAGGGAAGCCTTCGTCGACCTAAGATTCGACAGAACTCAAATAGTCTTTCCTAAACAATTGAACTAACAACGCTGACAAAAAAAAAAAAATATATTGAACTAACAACATTTTATATTATAAGTATCTAATACTTGTTAACGTGTTAACAATAATATTTGATACTGGAACGTGTTAACATAGTATGTTAGTGTGGTAACAATAATATGTAATACTTGTTAACGTGCTAACAAAAATATCCAATATATATTAATGTCTTAACAATAATATATGACACTTGTTTACGTGTTATCTGATACTTGTTAGCATGCTAACAATAATAACAAATATCATATATTATTGTTAATACGTTAACATACTATGTTAACACGTTACAAGTATCACATATTATTGTTAGCACGTTAGCAAATACCGGATATTTTTGTTAGCGTGTTAACAAAATAAGTATTGAATATTACTTCTCTGATGATGAATAGTGTTGTCGACTTTGGATAAACAGTGTCGGTGACGGTTGGTGAACAATGTCGGTAGTTTTATTCATTTATAACATAGTTTTTTAGGTTAATGACATTGTATGTAGTTATTTAAAATTAAAATGATATTAATGGAGTTTTTTATTTATCTTTCCTACTTATTTAATTTTGAATTATCTATTTTTACTTTCATAATTTTCATATTATAAATTGTTAGATAGTGATAATACTCGATCGTTAACATTAACATGTACTTTCGATTATGTGAAATATCTATTCGTAGAACATCAAATTGATAAAAATAAAATAAAAATAAAATAAAAATAAAAATATAGTTTCGGATATCTATTAAGTTATACTATTTTAGTTTAGTCAATTTGATATCAAATTAAGACTAGCCGGAAAATTTAGACCATGCATAGTTAATATACAAATATCTATCGATATGATTTTTTTTTTGATAAAGAAAAATATCTATCGATATGTAACTTTTGAAGATATAGGTTGTAAAAAAACTATACCTTGTACATATAGATCATATATATATATATATATATATATATATAACTTGTACTTCTAGTTAGTACAACCAATTTGTTCAACACCAAAAAAAAAAAAAAAACTTATTTGTTATTCCAAATTTCGACTACCATTTAAGTTGTGCACCTTTGTGGTATTACTACGTTTGTGTTGCTCCATGGCCCATGCATTTCTAGTCCTTTCGAAATTTACCTAGCAATACTTTACTAAACTAATCTATAATCCATAAACTTTTTAGATTGTGGAAAATAGAAAGAAATTTCACGTAACAATTCTAGATTTTGTGGTTTAGTGGTTAAAAGATTTGCATTAAAGAGAAAAGATTCAATTCTTCTATGGTTTTCAAAAATATCGGCTTTTTACAAGATTAAAAGAATATTCTAAAAATAGACATTTCTAAAAGATAAAAAAAAAACCTGTATACAAAGGGTAAAATTAGAAAAAACACGACTCTAGATCTGGAATTAAACTTTTGGAAAATAAAAACTATATATAATTACTGCTTTTTGAATTATAATATACTCTCTCTAGTTGCCAAAAGTCAAGCAATAAGACCATGATTATTGCAGGTTCTTATCATGGTTTCTTAGCATTTTTTATTATTAAATTAAATGTACAGTATCAATTTATCTAAGAACCGTTTCTTAAATTGGAACCTTAGAGCATGTTCAATGGGGTTCTAAATAGAAGAGTTCTAAAAAATTATAATGATATATAATTGATAAATATTGGAGAGGTTCTAAAAAGAAGAGAGAAGGGTTCTAAAGTTAGAACTTTTAGATACAGATTCTAAAAATTAACATACAAAATGTTGGGGTTCTAAAATGTGAGGTTCTAAAAATTTTAGATACCCATTTTTAGAACCTCACCATTCGACATGCTCTTAAGAACCGTTTCTTAAGGTCCAGGTGGCATCAGCTGGTTGGAGAAAATTAGGAAAGAAAAAAAAAATTCTCTCTTCTCTCTTCATCGCTCTGCCGAGCGAATCCTGCGTAGATGTCGGAGCTTCCACCTGCCGATTCAGAGTCGAATCTCTCTGGGCTCATGTAAGCACAAGTGCCGACGTACGAATTGCACGAATCTAACGATCGGGCTAAGATTTTCCTGATTTTCAAGCTCCTCGACGAAGACGAGGTTAGGTTTCTTCTAATCTCACTCGTATTTAAGAAACCATGCATCCTTTCAATTCAATTTTGTCTGATTGATGTCTTGCTCGGGTGTATGGAGCCTCGTCGTGATTTTGATTCCGGAGAATTTGTTGTTTGGTTAGGATGAATCGATGCATTCGGGATACAACATTAGATTAATCTCGAATTGTTTGCAGGTTGCTCTAGCACAAATGGAATACCAATTACAGGGTATTATTAATTAGATGAGCCTTACGGATCGTGTGGTACAAGGAAAGCAACACAGATTTTGGGAAAATGACGCCAAGATCCTCATCTCTGAAACCATTCCATGTTCGGTGGATGGGCAGTTCAGGGATTTTAGCATTTGGTACAAGGAGAAAATGCGTCTTATCATTGGATCCAATGGCGGTTTGTTATGTTTGGTCCGTAAGAGACACTCTCAACAAACCAAAGTCAATGACTTTGAGATGGAGAGAGAGATATTCATCACTTTTGCTGCTTGTCTTCTTCCACCTTCTCATCACGGTGGCTTCCAAATACACTCAGATCAACACTATTTTTTTTTTATTAATAAACCAAAAGATTCATACTCGTAAACGCAACGTCGTGCTATATAATAGTGTCAGTATTTGGCGTTAAGAGTTAAATCTTTGTCTAATGAACACCAATTTTGCTACCGTTATTAATTCTGTTACCCGATCTTAAAATGAGAAATGTGATTCTTTTCGATTAACAATTGTGTGAATCAATTGAACTCAATCCCCAAGAGCAGAAACTCGTGAGACCCATCTGAGTTGCGGAAACGTACTTCTTCTACTTCCTCTGTTTCTATATGGAAACTCCAGGTCAGTTAAATCTGTTGGAATAGCAGAGCTGCAGTCCCTTTTTTAGGAGATGGCGCATACTATGTGACATGTTTAACTAGTACTATGTGACATGTTTAATGTAATTATAATTCGTTTTAGTTTGTGTTATACTAGTGTTTCAATCGAACTCCCTCGGCTGTGTAAAACACTTATCTCCTGCATCATGTCTTGGTTATGGTAATGTGTATACTTTCACTATCTGCTTCCACTTCTCTCTCATACATGCTTGTTGACATCTAAAAGAAGTTAATTTTGTTTTAGACTTTGTATGACTCTTTAATTTGTTGAATATAGATCAAAAAGAAGGTAATTATGAAATGTATATATATATATATATATATATAAAACAAGTTAAAGTATGATATATACATCTATGTAATGGAAATTTAAATGAAGTATTTGACACACTTAAAATATGGTTACAATATGAAAGACATAATCAAATATAATGAAATAGAACAAAATAAGGATGAATACCAAATTTTTTTTTTTTTTTAAGAACCCCATTAGGAATTCTACCAATAAAGCAGAAAAAACAGAATTTTTTTAACACAGTTTCTTAACTTCAAATTTATATTAAAATAATACTTAAGAAACCCATTTGGGTTTCTAGCAATAATGATGCTCTAAGTAATTCGAGAACGAAATTTGTTTTAATCACTGTTACAAAAAGTTGGTCGTGGTCGGCACATGCCATAGCCATGCTAAGTAGTAACGTGAGTACATGACCACGTGTTCGCTCAAACGTGTGGGCCCCATATCTCCCGAACTTAGTAGCTTGTCTGGCTCCGCGTCGCTAGGTCACACGGCCTGACCTGACCGCCTTAACCGGGTCGTACCCACCTGGATGTCGGACCCGCCGCGTTACGTCTGGTGTTTGGCGCTTGGATAGATCGTGTGCCTTTTAATTATTTGGTCTTTTATTGAGACCCCAAAATATTGTATGAACCATTTCTATTTTGTCCTCGGCCAATAAAACCTTATCCCACAGTTTTCTATATTCCCCACATTTTATTTAAGATAATCGACCAATTTGACTATATATTTTTTTTTTCTCGATAGGTAAGTATTGTATGTGAAATATCTTTTGTTTCCAACTAAAAATATCACGATTGACCTTAGACTTAAATATATAATTTACACAAAAATGACGATACCGTTCAACGAAATGACAATTTTTATAAATGATTATGTAGAGCCAATCCAAGTAAAGAAAACAAAAAAAATCACCAAAGTTGCATTTCGCACCAAACCTGCCTAAATAACTACAGAAACACATGAATTTTTAGATCTACTTAATGAAACTGTATCCTAATAAATATATTTTGTCAACATAAAAATATTGAGTCATAAGACAATTGCGTTGGGCAGCTGTAATATGCAAAGTGCATGATACTTGTGGAGTTAGTTAAAGCTCAATTTGTTTTTCCTTTCATTTTCTACATATTCAATCCTTTTCAACAAATCTCTCCTTATCTTTTTGGGGGACAAAATCTGAGGAGTTCTTTTATTATTAACAAGGAAAAGAAAATTAAGTATGACGTAACATAAAATATGGACAAAAAAAATAAATTATGATGGGTTGAAAAACAGAGAAATTCTTTGCATCATTCCGTATCTTGTGGGCATTTTCCACTTTCAAAAATAGATACATTATCTGACGAACCAACCGTTGAAACACTAATCCCACCGTTGAATCTCAAACCCACTGAGTCACGAAGTTTTTTCAAAATTTCAGACAGATCGGACCACTTCCAAATCTCCAAACTTTTTTTTTTTTTTTTGATTCCGAAGGTTGCCTCTTTTCTCAGGAAATTGTTCATTTTAATCATCAATTATTTCTAATCGGCATAAATAGTATCCAACTATCATGGTTAAAAAAAAATTTCTCAATTCAAAGTTGACTACGCAAAATTGGGATTACTAAAGCCAACCGTTAATTGTTTTAACGGGGACGTTACAATTAATGTTATAAACAGATCCCGTTGTCGGGATTTCACCATCTTTGTCGGAGTTATTCTCCGTTGTCGGGAGATTCTGGAATCGAAGATCAAATCGTGGTTACGAGCCGTGAAATTAGCGGTTCGGTCTCTGTTCTTCGGCGAGCTCACGTGTAAGCTCCGCTGTGTCAATTCCTTTTCCCAATAAAGACCGATCTGATACATGCACGCGCGTAAAATAATTAAACCTTGCTGAAACGATTCACATGACTTAACTTGGCTTGCAAGTTATTTGCAAAAGAAGTCATATAGAGATGTTTACAAGATGTTCCAGATGCAATTTTCATAGCTTTCTTCATTGATTTATCACTCTCACTCATATCCATCTTCAAAACTATCCGTTGCTAAATAAAGAAAGGATGAGTTAACCAAATGTAAATTTAATTCATTAAAAATAAAAGTATTTTTCAAAAATATCTATCATCAAGGATGTTCTGTTTTAGACCATAAAACAATTTTACAGAATTAAACCATTGTTACAAAAAAAAAAACAATCTTACAGAATTTACATTAAATTTAAACAATCTTATAGAATTAACAAAACTTTCAAATAGGGTTATAAAAATATTTCTCTAAACTTTATTAGTATGAAATTTATGCTCTTGGTCGTTAATCGTTATAATAGGTTTATACGCAAAATTGGATGTGATTAGTAGTAATTCTATAAGCAAATTCCTTGAAATTTACCAGTTGCATTATTATTATTCTTATGTATTCTCACTATCAATTTCCTTGCAGTCACATTGACACTTTCATTTTTCAATTACTTACGTACATAATTTTATTTATTTGTATAGAAGTTGAAATTGAAGAGTTTCTGCCGCTCGGATAGTGATTGTCGTCGCCTTGTCGGCTAAGCTAAAGTTTATACTTTATACTAGTCTACACGAAATGATACAAAATCATATTGTACCAGATTGCAAAATAAGTAGAAACAAAAACAAAATGCGTCGTACCAAACCATCTAGTCCAGGTAGTGTCTTAGAGTGGAGATATCATGAGAGACCCTTAAATTTGCAAGACTCTGAAACCATTTCTACTACACATTCTCCAAAAACTAAATAGATACACTAAAATTACCCCAAATTATCATCTAGATCATCGTGGTTTTGAGCTGTCAGTAGTAAGCCAACTCCAATTCTTAAAGAGATTGGTACTGAATCCAAGCTTCAGTCACCTTGTTTCCATCAAAGTTATCCTGACAAGTTCTGGGAAGATCACTCACCTGAAAACTTTTCATATCGATTTAGCTTTTGATTTCATAATATACGCAAAGAACAATGATTTTACCAGTGTTGTGGAGGGTAAATGTTGAGGTTGCTCTGCCTAGTCAAGCTTCGTTCTTGTGGTTCTCCAGGAAAGCTGGTACGTGTTAACATTCTTCGTCCATCCCCGTTATAAATATCATTGAAGCGGTTAGAGCGTTCGAAGAATGATTCTTGACTAGCTTGAACCGGAAAGTCTTGACAAAGCAGGCGGCGTCTTTCTGGTGATTCTCCAGTGTACGGATGAGGAAAGCTCGTCCGTGTTAACATTCTCTGTTTTTCCCTGTTATAAATAACCTCATTGAAGCTGCTAGAGCATTCAAGGGATCGTTCTTGATGGTGATGAGTAGCTAGAAAAGGAAAGTCATGAAACTGGGAGCTGCTTCTTTCAGCGTATCTGAGTGTGTCTTGAAACCGGGCATGGTTATTTTCAAGAGAAAACGACGCTGGTCTTTGAGTTGCTCGAATAGAGCTAGCATCTTCAAACTGTGAACATCGACGTTCTTGGTAATAACAAAGATTTAGTGGAGATGGTCTTTGTCTTGATTGAACCAAATAATCTTGGACTTGCCTAAGGATATGGTCCTGGTGATAGCTGATATCAAATGAATCTGGTCTTTGGCTAACACCTTGAAACTGTGTATGGAGGGGATACACAAGATCAGATGAGACTGGGTGCTTGTTTGAGAAAGCTTGGGGAAACTTTGATTCTCGTTCCTTTACTTGTCTCCATTTCACCTTCTCTGCATAAAGCTCCTTAGCGACGCGAGAGACTCTGAACTTGAAAGTACTGCACTCTCCCAAAAGGAAAGGTTGGTCACATCTGGACCCATCTCCTCTCTTATTCTCATAACCAGGGTACTTGCACTTCTCGAAGGCCACACATTGAATCATCGCAAGAGAGCATCTGGTAGCGAGCTCCTCGAGATTCCAGTGACAAAAAGGTTCTTTGACCTTGTGAGAGACATGTATTTGTCCATTAGCCCTTAGCATATGGCTTGCACCATGGAAAAACCCAAACACCAGTTCCCTATGCTTCCTACAACAGACAAACAGAGCAACAACATCTGATCAATCTACACATTCAACTACGACAAGGGCGGCACCACCAGTAACGCCAAAAACATGAACTCACCGTATAAGATAGGAATCAGTCTCTTTGCCATGGAAACCTGCGTGCGGGAAATTGAAGATGACTCGGTCGAATCTTCTGCAATTAAGATGAAGATGTAGTTGCAGTTTGGTTGCATCAACTCCATGTAAAAGGACAGCTCCAAGTGTCTTCAAAGTCTGAAGGTTTGATCTTGCCTTCTTGTACTTTCTAACCACATCATCTGCTCCAGTTAAACCATAGGAGACTTAACTCAACAGAAGAAATCCAACTTAAAGCTAAAACCTTATCACTATTTCTATTTGATCCGGAGATTGAACAATGCAAAACTTGAAAAATCAATCAATCATCCACCGGAAGCTCCATAATCAGTAGTTTACCCTATAAAATTGATTTCGATTCTTCCCACAAATAAGTTTGAAACAGAAAAACCCTAAATCCCCTCCCCGCCATAGAAAGAAAACTCAAGCGGAAACGAAATTAAAGCCCGAAAAACTCTGACAAAGTATGCAAAGCAAGTGTTACCGTATGAATCGAGAGAAGAAGCGCAGATATTGGAAGCAGAGCCGAAGGAAGTGGCTAAACTACAGGAGAATGAGAAATCTCCTTCGCCGACGAGAAGTATCTGATGGTTCGATGAATAGTGTGTGACCCATACTTCATCATCATTGCTATCTCTCATAAGCTTCGAGAGTTCTCTCATCGCCATTGCAGTGATGATACTTTGGAAAGTTTTTTTTTTTTTTTTTTTTGAAGTTTCATTCAAAATATAGTAACGTTACTGTTTCGCTTAGTTGATAATATATACAGAAGAGGGACGATTTAGTTTCCTATCAAAAATCTAAACGACGATTCGGTTTACATCACAAACCAAAAGGCGATCACTGATTGATTTTGGTTTAAATCCATAAAGAATATATCTTTGTTGCCAAAAATAAAAAGGAACATCCACGCCCATAAACAGCTCCTGAGTAATGATTTGGCAAAAAAAAAAGAAAGCGTTTTTGAGTATCCATTCGGATCGGTTTTTCCGGATACTTCAATTTTAGAAGTTTAGGACCCATTCGGATATTTTCTTTTTTCGGATAGAGTTCAGTTCGGTTCTGTCCGGGTTTGGATAACCGAAATTTATCTCAATTCTCGAAAAAACTAAAAATAATTGTTAAAATTAAATAAAATTTGATTAATTTTTGCAAAATTTCTTTAATTTTGACAAATATAATTAATGATTTTCGAATATTTCGAGTATTTTGGTTATTTCAGTGTAAACATAACTAATATATTCAATTTATAATTATAATTTTGAGTATTTTGATTATTCAAAACTAAAGATACGTAATTTTTTTAGATATATAATTGTATTTCGTATATTTTGGGTATCGTTCGGATTTCGGGTACCCAATATATTTTATAAAAAAAAACATTCGAATATTTAATTATAACTATTCGGTTCGATTTGGTTCATATATTTTGCCAAGACCTAGGAGAAACTGCATGGGCACACGTCATTGTGGCTACCTAAACCGGCGTTAGTCTTTGGTTTGTGTGGTAACACAATATTTCATTATTAAAAACCACCCTGATACCAAGTTTACATAACAATTTTCAATGCATGTGACTGTTTTGTAAATTGTGTTCGAATCATGTATTCATCAACTTACTCCGGTTTATCCACGTGTAGCAGTCTATTGAATTTATTGTGGGTGTGGTGATGAGCACACCCCATTTTTTAGCCCATTCCAAAGCAAAAGGCTCAACACCAAAAACCCAACATCCATTATGCAGATACGGTACTGTTCACGACATGCCGGATACTGTTCCCGACCTGCTCCGAACTGTTCACGACATGCCGGGTACTGTTCACGACCTGCCGGACACTGTTCCCGACCTGCTCCGCACTGTTCACGAAGTGCCGGGTACTGTTCCCCGACCTGCTCGGTACTGTTCACGACGTGTCGGGTACTGTTCACGACGTGTCGGGTACTGTTCCCCTACCTGCTCGGCACTGTTCACGACGTGACGGGTACTGTTCACGACGTGTCGGGTACTGTTCACGAACCATCACGTTGTCCCCAAAAACCGGAGAGCTGTCTGTTCAAATCCCACTATAAATACCCTATTTGGTATTCATTATCGACACACAAAAAAAACTCTCATTCTCTCTCTCTAAATAACTTTCCCTCTCTAAAAGGAGCTCTCCCCAGCTCTCCCCAGCTCGCAGCTCTCCCAGCTCTCCCCAGCTCTCTGCAGCTCTCCCGGCTCTCCGCTCTCTGCAGCTCTCCCAGCTCTCCGCTCTCTGCAGCTCTCCCAGCTCTCCGCAGCTCTGATGAGCTCCCAGCTCTCCTGACGGTTGACAGTCGACCGACGACCCGACCTGACGGTCGACCGACGACCCGACTTGACAGTCGACCGACGACCCGACCTGACGGTCGACCGGCGACCCGACCTGACGGTCGACCGGCGGCCGACGACCCGACCTGACGGCCGACCTGGCGACCCGACCAGACGACCCGACCTGACAGTCGACCGACGACCCGATCTGACGGTCGACCGTCGACTGACGCCCGACCTGACGGACGACCTACCAGTCGACCGTCGACCGACGACCCGACCTGACGGTCGACCGTCGACCGACGACCCGACCTGACGGTCGACCGTCGACCGACGACCCGACCTGACAGTCGACCTGACTAGCTCTCAGCTCTCCAGTTCTCTCCTACCCGCCTCAGCAACGAACTACGAATGGCTTGATCCCCAATCCGGGGTACGTAGGCAGCCCTCCGGGCACAGCTATAAATCACCTCTTCCTCCTCATTTGCCGACCGGAGCGCAACCGGCTCTACCTTAACAGAAAATCCCCGAACCTCCCCGATAAAAATTGATTTGTGGGAGACGTGCTCAAACACGTTTCAACAATTGGCGCTAGGAGGGGGCTTTGAGGATTTTTCTACACGCAAAGAGTAGCTCGGCAAATGTCGGGAACATCGCCCTCATCTCCGAACGGCTGCATACAGATAAGTGCCAAGCTTATTTCTTTTTTTACTCTTTTCTTTCCCCTCAAAAGACGAGCTCTCGCCTCGCACCTCGGGTCAAACCCAAAAGCCGACCTCCCGCTCGCAAAGGATAAGCCGAGCTCTCGCCTCGCACCTCGGGTCAAACAC
This sequence comes from Eutrema japonicum, assembly GCA_030161315.1. Taxonomy (NCBI): domain Eukaryota; kingdom Viridiplantae; phylum Streptophyta; class Magnoliopsida; order Brassicales; family Brassicaceae; genus Eutrema; species Eutrema japonicum. The sequence continues at coordinate 48,695,172 of BSQW01000001.1, forward strand.
AAAAGCCGAGCTCCGGCTCGCAAAGGATAAGCCGAGCTCTCGCCTCGCACCTCGGGTCAAACCCAAAAGCCGAGCTCCGGCTCGCAAAGGATAAGCCGAGCTCTCGCCTCGCACCTCGGGTCAAACCCAAAAGCCGAGCTCCGGCTCGCAAAGGATAAGCCGAGCTCTCGCCTCGCACCTCGGGTCAAACCCAAAAGCCGAGCTCCGGCTCGCAAAGGATAAGCCGAGCTCTCGCCTCGCACCTCGGGTCAAACCCAAATGCCGAGCTCCGGCTCGCAAAGGATAAGCAGAGCTCTCGCCTCGCACCTCGGGTCAAACCCAAAAGCCGAGCTCCGGCTCGCAAAGGATAAGCCGAGCTCTCGCCTCGCACCTCGGGTCAAACCCAAAAGCCGAGCTCCGGCTCGCAAAGGATAAGCCGAGATCTCGCCTCGCACCTCGGGTCAAACCCAAAAGCCGAGCTCCGGCTCGCAAAGGATAAGCCGAGCTCTCGCCTCGCACCTCTGGTCAAACCCAAAAGCCGAGCTCCGGCTCGCAAAGGATAAGCCGAGCTCTCGCCTCGCACCTCGGATCGAGCCCAAAAGCCGATCTCCGGCTCGCAAAGTATAAGCCGAGCTCTCGCCTCGCACCTCGGATCGAACCCAAAAGCCGAGCTCCGGCTCGCAAAGGATAAGCCGAGCTCTCGCCTCGCACCTCGGGTCAAACCCAAAAGCCGAGCTCCGGCTCGCAAATGATAAGCCGAGCTCTCGCCTCGCACCTCGGATCGAACCCAAAAGCCGAGCTCCGGCTCGCAAAGGATAAGCCGAGCTCTCGCCTCGCACCTCGGGTCAAACCCAAAAGCCGAGCTCCGGCTCGCAAAGGATAAGCCGAGCTCTCGCCTCGCACCTCTGGTCAAACCCAAAAGCCGAACTCCGGCTCGCAAAGGATAAGCCGAGCTCTCGCCTCGCACCTCGGATCGAGCCCAAAAGCCGATCTCCGGCTCGCAAAGGAAAAGCCGAGCTCTCGCCTCGCACCTCGGATCGAACCCAAAAGCCGAGCTCCGGCTCGCAAAGGATAAGCCGAGCTCTCGCCTCGCACCTTGGGTCAAACCCAAAAGCCGAGCTCCGGCTCGCAAAGGATAAGCCGAGCTCTCGCCTCGCACCTCGGATCGAACCCAAAAGCCGAGCTCCGGCTCGCAAAGGATAAGCCGAGCTCTCGCCTCGCACCTCGGATCAAACCCAAAAGCCGAGCTCCGGCTCGCAAAGGATAAGCCGAGCTCTCGCCTCGCACCTCGGGTAGAACCCAAAAGCCGAGCTCATCTCGCAGTAATCACGATCAACAAGTGCCGAGCCTAGTCTCGTTCATAAGATTTTAAACTCTAATCAAGTTCAACCTTACTTGCAGGTTAAAATATATCGAGCTAGGACTTGTTTCGTCCGCCGACTTCGACACTCACTCGCCGAACTTGGGGGAGGGCTATTGTGGGTGTGGTGATGAGCACACCCCATTTTTTAGCCCATTTCAAAGCAAAAGGCCCAACACCAAAAGCCCAACATCCACTATGCAGATACGGTACTGTTCACGCCATGCCGGATACTGTTCCCGACCTGCTCCACACTGTTCACGACGTGCCGGATACTGTTCACGACCTGCCGGATACTGTTCCCGACCTGCTCGGCACTGTTCACGACGTGCAGGGTACTGTTCACGACCTGCCGGATACTGTTCACGACCTGCTCCGCACTGTTCACGATGTGCTAGGTACTGTTCACGAACCATCACGTCGTCCTCAAAAACCGGAGAGCTGTCTGCTCAAATCCCACTATAAATACCCCCTTTGGTATTCATTATCGACACGCAAAAAAAACTCTCATTCTCTCTCTCTAAATAACTTTCCATCTCTAAAAGGAGCTCTCCCCAGCTCTCCCCAGCTCGCAGCTCTCCCAGCTCTCCCCAGCTCTCTGCAGCTCTCCCGGCTCTCCGCTCTCTACAGCTCTCCCAGCTCTCCGCTCTCTGCAGCTCTCCCAGCTCTCCGCAGCTCTGATGAGCTCCCAGCTCTCCTGACGGTTGACAGTCGACCGACGACCCGACCTGACGGTCGACCGACGACCCGACCTGACAGTCGACCGACGACCCGACCTGACGGCCGACCTGGCGACCCGCCCAGACGACCCGACCTGACATTCGACCGACGACCCGACCTGACGGTCGACCGTCGACTGACGACCCGACCTGACGGACGACCTACCAGTCGACCGTCGACCTGACTAGCTCTCAGCTCTCCAGTTCTCTCTTACCCGCCTCAACAACGAACTACGAATGGCTTGATCCCCAATCCGGGGTACGTAGGCAGCCCTCCGGGTGTTGATCCCACGGATCACTAAGTGTGTTTAAAGAATGATTAGGAGACGGGAGGTGAGATTTTCGTTAATAGAGCAATTTAACCACGATTAAGACAGGTCGGGAGAAATATGAGCAGGCCGGGGGCCGTGTTTCGTGTTATTGATGAAAGAAAAGTAAACGCTTTTGAATTACGAACTGGTTCCGAAGGACGTCCAGTTCGGCGTTCTAAAGCGTTATCTCGTTACAAAGACAGAGAGGTCGGGTAACTTATGGTAGGTGAGAGAGTCAAAATCAGAGTCCCCCTCATTAATGACATATGAGGGGTATATATAGTCGGGGTCGGCTTCCTGCTCCCCGAGATCTCGGACCACGTGTCGTCTACGGCCTCTTTTGCGGGTAAGGTGGCCTAGGAGGCGTGTCCCGGCTTTCGAGGAGAGAGGTCATGATGAGCTCGGCGTAGCGTGTTGCAGGGCAATGCACTGTTTTACCAACTCTGCTCCACCTGCTCCCTCCTGCCCTTGTCAGCTCTGCAGGGTTGGTGGGACGTCGGGTCGAAGACACGTCCCTACGCGGGTAGGGTACTGCCTTACCAACTCCCACGCGCCTACTCTCCTGACGCTTCCTGCTCTGGCGGGACATCAGCGCGGGCCCGGGGTACGTTGCTTTCAGGTCGGCTGCGGAGCCCAGCGCGGCGGACAGCGCGGGCCCGGGGTACGTTGCTTTCAGGTCTTGCAGGTCGGTGATATTAAGTCCGGTGACCGCACCGAGGAACGGCCTTTCCTAAGATGGGCCTAACTAATTGGGGGTGCTAGGCCCACCTCCAACACCGGGCACAGCTATAAATCACCTCTTCCTCCTCATTTGCCGACCGGAGCGCAACCGGCTCTACCTTAACAGAAAATCCTCGAACCTCCCCGATACAAATTGATTTGTGAGAGACGTGTTCAAACACGTTTCAACATTTATCTTGCATAAGCTGTGATGGGGAGAGAGATTCCTCTTCTCAAGACAATGCAACCATTTCTACATATTCTCCAAAATGTAAAAGATTAGATAAATATCACTGCGGTTTGGGGGTAAATATCACAAAATTACCCCCAAAATGTTATCTCCATATCAAGATCACTGCGATTTGATTGAAGCTGTCAGACTGTCAGTAGTCAGACTAAATATCAGAAGACAACATAGGCTGCTATTCTTAAAGCTTTGTTAGTGAGTCCAAGTTTCAGTCTCCATCAACGTTATCATCAATCAGAAGCTTCTTGACGTTTTTTTGGAGATGATTCACCTGAACATTTTCAATATTGATTTTGAGGTTGCTCATGCTTCGTCTCTGCGATTTTCCAGTGTGCGGATGAGGAATGCTGGTACGTATTATCATTTTTCGTAGTTCCCCTTTATAAACTCCCTGAGAAAGTCCATTGAAGCGTTTAGAGCATTCAAATAATGGTTCTTGACTAGTAGCTTGTCCTGCAGAGTCTTCACAAAGCAGGCGGCGTCTTCCTGGTGAATCTTTAGTGTACTGATGAGGAATGCTCTTCCGTGTTAATATTCTTTGTAGTTCCTCATTATGAATTTCAAACGAAACTCTATCAAAGCGGTCAGTGCATTTAAGGAATTGTTCTTGACGATGATGCTTTGCTTCTCGTTCCTTCACTTGTCTCCATTTCACCTTCTCTGAATAAATCTCCTTAGCCACGCGAGAGAATCTGAACTTGAAAGTACTGCACTCTCCCAAAAGGAAAGGTTGGTCACATCTGGACCCATCTCCTCTCTTATTCTCATAACCAGGGTAATCCCTCTTCTCGAAAGCCACACATTGAAACAGCACAAGTGAGCATTTGCTAGCGAGCTCCTCGAGATTCCAGTGACAAAAAGGTGCTTTATTCTTGTGAGAGACATGAATGTCTCCATCAGCTCTTAGGATATGGCTTGCACCATGGAAAAATCCAAACACCAGTTCCCTATGCTTCCTACAACAAACAGACAAAGAACATCTAATAATCATCTTTAAACAAATTCCCTATGTTTGCAGCATCCGGCTTTCACAGACTAAACACATGAACTCACCGTATAAGATAGGAATCAGACTCTTTGCCGTGGAAACCGGCGTGCGGGAAGTTGAAGATGACTCGGTCAAATCTTCTGCAATTAAGATACGGATGTAGTTGCAGTTTGGTCGCATCAACTCCATGTAAAAGGAAAGCTCCAAGTCTCTTCAAAGTTTTAAGGTTTGATCTTGCCTTCTTGTACTTTCTAACCACATCGTCTGCTTCAATTACCATAGGAGACATAAGTCAACATAGGAAATCCAACTTAAAAGCTACAACCTTTTAACAGGTTTATAAGCTATAAACAGAGATGGTCAGAAGAAACTTGAACAATCAATCATTCACCGGAAGCTCCATATTCACTAATTTGCCCAAGAAATCGATTTCCATTCTGCTGAAAGTGAGATAAAAGCCCTAAAACTCTGCGATAGAAAACTCAAGCGAAAATGAAATCAAGAGTCAAGACCCTAAAAACTCTCACAATGTAAACGAAGTGTTACCGTATGAGTCGAGAGAGGAAGCACAGATATTGGAAGCAGAGCCGAAGCGAGTGGCTAAGCTGCAGGAGAATGAGAAATCTCCTTCGCCAACGAGAAGTATCTGATGGTTCGATGAATAGTGTGTGACCCATACTTCATCATCATTGCTATCTCTCATAAGCTTCGAGAGCTCTCTCATCGCCATTGCAGTAATGATACTTTGGAAAGCTTTTTTTTTTTTTTTTTGAAGTTTCACAATATAGTAACGTTACTGTTTCGCTTAGTTGATGATATATACTCTGGCTGGAGTATTAAAAAAGAGGGACAATTTAGTTTCCTATCAAAAATCAAAACGACGACTCGGTTTACATCACAAACCAAAGGCGATAACTAGTGAGATTCCCAAAAATCATAGAAGGGCTAGCCCGAATTGGCTTCATAGTGAGATTCCTTTGGTTTCAAGAATCTAGTGATGGATGGTGATATTTTGGAAAGTTTTTGTTTTTTCTTCATTTTCAAAACTTCAAAGAAGAGGGACGATTCAGTTTATATAAAAAATGTCAATGACGATTCGCTTAACCCACAAAACAAAAGGTGAAGACTGATTTGACTTGGTTCAAGAGCCCATAATAAATGTTGGAGGTGGGCCTAGTACCCCCAATTAGTTAGGCCCATCTTAGGAAAAGTCCCTATTCAGCTCGGTTGCTGATCTGAAGGCACCGCGCTCGTATCACCCGAGCTCTCGAGTTCCCGAGCTAACAAGGACGCACCTCGGGTCCGGGCTGACACTTCACCAAAGCAGGATTGTCAGAAGAGCAGAAGGCACGTGGGAGCTGGTAGAACAGTGCCCTACCCGCGTAGGGATACGGCTTCGACTCGACGTCCCACCAACCCTGCAGAGTCGACGAAGGAGGAAAGGACACGTGGAGGAGAGTTGGCAAAACAGTGCGATGCTCTGCAACACGCCTCGCCGAGCTCATCATGACCTCCCTCCTCGAAAACCGGAACACGCCTCCTAGACCACCTTGCCTGCGAAAAAGGCCGAAGGCGCCACGTGGCCCCGAGATCCCGGGGAGCAGGAAGTTAACTGCCGGTATAAATACCCCTCGATGTCATTAATGATCTGGATCTGGAAATTTTGTATCCCACCTACCACAAGTGACCCGACTGTTAAACCAGAATTCGCACACATCGTAGATTGGCGAATTCAGTTTAGAGTTTAGGAGAATTATTTTTATTAGATTTATAGTTGTGCCGTTGAAGGCTGCCTACGTACCCTTCAAATAGGGATCAAGCCAAAACGTAGTTCTTGTTACAAAGGATGTGATGGGATTTTTAGATGATTCAGAATGAGGTGATGGCCTCCTTATTTATAAGTCTTGAAGTCCTTAGCTCTTCCTTTTCCTTCTTGACTTTGTATTGGCAATTATCCTTTTTCCTTGAAGCTGATAAGGATAATCTCCTTTCTTTCCGGGATTTGCCTTTATCCAAATAAAGGAAATCTTCTCTTTATTAATTAAAGGAAATTTCCCTTTAATTACGTAGATCGGTTTCGATGGGCCTTGAAGTTGATTGTTGGGCTGATTTCTATTCAAACCGGGTTAAACCGGGGGAGTGCTAAATCCCCCTCTAACAATTAGTTCCCCCCTCAGTTCGGCGAAGGAGTGTTCGAGTTCGGCGGATTTCTTTAGCCCGATTGGAGTTGAAATCAGCATCTGGTCGAATTTCCTTTTAGACGTTGTTCGTCTTTGTTCCTGCAAAAATTACTAAATACGAGAGATTGAGCTCGAGACTGAGCTCGGCGTTTGTTAGTTAGGTGCGAGGTCGGTCTCGGCTTTTCCAAGTTCGGTTTCGATAGTTCGTGCGGGACTGTGAGGTCGGCGAGCTGTGATTGCGAGCTGTGATTGCGAGCTGCCCAATTGTTTAGATCGGTGAATTACGATTACGAGTTGCCATACTGCGGGGTCAGCGAGCTGTGCGGTCGGAGAACTGCGATCGTGAGTTTGGCGAGCAGGGGGTTGGCGAGCTGTGGCCGTGAGTTAGGTGGGGCTGCGAGATCGGCGAACTGTGACTGCATGATGAGTAAGTTGCGACTGAGCTACCTAACTGTTAGACCGACGAGCTGCGACCGCTAGCTACCTTACTGTCGGATCGTCGAGCTACGACCACGAGCTGCTTTACTGCGAAGTAGGCGATATGTTCGATTGGGAGGTAGGTGAACTGCTTGAGTTTGGCTTGATGATACGAACTGTACGAGTTCGGTGAACTGCTTAAGTTCGGCCTGATGATACGAACTGTACGAGTTCGGCGAACTGCTTAAGTTCGGCTTGATGATACGAACTGTACGAGTTCGGCGAACTGCTTAAGTTCGGCTTGAAGGAACGGATCCTATGATATAATCTGAAAAGAAAATACCTTCGAATAACAAGTAAAAAATTTGATAAAAAATACCTGAATTTTAGGGAGCTCTGTAGACGAGCTATAATCGATAAGTGACGAGCTGGATCTATCAGTGGATGTCCTTTTTTTTTTTTTTTTTTTTTTTTTTTTTTTTTTTTTTTTTATCGAATTTGACTACGTTGGAGCAATCCCAACAAAAAAGAGAAATCTGATCTTCTTTCATGTCGGTGGTGATGGTGAGTGAGGTCAGCATCGGGTGCTTCCTGGTCGGCATGCAAGTTACATCTTCTCTGGTCATGGTGGTTTTCATGCTCGGCAAGTGAGTTCGTCACGTTGAGTTCGAGATCGGCGGTACGATAAGTTTGCCTCCGCGAGCTCGGCGTGTTCAATGGCTGCGGTCTGATGAGTTCGGTGTGTTTGCCGAGGTCGGCATGTGCGGCGAGGTCGGCGTGTTCCGCAAGGTCGTCTCGTAATGTGCGAACTCGGCGTTTGTAAGCTCGTGGGAGTGAGCTCGGCGTGTCGTGCTCGGCCAGAACCATCTTTGTTGAGCTCGTTCTTCTTCTTCGGCGAGCTCGTTCATGGTGAGTTTGAGATCGGCGGGTTCATCATGGCGATAATCAGATCGTGAGTTCGTCATTGTTTGTCGTTTCCCTCGCGTACTCCTCCTTGTCACGATCACGTTACTTGGCACGTCTTCTTCATACCATGTTGCTTGGCATACACGTCACGCTTGTTTCCTCATCTTGCTCATGGCGTTGAGCTGGTTGTTATTGTTTTTATCTCGGATTGAGCTGGCGTTGAACATGACGAGAAGAGTCGGAGGCTTTGTCGGATTTCTAGGGTTTTAAAATAATTCTCCATAAACACCAGATTTTTCTTGCCCCCTCTCTCTCTCTCTCTCTTTATAACAAGACAGCAATTTAGAACGCCGAACTGGACGTCCTTCGGAACCAGTTCGTAACTCTAAATTGCTCACTTCTCTCATCATTAATAAAAAGAACACGGCCCACGGCCTGCCCAAAAATATTCCCGACCTGCCTCAAATTGTGGTTGACTCTCTAATTAACGAAAATCTCGCCTCTCTCTCCCTAATCAATCTCTTAATCTTCATTAGTGATCCCCGGGATCAACAATTGGCGCTAGAAGGAGGGGCATGAGATTCTTCTATACGCAAGGAGCAGTTCAACCACCACCGCAACCGCAGCAACGATGGCAATTCCGCCCCCAAGAGTGTTGTCAGACCAGGAGACCCCGGCCCAAACAACGGCCCAGGCCCAGACAACGGCCCCGCCGACGACTCATACAACAGCGACCGCCCCACCGTCAGCCAAGGCGGCTACCAATCAACCGATTCCCCGAGAGCAGTTCTTCAGGGCTCCGCCCCCGGCTCCGACGCCCACTCCCTCCGACGGCTCCGCTGCCCACAACGCACCCCGAGCACCGGAAGACCAGCCCACGCTGTCCGCCGTAATGCAGACCCTGCTCGCCAGAATAGACGAGCTGACGCGAGCTACCGATCAACGGTTCGCCACGCTAGGAGCCTCCCGTGACCGGTCGGACAACACCGGCTCCCCCGACGTCCATCTCAGAGAGCCAGCCTCTCGGGAAGAAACCCCGCGCATACGGATAAGCCGGCCCGGTGACTCACCGTCAGGATCCGAAGGCCCGGGCGGACGTTTCGCCCCGGCCGTAGGAAGCCACCCGGGCGACGAAGCCCACCATCTCCGATCCAGCTCGGAACGCTCCAGGGACGCCGAGTTCGAAGCCATGAAGGAGACAATCCGCGCGATGTCCTCCAAAATCCATCAGGCCACCAGCGCGGCCCCGGAAATAGATCGCGTCCTCAGAGAGACGCAAAACACGCCGTTCACCCGCCGGATCGCCTCTGTCCCGCTCCAGCACCTCGGGAAGCTCAAACTCCAACCCTACGCGGGCGCCACCGACCCGGACCAGTATCTCACGGCGTTCACCATCGCCATGGGCCGCGCCCACTTCTCTCCAGACGAGCGCGAAGCCGCCCACTGCCAGCTCTTCGTCGAGAACCTCACCGGCCCGGGCCTCACATGGTTCTCTCGGCTGAAGACACACTCCATTGACAGCTTCAGAGATCTGTCGACTACCTTCCTCGAGCACTACTACATCTACATCAGGCAGTCCGCATCCAGCGCGGACCTCTGGGCGATGAACCAAGGAGCGAAGGAGTCGCTCAGGTCCTTCATAGAGCGCTTCAAAGCCACGGCCTCACAAAGCAACGTGACGGACGAATCAGCGCTCCCCGCTCTAAGAAAGGGTCTGCGGGCCGATTCGGCCTTCAAGGACGATATGAAGCTCAACAGGCCGCGCTCGCTGGACTCTTCGTCGAGCTCGAGGAGGAAAAGGCGGCTGAGTCAAGAAACAGCGCCTCTCACAGGGCCCCGGTCCCGAAGGAGCGGCCCCAAGAAAGATGTCAGGAGCCTCGTCAACACTACGATGACGAGTATCAGCGCAGCAAAGGAAAGCAGGCCGCCGCATTCCTTGTCAGCGGACCGCCCGCCGGCCTCCGTCTGCGCGATCCCGTACTTCCCCCCAGCCCCGCGCCAGGGTTGCCTTGGAACAAGTATGTACGGGATCCCCACCAGCAGGATCGGCGTCCCGACGAGCCGAGTGATAGGGAGTCCCGACCAGATGAGCAGTACGACAGGTCGGCCTTCTGCGACTTTCACCAGCGAAAGGGGCACCCCACCTCGCACTGCCGCGCACTCCAAGAGGTCCTGCTGAACCAATTTCAACGGGGGAAATCCGCGTGCCAGAGCGGCTGCGTCCGCATTCCCGGGACGGCGATCGAGTGCAGCCCCGCGATAACCGAGGTCGCGAGGACAGCCGGGCTAGGCCTTAAAACCGCGCCCAAAATGACGATCGTCGGCGACGATCCCCCTCGCGAGACCGGAAAACGGGCAGATCGCCTCCCCCGGCCCGGACTCTGATAGGGATGATCATGGGAGGCCTCCTCTCGTGCAATGACTCAGTGCGGTCCATCAAGCGTCATGAGAGGAAGACCGACGCCTCCCTGAAGTGGCACTCCGGGCCGGAGATCGACGCTCAGGACACGAGCAAGAGGGGGATATGTTTCACCGAGGCCGACGCGGCCGGGGTCCACCAGCCCCACAACGACCCCCTCGTCGTACAAGTCCGCGTGGCCGACTGCTGATATATCATGGTTTTTACCCTATTTAAGCCATGATATAAGTCCTTTTTATAGAGTCTTTATAGTATTTTGGAGTCTTTTAGAGTCTTTTACAGGTTTAGGTACGTTTGGAGCATATTGGAGCTTTCTGGAGCAGTTTGTAGCAGAGCTAAAGATCGTGTCGCTGAGAACCTGAATTCACGTCGAGCATCGATCGATACCCCTTGGTATCGATCGACACTCAGCGCAGCAAGACACGACCCTCGAGTTTTCCAAGACTTGAGGAATTGCAAAAGTGCCCAGAAGTCTTTAATAATTACAAGAAGACCCCAGATCGTGTTTTAGGTTATAAATAGGAGTTTTCAGCCACCTGTTTAGGATATGCCTTTTTATGCTTTATTTTATAGTTTGATTTTACTTTGGTTTTAGAGAGACAAGTCTGAATCTCCCTTCGTCCGAGATCAGATCTCTAAACCCTTCTTCCTATTCTATTGATGATTTATTCAAACATGTCTTTTGATTCAATTGCCATGTCTGAGTAGATCCACTTTAGGTTTAGGGTTTTCTCATAAAGGATTTCTTTGAATGCTAGGTTAATTATCTGTTTAGGATTCACCATCTGAATTAGTTCTTCACCTTAGGTTGTGTTCATAGCTAATTCTAGGTTGACGAATCTGGAACTTAGATCTTAGGATAATTGATTAGGCACGAGAGTGCGATTAATTACCTGATAGAACCTAGGTGAGCAAATTGATTATTCGCAAAGAGATTTGGTTTAATTGATTTGTGAACATATCAAACCTGATATTAAAGCTGATTTAGAATTTAGGATTCGCAAAGAGATTTGGAATTCTTGGGATTTAGATTTAGATAGTTTTCGCAACGAGAGTTGGTTAGCTATATTTTAGTGATTTGAGTTCAAGAACTGCGCTAAATCTGAATCATGTTAGTTAGTTTATCTGCATTCATTGATTTCCTGAGAAAAACCCTGAGCCTATATTTCTCAATTGATTTACAACTCCTTTAATTTCTGCACTGCTTTTAATTACAACTGTTTGGCTTAGCGTAATTCGACACTATAGAATCTATTGTGCGTTTCTGTGAGTCTTCTGTGGTTCGACCCCTAGCTATACTATTACAACTGCTTTAGTACTTTAGGGTATTAAATTGAGCATATCAATTTTGGCGCCGTTGCCGGGGACTCAATTTGCCATTAGATTTTAGTTTAGAATTTCGACTAAGTTCGTCGGTATCGATCGATACTCTGTAGTATCGGTCGATACTCGTCGTCTTCTTTTGTTGGTATCGATCGACACCACTTGGTATCGATCGATACTCAACGTATTTTTCTGGTTACTTACGTGCTTTGCCTAGTGTTTTGTTTGCAGGTGTATGCCTGTTCGTGAAACCAGAAGCAACAAGAGCACACAGCTAGTTGAACTGTCATTGGAACAGCTAGCGTTTGTGGAACGCACAAACAGAAAGACCAAGCAAACATCAGGGATGAACAACCCAGTGGTTTTAAGAGCTGATGAAGCTGGAATTCTGAGAGACCAAGAGGGTCACGTGTGTAATGAGAGAGGGCAGCGACTTGATGAAGCTGGTAACATCGTTGTCCCTGCTGCGGTTGTTGAGATTATCGCGCCAGCTGGGCGCGCCAACGCAGGGAATGCTGTGGTTAATCGTGGAAGAACGATTGGTGAGTACAACAGGCCAGAGCAGTTTTTCGCCAATCGGTCAGCGATTCGTCCTCCTGCTTATGAGAGGAATGACTTCGAGCTGAAACCTGCTTACTACACTCTAGTAGGACAACATCTCTTCCATGGTCTTCCTCATGAACATCCAATGGACCATGTAGAGAAGTTCGAGGACTTGGTCACTAGCATCAAGAGCAATGGAGTGTCCTACGACTACCTCTTCTGCAAGCTCTTCCCCTACTCTCTGGGTGGAGAAGCTATTTACTGGCTGAGGCAGCTATCTCCTGGATCGCTAACTAATTGGGAGGACACCAAGAGAGCCTTCCTGATTAACTTCTACGATGATGGAAGATCTGAAGATCTGAGAAATAAAATCTCCCAATTTTCTCAAGGACCTACTGAGGCGTTCAAGGCTGCTTGGACAAGATTCAGATCGTATCAGAGAGATTGTCCACATCATGGATACTCTGATGTGCAACTGCTGGGTATCTTCTTCAGAGGAGTAGATTGGAGATATCAGATGGGTCTGGACTCTTCCAGCAATGGTAATTTCAACACCAGATATCCTGAGGATGCTATTGTGTTGATCGAGAACTTTGCCTCTAGTAGTAGCACCAAGAGCGCAGATTTCGAGCGCAAGAGGCTGGCTGGTAATCAGGATGGGTCGCAGATCGCTGAAGTGAAGGCTCAGCTGGATTCTATGCACAGTCTTCTGCTGGGAAAGACAACAAAGGCCGTCCACTTCGCTGCTGAGAATGAAGTGGAAGATGTTAACTACATTGGTGGTTCTGGTTTTCAGGGTCAGCGATTCGGATACAACTCCAATCGAAACTTCACCAACAATGCTCAGCAAGGAGGGTACCAATCCCCACCACCCAAAGCTCCTGAGAGTAAGATTGAGGCTATGCTTGAACACCTGGTTCAAGGGCAGGAGAAGATGACAGCCACCTTCAATGGTAAGATGGACACCATGTACACCGATTTGAGTGGAAGGATCGAGGCACTAAATACGAGCCACAGGATGCTGGAGACGCAAGTAGCTCAGACTGCAGCAAATTCCAAGGGAAAGGCGGTTCAATCACACAATGCACACGTCAATGCCATCAGCTTACGTGCAGAAAATCTCGAAGCCATTCCTGAAATCGCACAAGCATCGATCGATACTCCCCAGTATCGATCGATACCAGCCCAGACGTCTGCTAGAATGGATTCAATCACCCGTGTATCGATCGATACCCCATTGGTATCGGTCGATACTAAGGTGATTTCTGAGGAGACAACAGAGAGTTCTACTGTGGTGCCTAAGGTCGTTGCAGAACGAGTGTATGTAACCAGGATGCCTTATCCTATGATTCCTAAGCTGACAAGGGAGGAATGGGAGATTGCTAAACTACAGTATATGCTGGATAACCCGAACGTGGAGCTTCTTTCTGATGAAGATGTACTTGTCAGGAACGATTCAAATCGCATGGCATCGATCGATACCCTACCTGGTGTCGATCGATACCCCTCTCAGAACGGACCAGAAGTTATGAAAACACCTGAGGTGATCGGAGAAAGAGTTCGCAATTCACTACAACCGCGGAAATTGACATAGAGGGAAGACCCAGGGAAATTCGCTGTTCCATGCTCCATCTCAGGAGTTAATTTCAAAGAGTCTCTTGTCGACTCAGGGGCTAGTGTCAATGTCATCTCAAGGGCAATTGCAGAGCGGTTAGGAGCTGATATTCGATCACCAGAGGCATCTATCACATTCGCGAACAACTCCACCTCGCTTCCACACGGTACTATCCATGGTTTGCTGGTCAAAGTAGGAGACTGTCTAGTTCCTACTAATTTTCAGGTTGTAGAGATGGGTGCAATATCTCGTATGCCTATCCTTTTGGGACGACCGTTCATGGCTACTGCAGGCGCGATCATAGACACACCTAATAAGAGACTATCTTTCTCTTACATTGACGGTGATGTCTACTATGATGTCATTCCACCTAGGAGTATTCCCACACGTGCCTCTAGCATCAAGGTTATCACAGGAGAGTCGCTAGCAATTGATCTTCTGGAAGAGCCTCCTGATGAGCCTACTGTCACAGACATTCCAGCTGAACCGCCCAACATCCCCAAGAAGAAGACTAAGGCAACAAAGAAGAAGAAGGCCAAGAACAAAAAGGTCGAGAATCCCCATGTCACTCTGATTCCTCAGAAGTGTGATGGGAATTCGATTGATTACAAGGTCAAATGCAAGGGAGCCTTGAAGCCATTCTCCAAGGCCAGAGTCCTTCTTACTTCTGAGCTTAAAGAGAAAGGGCAGGAATTTGTGGACAGCATGCTAAGCAGAACTCTGAAGCTAGTAATGTCAAGTGATGGAGCCTGTTTTGGTGCAAGCTCTCACTCTTATCCAGCCTGAAGGGCGTTACAGTCAAGCTATTGACGTTAAACGAGCGCTTGGTGGGAGGCAACCCACTGGTGAGTATGTTTTTGATTCGTTTTTATTTTTATTTTCGTTTGTTTTGAGTCTGTGTCAGGATGAACAAGGAGCAACTCGAAATCGCCTAAGCATCGATCGATACCCCTATGGTATCGATCGACACCAATCGCGGATGAAAATTCACAAAGTCGATCTAAGCATGGTATCGATCGATACCATGCCGTGTGTCGATCGACACCGACTGTTCCAGAACGGTAATTTCTTGTTTCTCTTCGTTCTCTCCTTTTTCTTTGTTTCTTTCACTGACTCTAGGCTAGATAACACTGAGGACAGTGTTGTTCAAGTCTGGGGGAGGTGTCTGCTGACATTGTTTTCGTTTTTCTTAGAGTCAGTCGTTTTATCGAGTCAAAACTGTTTTATTGAGTCAAAATTTGTTGGAGATGATGATCCTGTGCTTGAACCTATTGATTTGATTTTGTTTTTGAGTGCACAGTGTTACAGGATCAGTTCTAGATCGACTAATGAAAAATCCAAAGGCTGACCAGTTGACTAGAAAACATCCATGTCTCCAGCAGAGTTCTTCTGAAGCCTGAGCCAAATTTTTGCACTTCATCAATGTGGTTAGTGTTCATAGAGCTTGATTCATCATTCATATCTGATAAAGGAACCCGTCTGTTTAGAATTATGGTATCTCTCTCCCCTGAAATAAGTTGATAGATTAAGAGCATATAAGATTGAAATGATTTTCTTCTGAGTAGAGGGTTAGGAAAATTTCCAGCGATCCCATTATTCTACTTAAGAGGGGATGATCACACAAAGGATTGGAAGCGAGGCTAGGATTTTCCTATGATGCCATTATTCGCCTACATCCTTTGATACATAGAGAGGGAAGAACCGGGGATTTGGTGGCAAACACCATCAATACTCGCGTCTCCTACCTTGATATGTATATGCTAAGCTGAAAATAAAAAAAATAATAAGGATATAATAAGAAATAAGTCTGGAGGAGAGAAATTGATACAAAAGAAGTGTGAAAAGGGTGGTTCCTTTGTCAAGATATTGTCTGGTAAAGAGTCTAGAAGGTTCTTAAAAATTAGCTGCAGAGATGAAACTGGCGATGAGGGCTTTACTTGAACAATGCTGTGGGATTTTGTGTGGAGTCTGGAAAAGCTGCAAATGTCTACGGAGAAGTACATGGTGGTTAGATCGAAAGCTGATCAGGTGACATTTGGGTACTTGGGAAAAGGGTCTTTTCGATGGTTCAGGAACAGGTGAGTCTCTACGTTTTCAAACCTCTTTTTCTGGTTTAGTCTTCTATTTGCTTGAGGGCAAGCAAAAGGCTAAGTCTGGGGGAGTTGATATATCATGGTTTTTACCCTATTTAAGCCATGATATAAGTCCTTTTTATAGAGTCTTTATAGTATTTTGGAGTCTTTTAGAGTCTTTTACAGGTTTAGGTACGTTTGGAGCATATTGGAGCTTTCTGGAGCAGTTTGTAGCAGAGCTAAAGATCGTGTCGCTGAGAACCTGAATTCACGTCGAGCATCGATCGATACCCCTTGGTATCGATCGACACTCAGCGCAACAAGACACGACCCTCGAGTTTTCCAAGACTTGAGGAATTGCAAAAGTGCCCAGAAGTCTTTAATAATTACAAGAAGACCCCAGATCGTGTTTTAGGTTATAAATAGGAGTTTTCAGCCACCTGTTTAGGATATGCCTTTTTATGCTTTATTTTATAGTTTGATTTTACTTTGGTTTTAGAGAGACATGTCTGAATCTCCCTTCGTCCGAGATCAGATCTCTAAACCCTTCTTCCTATTCTATTGATGATTTATTCAAACATGTCTTTTGATTCAATTGCCATGTCTGAGTAGATCCACTTTAGGTTTAGGGTTTTCTCATAAAGGATTTCTTTGAATGCTAGGTTAATTATCTGTTTAGGATTCACCATCTGAATTAGTTCTTCACCTTAGGTTGTGTTCATAGCTAATTCTAGGTTGACGAATCTGGAACTTAGATCTTAGGATAATTGATTAGGCACGAGAGTGCGATTAATTACCTGATAGAACCTAGGTGAGCAAATTGATTATTCGCAAAGAGATTTGGTTTAATTGATTTGTGAACATATCAAACCTGATATTAAAGCTGATTTAGAATTTAGGATTCGCAAAGAGATTTGGAATTCTTGGGATTTAGATTTAGATAGTTTTCGCAACGAGAGTTGGTTAGCTATATTTTAGTGATTTGAGTTCAAGAACTGCGCTAAATCTGAATCATGTTAGTTAGTTTATCTGCATTCATTGATTTCCTGAGAAAAACCCTGAGCCTATATTTCTCAATTGATTTACAACTCCTTTAATTTCTGCACTGCTTTTAATTACAACTGTTTGGCTTAGCGTAATTCGACACTATAGAATCTATTGTGCGTTTCTGTGAGTCTTCTGTGGTTCGACCCCTAGCTATACTATTACAACTGCTTTAGTACTTTAGGGTATTAAATTGAGCATATCAATTTTGGCGCCGTTGCCGGGGACTCAATTTGCCATTAGATTTTAGTTTAGAATTTCGACTAAGTTCGTCGGTATCGATCGATGAAGGCTACACTCCTGGCTACACTCGATGAAGGCAGTCACCCCGATCTACAATATCATCCTTGGAACCCCCTGGCTACACTCGATGAAGGCAGTCACGTCGACGTACCATCAGTGCCTCAAGTTCCCCAACCAGGCTGGCACGTATACTCTTAGGAGTAACCAAAGGGTCTCTCGCGCCTGCTTCGCCATCGAGCATAAGCTGCGCCGCGCCGCGCCGGCCTGCTTAACCGTCAGCGCATATCAGCCCGGTGAGACAATCGCTCGGGATCTCCCGGGAGAAGACCTCGTCACCCAGGTCAACATCGATCCACGCGACCCCGCCCGCTTCGTTGGCATCGGCACCGAGCTCGACAAGAGCATCTCCACATTCGCCTGGTCCACCGGCGACATGCCCGGCCTTGACCCGGCCACGTGCAGCCACGAGCTCAACGTGGACCCGACCTGCAGACCGATCAAGCAGAAGCGGCGAAAGCTGGGCCCCGAGCGCGCCCAGGCAGTCAATGACGAGGTGGAAAGGCTCACCGCAGCCGGCTCGATCACCGAGGTCAAATACCCGGACTGGTTGGCCAACCCGGTGGTAGTCAAGAAGAAGAGTGGGAAATGAAGGGTCTGCGTGGATTTCACCGACCTCAATAAGGCGTGCCCGAAAGACAGCTTTCCCCTCCCCCGAATCGACCAAGTCGTCGAAGCCACCGCGGGGAACGAGCTGCTCTCCTTCATGGATGCCTTCTCGGGGTACATCCAGATCCCCATGCACCCCGACGACCAGGAGAAGACCGCGTTCATCACGGACCGAGGCATTTACTGCTACAAGGTAATGCCCTTCGGACTCAAAAACGCCGGAGCCACCTATCAACTGCTCGTCAACCGGATGTTTGCCGATCTAATTGGCCGCACTATGGAAGTGTATATAGATGACATGCTGGTGAAATCCATGGTAGCGACCGACCACGTCGCTCATCTCAGATCTTGCTTCCGGACGTTGAACGAATACAACATGAAGCTGAACCCAGCCAAGTGTTCTTTCGGCGTCACGTCGGGCGAGTTCCTCGGATATATCATCACCCAGCGCGGAATAGAAGCTAATCCCAAGCAGATCCGAGCTATCACCGAGCTCAAATCCCCTGAGAGCACGCGTCAAGTACAGCGACTCACCGGGAGAATCGCCGCGCTGAACCGGTTCATCTCCCGCTCTACCGACAGGTGCCTCCCGTTCTACCAACTGCTCCGAGCTAACAAGCGGTTCGAGTGGGACGACAAGTGCGAGGAAGCCCTCCAGCAGCTAAAGGAGTATATATCTACTCCTCCCGTCCTGTCCAAACCGGAAGAAGGCGAAACCCTCTACCTCTATATCGCCATCTATGCATCAGCGGTGAGCGGGGTATTAGTGCGGGAAGACCGGGGCGACCAGAGGCCCATCTCTTACATCAGTAAATCCCTTGACGACGCGGAGAGCAGGTACCCAACTTTGGAGAAGCTCGCCTTGGCGGTAGTCGTCGCAGCCAGAAAGCTCCGGCCTTACTTTCAATCCCACACGATCGCCGTCCTAAGCACCTACCCCCTCAGGACCATCCTCCACAGCCCGAGCCGGTCTGGCCGGATAATGAAGTGGGCTGTTGAGCTGAGCGAGTATGAAATCGAGTACCGAGGACGGACCGCGATCAAATCTCAAGCTCTGGCTGATTTCCTAGTTGAGTTGGTGCCCGAGCTAGCAGTCAACGAAGTCCCCGAAGTGTGGAGCCTGCATGTCGACGGATCGGCCTCCAAACACGGGTCCGGCGTCGGCATACGCCTCGAGTCCCCGACCAAGGAGATCCTCGAGCAGTCTTTCCGTCTGGCCTTCCCGGCGTCAAATAACGAAGCCGAGTACGAAGCTTTTATTGCCGGCCTGCGCCTGGCCAAGGAGGTCGGCGCGAAGAAAATCCGAGCTTACTGCGACTCCCAGCTCATCGCCAATCAATTCAGAGGGGAGTATGAGGCCAAGAACGATCGCATGGATGCTTACCTCAAGGTGACCCAAGGCTTGGCCGCAGACTTCTCCGAGTTCACCCTGACAAAGATCCCCCGAGGTGATAATACTTCCGCAGACGCCCTCGCCGCGCTGGCCTCCACCTCGGCCCCAGCCCAACGACGGGTGATCCCGGTAGAAAGTATCGACTTCCCCAGCATCGAACTGCCAAAAGGGGCCTACTTGATCAACCCCCAGGTCGCGGACCCCGAGGAAGACGCCCCACCTCCCGAAGATCTACCGCCACCTCCGGCCGAGCCCGAACTGCCAGACTGGCGAGTCGACCTACTGCTGTACATCGCAGACGGCGTTCATCCCCCAGACCGGTGGGCCGCCCGACGGCTAAGGAAGAAGTGTGCCCGATACACGATGTTGGATGGCAATCTGTTCCGGTGGAGCGCCTCGGGAACCTTGCTCGGCTGCCTCCACGGGCAAGAGACCGTCGACGTGATGAAAGAAATGCACGAAGGCGCCGACGGAAACCACTCCAGCGGCCGGGCTCTCACCCTGAGAATACGGAACCAAGGACACTATTGGCCAACGATGCTTCAGGACTGCGAAAAATTCGCAGCCCGGTGCGAGAAGTGCCAGCGTCACGGTCCCCTTGTTCACTGTCCTACCGAGCTCCTTACCACCGCGGTGGCACCCTACCCATTCATGCGATGGGCCATGGACATAGTCGGCCCCCTTACCCGATCTCGTCAAAAGCGCTTCATCCTAGTAATGACCGACTTCTTCACAAAGTGGGTCGAAGCCGAGGCTTACGCCAAGATCACGGCGGAGGACGTCCGAAAATTCGTCTGGAGGTTCATCATCTGCCGGCACGGGCTGCCTTACCAGATCGTGACCGACAACGGTGCCCAGTTCACGTCGGCCCTCTTCGAAGACTTCTGCGCGAAGTGGAAAATCAGACTAAGTAAGTCCACCCCGAGGTACCCCCAAGGGAACGGACAAGCCGAGGCCACCAACAAAACCATCCTCGACGGACTTAAAAAGCGACTAGACGACAAGAAAGGTTCCTGGGCTGACGAGCTAGATGGAGTCCTCTGGTCCCATCGCACAACGCCGAAGACGTCGACAGGTCGCACACCATTCAGCCTCTCTCACGGCATGTAAGCGATGGCCCCATCCGAGGTCGGGCTCCCCTTTCCTCGCCGCGCTATGCTCACCCAGCAACCCGCACTGAACAACGCCGTCCTACTCAGCGAGCTGGATTTCCTTGAGGAGCAGCGGGACCATTCCCTCCTCCAAATCCAGAACTACCAGCAGCTCGCCTCCAAGTACTACAACAAGAAGGTTCGAGGCAGGTCCTTTGCCGAGGGCGACCTGGTCCTCCGCAAAGTCTTCGAAAACACCGCCGAGCTAAACGCAGGCAAGCTCGGTGCCAATTGGGAAGGCCCTTACCTTATCTCCAAGGTCGTGAAGCCCGGCGTCTACGAGCTAGTCACGATGAACGGCGACGCAATCCCGCGCTCATGGAACTCGATCAACCTCAAACGCTTCTACTACTGATCACCCGGGCTCCGCCCCGCCATCTACCTCTGTAAGCAAACGAACTACGATTGGCTTGATCCCTTCTATTAAAGGGTACGTAGGCAACCCCTAACCAGGGCTCAGCTATTAATCTAATAAAACCTTTTCAAAAAAAAAAAAAGAAAGCCGAGCTCCAACGCTCGCACTACAAAAAAAAAGCCGAGCTCCAACGCTCGCACCTCAACAAAAAAAAAAGAAAGAGAAGCCGAGCTCCAATGCTCGCACAACAAAAAAAAAAAAAAAAAAAAAACCGAGCTCCAACGCTCGCACCTCTACAAAAAAAAAGAGAAAGCCGAGCTCCAACGCTCGCAACACAAAAAAAAAAAAGAAGCCGAGCTCCAACGCTCGCACCTCTACAAAAAAAAAGAGAAAGCCGAGCTCCAACTCTCGCACCACAAAAAAAAAAAGAAGCTGAGCTCCAATGCTCACACTACAAAAAAAAAGGGGACCGAGCTCCAATGCCCGCTCTCCCCGGCACACAAGTTATAAGTGCCAAAGCCGAGCTCCAATGCTCGCACTCACATAGTACACAAGCAATAAGTACTAAAGCCGAGCCCCAGGGCTCGCACCTCTACTAGACACACAAGCATTAAGTGTCTCAAAGCCGAGCTCGCTACTCGCACCAAAAAAAAGGTACACAAGCTTTAAGTACCTTAAGCCGAGATCACCTCGCACCCACTAAAAATATTAAAGATACACAAGCATTAAGTATCTCAAGCCGAGTCGTACCTCGCACCCAATACAAGAGCACGGTCCACGACCTGCATACATGACAGGGTACGGTCTACGACCTACTCTACCGTTCGCAAAAGCCTCGAAACGGCACTTACAAAAAAAAAGGGGCCAACGGCCTCGTTAATAAAAAAAAAAAAAGGGCCAACGGCCTCGTTATTACAAAAAAGGGTCAACGGCCTCGTCATTACAAAAAAAAGGGGGGCCAACGGCCTCGTTATTACAAAAAAAAGGGCCAACGGCCTCGTCATTACAAAAAGGGCCAACGGCCTCGTTATTACAAAAAGAGGGCCAACGGCCTAGTCCTTACAAAAAAGCCTCGAAACGGCACTTACATAAACGGCCCACGGCCCGGTCTTTACAAAGAGAGAAAAAAAAACAAAAAGGAAAAACTACAAAAAAATATTTACAAGGCCGCATCGGCCGGCAGGTCTTCGCCCCCGTCAGCACGGGTACCATCTAAATCGCCCGGGCCGACCATCCTCACATTGGTGCCATGCTCACCAAGGAAGGGCTGCTCGGACCTCTCTTCCTCAACCGCGGACTCACCGGATGGCGCGTCGGGACCGGCCTCATCAACACACGGGGCCGAGTCTTGTGCTGGCAGGTCCGCTTGGACGACCTCAGCAGCCGAGGAGGGAGCGTCTGCAGTCAGATCCACGTATGCCGCCTCCGAAGGAGCGACGGGCATGAGCCGCTCGAGCTGGACGCCATGAGTACGGTCCAGAGGGATGTCCAGATCCTCCGGGGTCAAGTTCGGAAAGTCCATTCCATCCGGCACGGCACCGAATGCCGCCTCATCCTCGTCCAGCTTCTGGTACCGGTACCACGGCACCGACACCCCGTCCTCGGCCTCCATCCTCTTGAGGCAGGCCCTTACACCGATCACCTGGTTGTACAGCAAGTGAGGCTCTAAGGCCCGGCTGCGCCCGTCGAGATGGGCGCGGATCTTCTCCATCTTCGCGGACCACTACCGGTTCCGCGCGTCCCACTGGGCCATCACCCGGTCGTTCTCCGCGGCCACGGCCACCTTCGCCCGGCCTATAGCGGCCTCCAGCCCCTTGACCCTGGAGCGGAGTGTTTCCCGCTCCCCCTTCAGAAGCCCGACCTCCTCCTCCAGGGAAGCCGCCCGAGCCCGCTCAGCGGCAGATCGGCCCCTCTCAGCCTCCAGCTCGGCCTGAAGACTGCCCACCTCTACAGCCCGGGCTCGTACCCGCGCCGCCTCTTCCTCCGGCCCCGCCGACCGGGCCCTCTCATCCCTTAGCTCCTTCTCGAGCCCGCGGAGGAGAAGAGACTGGCCCTGCGCACTGGCATCCTGGCGCGCCTTAAGAAAGTCAAGCGACGCGTCCTTCTCGGCGAGTCGCTTCTCGTAGGCCTCCGCCAGAAAGGCAGTAAGGGCCATCGTCTGCATCAAACCAGGTGTTAGCAAAGGCGCGCAACAAGTCCTGATAAAAACAGTTAGATCAGCAACGAAAAGCTCACCCGAGCTGCGGATCGCGCTGCTGCGCGAAAGGTATCGGACTCCGCCATCTCCAGCGGCACGAAGTGCGGGTGCTTCTGCCCGAACATCATGGCCTGCACCAGCTCGGCGCACTCGTCCTGGTCCACGATGATCTGGCTGTTACCGTCCTCGTGGCAGAAATAGAAGCTGTAGTCCCGATGCTCGGCATCGGAACCCTCCGAAGCACCGCCCTCGTCAGCGCCTCGATCCCCGGTACCCTCCGAAGCACCCTCCACATCGGCGGGATCCCGCCCTTCCTCCACAACGACGACCGCATCGCCGCCCTCCGTCGCGCGAACTGCGACCTCGCTCTCAGCCAGGGTCCGGGCCCCTTCGACCTCACCCCCCGTTGGCACCTCGGCAGCAGGTACCTCGGCCTCCCTAACAAGAGCACCTCGGGAGCCCTCGGGCTCGCAACCAGCCTCTTCAGGCCGGCCAGCTTCCCGACCTGAGGCAGAGGACCCTCCCACCTCGGTCCTCTTCTTCTTCTTGCCGGCCTTCCCACCGGCAACCTCGGCCCCCCTCTTCTTCGAAGGAGCCGCCCCGGACGACTCCCCCCCAGCCCGCGGTGCCGGGTCTCGCCGGACCGGCACCTCAACCATTGGCGGCGGCGGCGCCACAAAGGAATCCGCGTACAGCGGACTGGCAAACCTTGCTCGACCTGCATTGGTGGAACCCATCAGCTCGGTAAAAAAAAAAAAAAAAAAAAAAATCACCGACCTCCGGCCATTGCTGCTGCTATTCTCGCCGAAGTGAATGACTTCCACTCTCTTTTGCGCACCGTCCTGAGCACAGCAAGGATACCCGCGTAGTCCGGCAGCTTAAACCTGGAAGAGTGAGGACCTGAAAGCAAAACAAACAGCATTAGTCAGACAAAACCGAAGAAGAGAAGTCAGCTCGACCTGCAAATCCCTACCCGGGGAAAAGTTCCAATCCCGGGTGTATCTCGCCGACGGATCGAATCCAATCACGTCGGTAGCCCGGATGTAGAAGTAGCTGCGAGACCAGTCCTCGACCTTCGACAGCTTGCTAGCCTTAGACCCCGAGCTGGGGGCCTCCAGGATATTCACTGCGGGCTTGAAGGCAGCATAGTAAGTTCCCGGGATCCCAGGATTCGCCTTCTGCTGGGTGAGAGCCTCGAACATGGGCACCGTCACCTCCACATCGCATTCGTGCCCCAAGGTCAACAGTACGACTGGATCGTGGACGGGCAGACCTGCGAGAAGGCCAAACCCCACGCCCGGCAATACTGGACGAACAGCTCGGGGAGAGGAAGGCGCAGCCCGCACTTCTGGAAGAACGCTTCGTACAGGCAGACGAAGCCCGCCCGAGGAGTCCACGGGCGCTCGTCCGCCCTTGGTAGCCTGAGCTCGACGCCAGCCGGGAAATCGCACAAATCCCTCAGCAGAGTTACCGATTCCGCTGTGCTCCAGGAACCAAGGGGGACCTCCTCGCCTTGGTCACTCGCTCTCCGCCACTGCGGCCGCCCTGACGACCACCCCGGTCGCCCAGACGCCCGGTTCCTCTCCCAACTTGGCCACCACCGCGGCCACCAGAGGAAGACCCTATGACCGCCTTCTTTCGGAGATGGGTCCCAGGGAGCAGCGGGGCGGCCCTTGAAGTCGGAGGAACAGGCTGTTCCCCACTGTCTGCGCCTCGACACGGAGAGGAGGCGTGCCCGGAATCGTCGGAAGAAGAACTCGGAGGATCTCTGCGGTTGTCACGAGATGCCGACTCGTCGCTCGACTCAACCCTAATTCCATCTAGCATCGGTGCCATTGCAAAAAGGAGGAAGAAATCGAAAAACACAGAAAAAGGAAGGGAAGGAGAGAATCGGAGAGAAGGAGCTACCTTAAGATTATGCGCAGAAGGTTTTAACAGGAGGAAGAAAGAGGGGTTAAATAGAGGAAGGGGACAATGAAGCGACGCCTGGACACGTGTCGAAGGAAGCACGGCCGCCGTTGTGGGCTCCTTTGGTCTTGTTGATAAGTGTCTTCTTTTATCTGTTGAATAGATATACTCTTTATTTTATTTTACGAGTATAGTCAAGCAGGTAATCAAAAGTTCAAAATAAAATACAGAGTCTACTAGAATATACAAAAGTGAAAAGTCTTAATACCATTATTAGGTTTTTTTTTTTTTTTTTTTTTTTTTTTTTTTTTTTTGTGGTTCTTGAGCCAGAGGAACTGGCGGATTTAGTTGGACTTTCTGGGATTAAAATGGGTTGACTTGTTTTTTCTGGTGGTACGATAACTTTTGAGAGTTGGCTAGGTAAAAGGAGAGGTATTGACTTGGATACGGTTTGGACTGTATTTTGTAGTTCTTGGGTAAGGTGGAAGTATTTTTGGATATTGGCGAGTGAACAACGGTCGAGGTTGTATTTATCCCACCATTTGACTCGGTATTCTCTTATTAAGGAGTATGGCATATTTTCGAGTGCTAGGGTAAGATTGAAGTGCCAAGAACATATCCATGGTATTCCCATGTCTATGTGGAAAGAGATGACGGTCAAAGGACCAACAGGATAATGAGGGGTTTTCTTTGTATAGTAAGGTAGAGAAGTCTTGGTAATTTCTTGAGGGTAAATTTGAGTAGAGGGACCAAACCAGTACCACCATTCGGCGAACCAGCCGGGTAAATTCTTAGGACACTTAGTATCAAAGGATATAAACCATGAATGGTCAAACGACCTGAGATAAAAAGTGCGAAAGAAAGCATTTGTATAGTCCATATAAGTGTATCCTTGAATATGGTAACCTGGAGTAGAGAAAGGTTTTGTTGTATGGTGATGGATAAATCCGAGGTCTTGGATAGTAAAAATACGATGTATTTTACAGGTTGAATAGGATATGAGGTTAGGGTTGGTTTTGTCTGGATAATGAGTAATTTCTGCAGATTTAGAGTCTACTAGAATATACTCATAGAATAATAATTTTATGTGAGCTAACCTCTACCAAAATTAATTTTTTCAGTAAATGCAATAAGTAATGAAACTAATCATCTTATGTATATTTCTAAAATATCTAAACACAAAAAACCTCTCTATTAATGGTAACTAATCTAGTTGAAAGATTATTTGGCATCTTAAATTATTTAATAACAAGTAATTTAATAAAGTATTTTATTCGTTTAATATCGGTTGACTACACTATGAGATCTCGATTTTTTGGAGATTCGGAGACAATTAGGAACCCAAATATCTATGATCTAGTTCCAATATTCATGAAGGATGCGACTATATATTAAAGCAAGATAACTAAAATTTTTAAAATTAATTCATAATTTGTGGGCTAACCCTTCCGAGAATTCAATTTGTTTTTTTGTAAATGAAGTAACTAATGAAACTAATCATCCTATATTTATTTATTAAATACATAACCACATTAAAACTCTCTATTAATGTTAACTAAACTATTTTAAAGATTATTTGGATTTTCAATTATTTTATAACATGTAATTTTATAAAGTTTTTTATTCGCTTTAAATCAGTTAACTACAATATGAGCTCTAAATTTTTTGGAGATTCGGGGAATATTCGGGACCCAAACATCTATGATCTAGTTCCAATATTCATGTAGGATACGACTATGTATTAAAAAAAATTAATAAAATTTTCAAATCTATTTCATAATTTGTCGGCTAACCCCTACGAGAATTCATTTTTTTTGTAAATACAGTAACTAATGAAACTAATCATCCTATGTCTATTTCTAAAATACCTAATCACATTAAACCTCTCTATTAATTTTAACTAAATTATTTAAAAGGTTAAATTGAATCTTCAATTATTTTATAACATGAAATTTAATAAAGTTTTTTTATTCACTTTAAATCAGTTGACTACACTATGAGATCTCAATTTTATGGAGATTCGGGAACAATTAGGGACCCAAACATCTATGATATAGTTTCAATATTCATGTAGGATGCGACTATGTATTAAAACAAAATAACTAAAATTTTCAAAATTTGTGGCCTAACCCCTACGAGAATTCATTTTTTTTTGTAAATATAGTAACTAATGAAACTAATCATCATATGTATATTTCTAAAATAAATAAACACATTAAAAATCTCTATTAATGTAAACTAAACTAGTTCAAAGGTTATTTGGAATCTTCAATTATTTTATAACATGTAGTTTAATAAAGTTTTTTATCCGTTTTAAATCTGTTGACTACACTATGAGATCTTGATTTCTTGGAGATTCGAAGATAATTAGGGACCCAAACATCTTTGATCTAGTTCCAATATTCATGTAGGATTCGACCTTGTATTAAAAAAAGATAACTAAAATTTTCAAAATTATTTCAAATTTTTTGGGCTAACCCCTACGAGAAGTTTTTTTTTTGGGGTAAATGCAGTAACTAATGAAACTAGTCATCCTATGACTATTTCTAAAATACCTAATCACATTAAACCTCTCTATTAATTTTAACTAAACTAGTTAAAAGGTTATTTGGAATCTTCAATTATTTTATAACGATTGAAGTATTACAGAGTATTTAGAACTTAAAGCTTTGAAAATCTTAGAGAGAAGCTAGAGAGGTTCTTAGAGAGAGAAAGAGTGATTGATCGCTCGTGCCTCGTTTGATGTTGGTAGGTCTTCTTTTATAGAAGAATGAGGCGAATAGTAGCTTGGTACGTGTCGTCTGATGAACGGTGCCGACACTTGACCTTTGCGTGTGTAGATACGTGTCTTCGTGTTAATGGTGCCGACACTTTGAGCGCGTGTTATTGATGAATAATGCAGCGTGAATAGTGAATAGTGAACAGTGAAAGTTGAATAGTGAATAGTGCCGTTGTGGGCTCCTTTGGTCTTGTTGATAAGTGTCTTCTTTTATCTGTTGAATAGATATACTCTTTATTTTATTTTACGAGTATAGTCAAGCAGGTAATCAAAAGTTCAAAATAAAATACAGAGTCTACTAGAATATACAAAAGTGAAAAGTCTTAATACCATTATTAGGTTTTTTTTTTTTTTTTTTTTTTTTTTTTTTTTTTTTATTCGAACGGGTCCTGTGCTAACGGACCGCCAAAGGGATCGTCTTCTTGCATATTATCATCCTCGTCGGATGACTCCATCTGTTGAGAGATATACTCTTTATTTTATTTTACGAGTATAGTCAAGCAGGTAATCAAAAGTTCAAAATAAAATACAGAGTCTACTAGAATATACAAAAGTGAAAAGTCTTAATACCAATTTTGGTGATATTATCTGTAGGGTAAAGGCTGTCTGGGTAGAATACGCGGTTGGTATAGGTAGTAAGTTCTTTGAGTTTTATTGGCTTAAGGAATTGGGTGGTCATAAGATGTTGTTTGTTTGGTTTAAGGTAATAGGTCGATTTGGTAGGTGGTTCGGTTGTTTGGGTATTTGTAGTTGGGGTAACCGCTTTTGAGTAGGAGAGAGGTGGAAATTCGGCGAGTGCCGAGAAGGGATTTTGAATAGTTAAAGGTTTTCCTTGTAGATGGGGTTGGTTCTTGATATAATCCAATGCTGTCATTGGTCTCTTGTTTTTTGAGTCACTCATCTTGAATACGTTGTTGAGTATCTGTATTTTTTCCCTGTAAATATTCTCTTGTTAGAAAATCTGGTAAAGAATTGCTTTCTCCTTTAATATATTGAATATCAAAATCGAAGACTGATAAAATAGCTTGCCATCTGGCAAAAATTTGCTTTGAAACTAAATTTTTGACATCTTTTTGCAAAATTTCTTTTGCCGATTTACAATCGACTCGTAATAAAAATCTTTTATTTATTAAATCATCTTGGAATTTTGAAATGCAATTTACTATAGAAAGTACTTCTTTCTTAACGGTTGAATATTTCTGTTGAGGTCCTAACCAGATACCCGAGTGGAACCTAACTATAGACTCTTGGTTAGATCCTGAGAGTTTCTGTTTTAGGATTCCTCCGTAGCCTATTTCCGAAGCATCGGTTTCGACTATCATATCTGCTTCTGGATTTGGTATCGCTAAACATGGTAGGGTTTTGACTTTCTGTTTAACTTGTTGGACTAGACGGGTATGTTGGCTTGTCCAAGGTTTGGGATTTTTTTGGAGTCTTTGAAATAAGGGTTGGATGGTTTGTCTAAGGTTTGGTAGGAAATCTGAGACATAGTTAAGGCATCCTAAAAACCTTTGTAATTGTGTTTTTTCTCTTAATTCGTCAGGAAATTTTTCTGCGAATTCTATTGATCTTGATATAGGTGTAATTGTTCCTTGATACATATTATGTCCTAGGAATCTTATTTTTGTTTGGAATAAAGACATCTTTTTTGCTGATAATACTAGACCATGTTTCTTTACTATTGTCGTGAAAGTGTTTAAATGGCTAATGTGTTGGTCTATAGAGTTTGAGTAGACAAGTACATCATCAATATATACTATCATGAATTTTGAGTAATCATTGAATATGTCATTCATTATGTGTTGGAATTCTGATGGTGCATTCTTAAGTCCGAATGGCATTACATTCCATTCGTAATGTCCGAATGGTACTGTAAATGATGTTTTGTACTTATCTTTTTCAGTTATTTGTATTTGCCAAAATCCGCTTTTTAAATCGAATTTAGAATATATTTTTGCATCATATAGTCGTTTTAATAAATCTCTTTTATTAGGTATTGGATATCTAATCCATTGTAAAACATCATTTAGGGGTTTGTAATTGATTACTAGTCGTGGTACTCCACATTCCTTTTCAGCTTGATTATTTACATAAAAGGCTGAACAGCTCCAAGGAGACTTAGAGGGTCTAATTAATTTTTTGTTTAAGAGATCTTTGATTTCTTTATTACAATGTTCCATTAATTCTTTGTTCATTTGTATAGGTCTTGCTTTTGTTGGTATATTTCTTTCATTAAACTCTTTAATGTAGGGTAGTTCAACTGTATGCTGTTTTCTTTCCCAAAATGCATTTGGTAAGTCAGAGCATACTTGATTTAGTAGATTGTTTTCTATTGTTTTTATTTTATCGATTACATAGGGTGTTTTTAATTGTTCTTCTATTTTTTTATAAGATATTTCTTCTTGTAAATGTTGAATATGATTTTGTTTTCCTTTTATTAAATTGATTGTTTTTTCTATGGAATTTTGCTGTAAGTGTAAGATTTCTTTAGTTTTGATCGGTGATAGGAAATTAAATGCTAATTTAGTTCCTACTACTTTTGTGATAATACCTTCTTGGGTTACTTTGAATGGGTAGATTTGTGTAAAAAATGGTGTTCCTAATATTACTTCTTGTGTTAGATTTTTTACTAGTATGAATTGATTTTTGAAACAATATCCTTGATTGCATATTTTTGCGCAAGGTAATTTATATTGTACTTTTAGATTACTACCGTTAGCTCCGCTTAATCGTTCGGTAGTTTTTTCATAGTATTTGGTTGGTATAATACCTTCGCGGATACAATTGTAATCTGCTCCAGTATCCATTAATGCTATTATATTTATTTTAAAATCATGACCTATGTGTAAAGAAATAGTGGTATACCATTTTTGATAATTTATTTTATTAATTATTTGAATATAGTCTTCATTATCTTGGTCATTGTTATTATTATTTTCTGTGTTTTGATTACTTGAGGATGCATTAGTATTATCTTTGGATTCTATTAGTGATAATCGTGCATCTATCTGCAATTGTTTTAAATTTTGCTGATTAATTGTTAGTTGTAATTCTTTAATTTGGGATTTGATTTGTTTAACTTCATTTTGTAATTCTCCTGTTGTTACTTGTTTGAATAGACTTTGGGTTGGATATTTCTCAAATATTTTGTTTAGACTAAATGGTTGTGGTGAAGATAATTGGTTTTCTTGATTTATTATTTCCTTTAATTTTAACAAATATTGTTTTTTGATGTCGGGATCATCAATTTTATCTATTATATCTAGTAGGAATTGTTTATCGTTATCTTTAGTTATTACGTTGATTAGTTTACAATTGCATAAATTATCTGATAATTCTTGTGATTCGGTAGAGGAATTACTTGAATTTTCTATATAATTTATTGAATGTTCGCTACTGCTTTCTTCTTCTAATTCGGAATCAGATATTAATAATTTGGTTAGTTTTTCTTGAATATCTGGTTGATCTTGAAATATTTCATTTATTTTTTTCTTCATTTTACATTCGGTTGACCTATGTCCGGGTCGTTTGCAGTTCCAGCAGACGATTTTTTGTTTGTTAAATGGTTTAGATTTATTATTGTTCTTTGAATAATAATTATTGGTTGGTTTTTTGAAATTTTTATATTTTTGGTAAGGTTTATTATAATTATTATTATTATGTCTATGCATTCTTTTTTGTTTATATTTTATCTGTTTAATTCTTGATGGTGGATTAGGTCTATTATAACCGTATTGCTCACAGAATGAGCCCATGGCTAATCGAAACTTAAACTTATCATTTCGTTTGATATCTTTTTGCTCTTGACATATTGCTAATCCTTCTTTTTTAATAAACGCAATTAATTGACCATACGTAATCGTACTCCAATTGATAGGTTGTCCTCCAGAATATTCTTTTAATTTATTGACTATTCTTTCTGCTAAGAAAGATGGTAATCCTGAGACGAATCGTTCTTTCCAAAATGGTTGATTACAATCTTTTCTTTGGAATATGTTTGTAATAAAAATATCTTTATACCATTTGAAATCGCCTAAAGTTGGGCATCTTAAATTTGTTAGTATAATTTTTTTACTTTCTAATTCTTCATTTGGATTTCCTACAAAATGCATTGTTAAAGTGTAAATTAACACTTCTACAGCATTTTGATGTTCTACTTCTTCGTAGAGACCTTCTTCGTCCTCTACTCTTCTTATTTCAACGTGGTTAATAATTGAATCTTGTGTGATTGTATCTAAAGAATTGTCCCACCAATATTTTAATGCTCCGTTAAATCCGGATATTAATAATACACATGCTTGTCTATCAGTATTATTTCTTGCTTTATATGATATAGCGGCCATTCCCATTTCTTGAAATAAATTCATTATTTCGTATTCTGAACGTCCATCTATATTCCATTCATATATACCTTCACCGGTATATACATTATTAGAGAACTTATGATGTTCTTCAAATAGTAAATCTGGTGGAGTATGTCGTGGATAATAGGGTTTGTTAGATTTTAATGTTCTATTATTTCTTATTCTATTTACTTCTTGAACATCATCTTCTGATTGCGTAATAGATTCATTTTCGTTTTCGTCTATATTATTTATTCCTTTTTCTTTATCTAATTTATCTAATCTGTTGGAAATTGATTTTAATATTTCATTTGTGGGAAATTTAATTTCTCTAGTTATTGGTTTAAAGATTGGCGATGTTACGGATGAAAAAGGGTGTTGTGTAAAAGATTTGTCTTGATTAGGTATTTGTATTTCCTTATTATTCATTTTATTGTCTATATGATCAATTTGCTTAGATATAGTATGTAATAGTTGATTTTGATAATTATTTTGTTCGTAAACTGATTTGATGTCTTGCATAATTACTGGGTCAGTGTTATTTTTGTTAGCTCCGGTTTTAAAAGGTCTGGCTATTATTTGTCTGTCTTGCGTGCCAATTTTGAGATCTTTTAATGGTGGATGGATAGATTTTATTTTATTTCCATCCGTTTGTTCCCATATTTGACTTAGTGATGAACTTGTATTAATTGTTTTAAATGGGTAGTTAATGTTATTTTCTAAAGAGTATGTTTCAAACCATACGAAGAATGGTATATTTAATTGTTTTAGTTGCATATAATTATACCATTTTTCTCTGTAATCTGTCGTTTCTTGTTTAGTGAACGTTTGAAAATACCAATTTCGTTTTTCATTGTTTTTTATCGAATAAAAATCTTCTTTAATATATTGTTTATTGATTTCATATTCTTTTGTTATTACATTAATTTCTCGAAAGTCTGATTGAGTAGGTGATGTTGGGTACATATTAGGTGCGGCTATTGGTGCTTTGAATTTTATTGAATCATTTTGTTTTTCGTTTTGATTTATACTTTCTGTTTCTGAGTCCGTACTATGTTGTTCGGATCGGAATTCAGAACAAGAATGTCTTGAAGGGTATGAGCTAGATGCTCTTGAATAATATGAACTAATTCTAGGTGGAAGTGGATCTCTGAAAGATCCAAATTGTAATAGTATTTTTCCGTCTCTTTGTTCTGTTATTTTTGTAATATTTTTCTGTTCGAAGTTTCTTATTGGTTGCGTAATTTCAATTTTCCATTGATCTGGGATAGTTATTTCATTCCATTTTAATTGTTTAGGAGTATAAGTAGCACTTGGTGTATCTTTGCTATGTACTGTTAATATAGTGGTTTCTCCTTTATTATCTTGTAATAAACATCTAGGATTAAATTCGGATGTTGAGAGTTTGAAATAGATTCGATACATTAGCAGATATCCATGTCGTTCATTTTGAAATTTCATTTCTGGTAAATGAACGTTTAATACTAGAGTATTGATTATTGTTGGATCTTGTAAACTTACTTGGAAATTAGGTGCGCAATTGAAATAAATAGCTCCATTATGTAAATTGGACTGTATTGCTCCTAATAGTGAGTCTTCAAATTTTAATAGGGTATTATCCCTTAATAGCATTAGTATAGGCGAATCTATACCTGTTCTTGAGAGGGGTTTTATTGCTATTTGTATTAATCCAAAATGGATATAATTAAGTTTCTTTTGTCTATATTTTTCTAAGGAAACGTCCGATAATAATTTGATTTCTTCAAATTCATTTTGAAGAGATATTGTTTGTTCATGATCTTTTATTGCATATGCTGTTTTAAAGTCAAAAGTACCAATTTGGTATATATTTTCAGCATTAACCTTTGGTAGTTTATTATTGGCTAATTCATTGAAAGAAGTTATTTTTGACATTACTTCTCTTGAATTAATTGTTAAGCTAAACGCAGAATTTGCCTGTTTTTGTTTAAAGAATTTTCTAACCGAGGATGCCATAACTTTAATCTAGGGATAAACACATGCTAAAAAGATACTAACCCGATTCTAGGTTGACACGGCTGCGGCTTACCAACGGTCTCACTGCCTTTTCAGGGCTTGCTGCCTGGAACACCTACAGGGATTGTGTTTCGAAGAAAAAGGTGGGGATCTGCTTAGCTGGGTTTAAGCTAGTTTAAACTTACGAAATCTTTTGATTTGAAAACGCTTTAAAGAAAAGCTTTGCAAGATTTTGCGATGATTTTTATTAAAGTCGTTTTGGTCTGATACCATAAAACTACTTCTTTTTATTATTATTTTGATTTATAAACTTTGTAGAATATTTTTCTTTTATTGAAAATTATTGTATTACAACGATTGAAGTATTACAGAGTATTAAAAACTTAAAGCTTTGAAAATCTTAGAGAGAAGCTAGAGCGGTTTTAGAGAGAGAAAGAGTGATTGATCGCTCGTGCCTCGTTTGATGTTGGTAGGTCTTCTTTTATAGAAGAATGAGGCGAATAGTAGCTTGGTACGTGTCGTCTGATGAACGGTGCCGACACTTGACCTTTGCGTGTGTAGATACGTGTCTTCGTGTTAATGGTGCCGACACTTTGAGCGCGTGTTATTGATGAATAGTGCAGCGTGAATAGTGAACAGTGAACAGTGAAAGTTGAATAGTGAATAGTGCCGTTGTGGGCTCCTTTGGTCTTGTTGATAAGTGTCTTCTTTTATCTGTTGAATAGATATACTCTTTATTTTATTTTACGAGTATAGTCAAGCAGGTAATCAAAAGTTCAAAATAAAATACAGAGTCTACTAGAATATACAAAAGTGAAAAGTCTTAATACCATTATTAGGTTTTTTTTTTTTTTTTTTTTTTTTTTTTTTTTTTTTGTGGTTCTTGAGCCAGAGGAACTGGCGGATTTAGTTGGACTTTCTGGGATTAAAATGGGTTGACTTGTTTTTTCTGGTGGTACGATAACTTTTGAGAGTTGGCTAGGTAAAAGGAGAGGTATTGACTTGGATACGGTTTGGACTGTATTTTGTAGTTCTTGGGTAAGGTGGAAGTATTTTTGGATATTGGCGAGTGAACAACGGTCGAGGTTGTATTTATCCCACCATTTGACTCGGTATTCTCTTATTAAGGAGTATGGCATATTTTCGAGTGCTAGGGTAAGATTGAAGTGCCAAGAACATATCCATGGTATTCCCATGTCTATGTGGAAAGAGATGACGGTCAAAGGACCAACAGGATAATGAGGGGTTTTCTTTGTATAGTAAGGTAGAGAAGTCTTGGTAATTTCTTGAGGGTAAATTTGAGTAGAGGGACCAAACCAGTACCACCATTCGGCGAACCAGCCGGGTAAATTCTTAGGACACTTAGTATCAAAGGATATAAACCATGAATGGTCAAACGACCTGAGATAAAAAGTGCGAAAGAAAGCATTTGTATAGTCCATATAAGTGTATCCTTGAATATGGTAACCTGGAGTAGAGAAAGGTTTTGTTGTATGGTGATGGATAAATCCGAGGTCTTGGATAGTAAAAATACGATGTATTTTACAGGTTGAATAGGATATGAGGTTAGGGTTGGTTTTGTCTGGATAATGAGTAATTTCTGCAGATTTAGAGTCTACTAGAATATACTCATAGAATAATAATTTTATGTGAGCTAACCTCTACCAAAATTAATTTTTTCAGTAAATGCAATAAGTAATGAAACTAATCATCTTATGTATATTTCTAAAATATCTAAACACAAAAAACCTCTCTATTAATGGTAACTAATCTAGTTGAAAGATTATTTGGCATCTTAAATTATTTAATAACAAGTAATTTAATAAAGTATTTTATTCGTTTAATATCGGTTGACTACACTATGAGATCTCGATTTTTTGGAGATTCGGAGACAATTAGGAACCCAAATATCTATGATCTAGTTCCAATATTCATGAAGGATGCGACTATATATTAAAGCAAGATAACTAAAATTTTTAAAATTAATTCATAATTTGTGGGCTAACCCTTCCGAGAATTCAATTTGTTTTTTTGTAAATGAAGTAACTAATGAAACTAATCATCCTATATTTATTTATTAAATACATAACCACATTAAAACTCTCTATTAATGTTAACTAAACTATTTTAAAGATTATTTGGATTTTCAATTATTTTATAACATGTAATTTTATAAAGTTTTTTATTCGCTTTAAATCAGTTAACTACAATATGAGCTCTAAATTTTTTGGAGATTCGGGGAATATTCGGGACCCAAACATCTATGATCTAGTTCCAATATTCATGTAGGATACGACTATATATTAAAAAAAATTAATAAAATTTTCAAATCTATTTCATAATTTGTCGGCTAACCCCTACGAGAATTCATTTTTTTTGTAAATACAGTAACTAATGAAACTAATCATCCTATGTCTATTTCTAAAATACCTAATCACATTAAACCTCTCTATTAATTTTAACTAAATTATTTAAAAGGTTAAATTGAATCTTCAATTATTTTATAACATGAAATTTAATAAAGTTTTTTTATTCACTTTAAATCAGTTGACTACACTATGAGATCTCAATTTTATGGAGATTCGGAGACAATGAGGGACCCAAACATCTGTGATCTAGTTCCAATATTCATGTAGGATGCGACTATGTATTAAAACAAAATAACTAAAATTTTAAAAATAATTTCATAATTTGTGGGAGAATTCATTTGTTTTGGTAAATGAAGTAACTAATGAAACTAATCATCCTATGTATATTTCTAAAATACCTAACCACATTAAATCCCTCTATTAATGTTAACTAAACTAGTTTAAAGGTTATTTGGATTTTTTAATTATTTTAAAAATTATTTATGTAGGATGCGACTATGTATTAGAAAAAGATAACTAAAATTTTCAAAATTATTTCATAATTTGTGGGCTAACCCCTAAGAGAATTCACTTTTTTGGTAAATGCAGTAACTAATGAAACTAATCATTCTATGTCTATTTCTAAAATATCTAATCACATTAAACCGCTCTATTAATTTTAACTAAACTAGTTAAAAGGTTATTTTGAATCTTCAATTATTTTATAACATTAATTTAATAAAGTTTTTTATTCACTTTAAATCAGTTGACTACATTATGAGATCTCAATTATATGGAGATTCGGGAACAATTAGGGACCCAAACATCTATGATATAGTTTCAATATTCATGTAGGATGCGACTATGTATTAAAACAAAATAACTAAAATTTTCAAAATTTGTGGCCTAACCCCTACGAGAATTCATTTTTTTTTGTAAATATAGTAACTAATGAAACTAATCATCATATGTATATTTCTAAAATAAATAAACACATTAAAAATCTCTATTAATGTAAACTAAACTAGTTCAAAGGTTATTTGGAATCTTCAATTATTTTATAACATGTAGTTTAATAAAGTTTTTTATCCGTTTTAAATCTGTTGACTACACTATGAGATCTTGATTTCTTGGAGATTCGAAGATAATTAGGGACCCAAACATCTTTGATCTAGTTCCAATATTCATGTAGGATTCGACCTTGTATTAAAAAAAGATAACTAAAATTTTCAAAATTATTTCAAATTTTTTGGGCTAACCCCTACGAGAAGTTTTTTTTTTGGGGTAAATGCAGTAACTAATGAAACTAGTCATCCTATGACTATTTCTAAAATACCTAATCACATTAAACCTCTCTATTAATTTTAACTAAACTAGTTAAAAGGTTAAATTGAATCTTCAATTATTTTATAACATGTAATTTAATAAAGTTTTTTTATTTGCTTTAAATCAGTTGACTACACTATGAGATCTCAATTTTATGGAGATTCGGAGACAATGAGGGACCCAAACATCTGTGATCTAGTTCCAATATTCATGTAGGATGCGACTATGTATTAAAAAAAATAACTAAAATTTTCAAAATTATTTCATAATTTGTGAGCTAATCTCTACCAAAATTCATTTTTTCGGTAAATGCAATAAGTAATGAAACTTATCATCCTATGTATATTTCTAAAATATCTAAACACAAAAATCCTCTCTATTAATGGTAACTAATCTAGTTAAAAGGTTATTTGGCATCTTAAATTATTTAATAACAAGTAATTTAATAAAAAAAATTATTCGTTTTATATCGGTTGACTACACTATGAGATCTCGATTTTTCGGAGATTCAGGGATAATTAGGGATCCAAACATCTATGATCTAGTTCCAATATTCATGTAGGATGCGACTATGTATTAAAACAAAATAACTAAAATTTTCAAATCTATTTCATAAGTTGTGGGCTAACCCCCTACGAGAATTCATTTGTTTTGATAAATGAAGTAACTAATGAAACTAATCATCCTATGTATATTTCTAAAATATCTAACCACATTAAATCCCTCTATTAATGTTAACTAAACTAGTTTAAAGGTTATTTGGAATTTTTAATTATTTTAAAACATGTAATTTAATAAAAAAAAATTATTCTCTTTAAATTGGTTGATTATACTATAAAATCTTGATTTTTTGAAGATTCAGGGACAATTAGGGACCCAAACATCTATGATCTAGTTCAATTATTCATGTAAGATGTGACTATGTATTAGAAGAAGATAACTAAAATTTTCAAAATTATTTCATAATTTTTTGTCTAACCCCTACGAGAATTTATTTTTTTGGTAAATGCAGTAACTAATGAAACTAATCATCCTATTTCTATTTCTAAAATACATAACCACATTAAACATCTCTATTTATGTTAAGTAAACTAGTTTAAAGGTTATTTGGAATCTATAATTATTTTATAACATGTAATTTAATAAAGTTTTTTTCTTCGCTTTAAATCCGTTGACTACACTATGAGATCTCGATTTTTTGGAGATTCGGAGATAATTAGGGACTCAAACATCTATGATCTAGTTCCAATATTCATGAAAGATGCAAATATATATTAAAATACGATAACTAAAAGTTTCAAAATTATTTCAGAATTTGTGGCCTACGAGAATTCATTTTTTCGGTAAATACAATAACTAATGAAACTAATCAACCTAAGTATATTTCTAAAATACCTAACAACATTAAACATCTCTATTAATGTTAACTAAACTAGTTTAAAGTTTATTTGAAATCTTCAATTATATTTTATATTTTGTAATTTAATAAAGTTTTTTATTTTCTTTAAATTGGTTGACTACACTATGAGATATGAAGTTTTTGAAGATTCATGGACAATTAGGAACCCAAACATCTATGATCTACTTCCAATAATAATGTAGGATTCGACTATGTATTAAAAAAAGATAACTAAAAGTTTCAAAATTATTTCAAAATTTGTGGGCAAACCCCTACGAGAATTCATTTTTTGGGTCTGAACGGTGATACCAGTGGTCTACGGTTGTTTTTGTCGTATGATAGGAAATCCTATGGAAGGACTAACAATCTCCCCACCACTGATGAAGTTGCCGGTTTGATACCTGACGATTTCAACATTGGAATGGATACATGCGACATTATTATTGAGAGTAGAACTGGAAAGCTGAAAAAGATAAGTGAATTACATCCCGCGTATTTGCCTTTACAATATCCATTGTTGTTTCCTTACGGTGAATTAAGATGGTTTTAGGCTTCGTATTGACATTGGATTTGTAGACACTGGTGGAAGGAAAAGGTTGCAGATTTCTATGCGAGAGTTCTTTGATTTTCGCATACAAGAGAGGTTAGGAGAATCACCAATTATCCCGATATCATGGAGATTATACCAACAGTTTTTAGTGGATTTATTCACGATGATCGAGACTAATAGACTACGTTACGTTTCACTGAATCAGAATAAACTTCGTTATGAAAATTATGATAAAATAAAGAAAACGGTTGATAAAGGTGACATTGATCTCTTCGAACATGGTAGGAGGATTTTTATACCTTCTTCTTACACTGCAGGTACAAGGTATATGTTGCAACATTATCTGGATGCGATGACCACGTGTAAACACTTTGGTTCCCTAATCTATTTATAACATTTACGTGCAATCCAAAATGGCTTGAGATTACTAGACATTTACATAGACACAATTTGAAGTAGGAGGACATACCATATATATGTTGTCGAGTGTTCAAGATGAAACTGGATGATCTCATCTATCAATTGACAAAAAAAGATCAAAAATCTTAACGACGATTCGGTTTACATCACAAACCAAAAGGCCATCACTAATTGATTTTGGTTTAACACTATTCATTGAACCACCAGATATCACTTATTGTCAATTTAGTGATTTTTGGAAAGTTTTTATTTTTTTTCTTCATTTTCAAAACTTTATAGAAGAGGGACGATTCAGTTTCTATCAAAAATGTCAATGACGATTCGCTTAACCCACAACACAAAAGGTGAAAGACTGATTTGACTTGGTTCAAGAGCCCATAAAGTAAATCTTTTGTTGCCAAAAAAGGGACATGGACTACTGGAAAAGGCGTTTAGTTTCTAGCGTTAGCGAAAAGAAAACGCAAACGCCATTTGTCATCAATGGGATAATCTGCTGAAGCATGAACCTCTTGGCTGATTGGCTCCAAGCTAACAAATGGCACACACAAGCGAGCTTCATTTGACCACACTAAACTGGAGCTTATGGTTTCCAAAATCTTTGGTTTGACATAAACAGTATTCATATGACAAATGGAGACTAGATCATTTCATCAAAGTCGAATGGAACTAGAAGTGTAAAAGCAAGTGCCTTTGTTCGAACACCTACCTTCCATAAGCATTAAGCAAACATCAACACCCTCAAGAGTCAAGCGTATGTAAAAATGAAGAATTTGGCATTGAGTTCAAGAGACCCAGACAAACTAAACACAATCCAAATCCAAATCCAAAGCAGAGCCTTTGATAGGGAAAATACAGTCTTTTGAAACCGACAAGAGTTGGGTTCGACAACAAACTAACCTGAAAATACACTATCTTTTGACTCCTAACGATTGGACTCCGACGGCGTCTTCGACACGATGGAAAGCGCGTGTAATCCACTATCCAGCTCCTCCCGGAGCAGATCGTACACTAGCCTGTGCCTCTTCACCAGATTCATTCCTTCGAAACCCTTCGACACGATCTTCACATTGAAATGCGTCTCTTCGTCGGTTCTACCTTTCATCCCCGCGTGACCGGCGTGCTGATACGACACATCCTCGATCACCAACTCCACCGGTTCTAGCTCCTTCTGCAGCTTCTCCCTCATCCTGCTCGCTCGATTCTCCATTTCCGACCCGGTTTTCTCAACGCTGCTCATCCCGATTCCTCTGTCGCTGAAACCAGCGGATTTTGGTCCAGAATGGAAGAGTCTCGGAGGATTTTCCGGCGATTTTAGGGTTCGAGTCCGGTGAAAACCCGATACGATTAACCTAATTGAAGACGAAAACATGACCAGTTCCTCGAAACCACAACAAAACGTCGTCGTTAATGGGTTTACTTTTCGTTTCCGTAAAATACGTTATTGCGTTAACGTCTTCCAATTTGCAAATATAATAACACTACCCCACATTTCTGAGAAAAAACGCAAAAAGAGGATCAAAACTCTGAAAGAATCGAAATACCCCCCAAAATTTCACTTTTTTTTTTGGTTTGGTAACCCCAAACTTTATGTGAGAAATAAATTAATTAAAAAAGTATACTAAAAAAGAAAAATGTCTATATATGATGAGCTGATATTTTTGCATGGTTAAAAAAGTCAGATTTAATCAGGTATTTGCAAAAATTTGGAGACGACGTATGAGGTTAAAAGTTATGGATAGAAATGGAAAAAACAAAAAGTTATTGCAGATGCGATCCAAAATAGTTCTTCTTTGGTAATAAATATTTTGATTTAGCAGTAGTAACCAAAAGACATTATTCGACAGTTACATTGCATTATCGAAAGTAGGTCCCACATCAGATTCGGATCTGACGTGGATGATCGACCACTCTCTTGACTTTATGGACGGGAACATACATAAATTTACTACGATTGCCACTGCTCAAGTGCCCCCAATGTACATTCAATGGGAAGGGTACCACCTCATGGTTACTATATATATAAAACCCAGTTTTTGTCTGTGCATCGAGTTTAACAGGCAATGCTCGTGTCTCTCTCTCTCTCTCTATCTATTTATGGTTGGATTCTTTATATGAAACTGGGAAGCTTTTGTGTTGCTAATCGGTGATCTGGAAGCTAATTGAATCCATTTAATAATAAAAAAATATATATTTCGTGAGTTTTTGCTCTTCTTCTTTTAAATTTCTGTGATCAATTAATGAACGTTTCATCTGGTCATGGATTTGATCTTTCTTCTATGTTTGTCTCTGAATTATCTGTCATATGCTTGCTTGTAAATATGAATTTTGCCCCTGTCTTGTAGACGCTTTCGATACCGAGCAATTATTGTATTCCATGGAGAAGTTAAGAAAAGGACAAGCTGTAGATATCCCCAACTATGACTTCAAAAGTTACAAAAACATTGTTTTTCCACCTAGAAGGGTAAGGAGCCTCTTAGAGTCTTTACTCTATTGTCGAATGGTCACTTGGTAAATGCATGCCGGCTCTGACATTCGGAGTTTGCTTCTCTTTTCTGGAGATTGAACTCATGATGGATTGATTAGCTCTCTTGTATATTCAGTACTATCTATATGCGCCTTTTTTTTCAGAACGCATAACCTGTTCATCATTGCCTATCTAAGAATCAAGCGTATACTAATATCTCTCTGTTTAATGTTTATGATATATTCGCAGGTGCGAGATTTGATGAACATGAAGATATTTGTAGATGCAGGTCTTTCCCATACCGAAACCGTTACACATATCTAGCCAATCCGTAG
The DNA here is from genome assembly GCA_030161315.1 of Eutrema japonicum. Classification (NCBI taxonomy): domain Eukaryota; kingdom Viridiplantae; phylum Streptophyta; class Magnoliopsida; order Brassicales; family Brassicaceae; genus Eutrema; species Eutrema japonicum. The sequence goes on from BSQW01000001.1 coordinate 48,737,887, forward strand.
CATATATGAGACTCACTTGCGCACTAGATGTAACAAGTGTATATACTCACGTTGGTTATAAAATTGGTTTCTTATTCTACATCATGGCGTTATCTATGCAGATGCCGATGTGCGTTTAGCAAGAAGGATTAAACGCGATACTGTTGAGAAGGCCAGAGATATCGCGACTGTTCTTGACCAGGTTTCCGTGGCTGCAAAGAACTTCTTCAATGTCACAGCAATGTCAGGCTTTCACGCTGACTCTTCTTTTATGTTTTGATTTGGGAAACTCTTATACAGTACTCAAAATTTGTGAAGCCAGCATTTGAGGATTTCATACTCCCAACAAAGAAATACGCAGATATAATAATTCCCCGTGGTGGTGATAATCATGTTGCTATTGATTTGATTGTGCAACACATCCACACGAAGCTCGGTCAACATGATCTCTGTAAAATATATCCAAATCTGTATGTCATTCAATCAACTTTTCAGGTTTTTATTATTCCCCCTTTCTTGTTTAATGTTTGCAATCGTTTTCTTGTTTAGTGACTAAAAGACTGATCCTTTAGCCATTGATTGCAGATACGTGGGATGCACACTCTAATCAGAGACTCTAAAACAAAAAAGCATGACTTCATCTTCTACTCGGATAGATTGATTCGTTTGGTGGGTACAAAATTAGATTTCTGTTCCGTGTTATTTTACCAAGTTCGTTCTAATAATGTCTTTGCGCCAGGTCGTTGAGCACGGCCTCGGCCACCTTCCCTTCACAGAAAAGCAAGTGGTCACCCCCACAGGTAAGCTAATGAAACAGATAATGAAACGCTATATCTTGTGGCCTTGTGCAATCCTGCAGCAGAAAATCTCCAATTAGAGTAAGATTATAAACTGATGTTAAATTGTTTTTTTTTTTTTTTTTTTTTTTCCTATAATTTTAGGGTCTGTGTATTCGGGTGTGGACTTCTGTAAGAGGCTGTGTGGTGTCTCGGTTATCAGAAGGTAAAGAAACACCCACAAATACTCAACACAGATAGTTATCGTCAAGACCAGATAAATGATTCTGTCCATGAAACTCTTACAATTTGATAAACAGCGGTGAGAGTATGGAGAATGCTCTTAGAGCATGCTGCAAAGGCATCAAGATTGGGAAGATTCTGATCCACAGAGAAGGCGACAACGATCAGCAGGTTTGTGTTCTCCTAACTGCTTCCTGGAAAATGTCTGAACAAATGGCAACCGGCAGCTTATCTACGAGAAGCTACCCTCAGACATTTCGGAAAGGCACGTGCTTTTGCTGGACCCAATCCTCGGGACAGGTCTGAGTTATTGTTCTGTGAAGGGTCTGGTCATACTCTGCATAAGGCAAGACATGGAAAGATATGAAAAAGAGTGTGTTTTGTGTGCGCAGGAAACTCGGCGGTGCAAGCGATAAGACTGCTCATAAGTAAAGGCGTACCTGAAACAAACATCATATTCCTCAATCTCATATCTGTAAGTTGAAAACTAGAACCAAAACCCTTGTCTCGATAGATTAAGAAGTTACCTGTAACTTACAATGTCTGGTTCTGTCTCTTCAGGCACCTCAAGGAGTAAATGTGGTGTGCAAAAGGTTCCCGAGGATAAAGATTGTGACTTCGGAGATAGAACTCGGTTTAAACGATGAGTTCCGAGTCGTTCCTGGTATGGGGGAGTTTGGAGACCGCTATTTTGGCACGGATGATGAGTGAGGAAGCAAGCATTCCTTGTTTACTCAGAATCTTGAGTTGTAAATTTTGGAATTCTTGATGACTTTTGTTTGAGCTGTTATACGGATTTTATGATCGGATTCTCTCACACACCTTTATTTTTGTATACGGGAACAAATTTTGTCAAATGAGTTTATGAGGAAGCCTCAACCTCGGTTAGAGGGTTTTGTGGAACTTTTTTAAACATGTGGTCTGATTGGTTAGAACATCTCCAATGTATTCCCTTATTTTTATCTTAAAAATGGAGTAATTCCAAAATGGGGTTGGATTTCTCTCCAACGTATTTTTCCATTTTTTACTCCAAAAAGAATATTCTTAATATATTCTTCATTTTTATTTTATTATTAATTGCTAAAAATACACTTTATCTATAAATTTTACAAATTAATTCATTATTTTTTTTTTTTTCAAAACTTTCACAAATTGTTATATTATTTCAATTTAACCATTACAATATCATAAAAAATAACAAAACAAAGCACATTTTAATTTAAACATCACTATTTGAATATTAGTCTCACTTTAGTAACTAGTAAAATTTTGATTTATCGAAATTTAAATACCGTGAGCAAAATTTGTAGTGAAATGGTGATAGTCGTGGATGGAATTACATTTCATTACGTACTACTGTTGATTTTTGAAAAGTAGACGATGCTGCTTTTGGAGTTGGGAAGTATATGTATTGACGTGAAACATTTCTCATATACAGTGTTTAAAAGAGGAATTAAAGGATTTGGAAAAAAAAAGGGAGGAATTATTGGAGTCTAGTGTTGGTTAAGTCCGGTTAGGCAAAGTTTATTAAATTTGATGAATTGAAGTAGTTTTTAACTTGTTTTAGAAGTAGTTGTAGTTCAGATCAATGAATATAAGAGTATTTTAGCTGCAGAAAAGTAGTGCGGAGGACTAAATTATAAATAAAAAAGTTCAACTCCATTTTGGAATTGAAAATGGAGTTACTTCATATTTGGAAGAAAAATGGCATTTCCCCATTTTGCAGTTAAAAATAGAGTAAAATTGGAGATAATTTTACTGCAAAATGGTATTTGAAGTAGAAAATGGAGTAGGGTTGGAGATACCTTTAAAGACTAAAAATTGTTGTGAAAGGGAGTAGAGTAAAATAATCTGAAACATCTGATTTACCTGTAGCGTCTAATGTGAAGGCAGCATTTTGGTTTAAATCGGTTTCTTTCCAACCGTTTAAGATCAGTCCATGAGAATGGACCCACATTGATGGCCCAGGCCCAAGTTATTATGCTGTCATTTTTTTAGTTTGTATGCCTTTTTAAAAAAATAAATATAATTTAACGGTTACGATATATTATTCTGGAATTTCAACGGTTTGGATCAGTTATAAGAAAAGAAGAAGTAAGTCACTGTACAGCCCCAATTACAGATGTCTTTTCGTTTTCGAGCAATCGACTCGGAGGGAGTATACATCATCAGCTCTCTATCCCCCATGTTTGTCTCATGATCACTAGTTTTACTTTGTAGTCCCGAGACTTCAAAGAGAGCCTCTCGGAGATATAAAGCATCTTACCCAACTAGTAATTTGCATATCCCAAAAAGTTCTGATAACGCTATGCTGAAAATCCATAAGATGTTCGACGGATTTAAGGTAATCCGATTCCCAAATTTCATATATCAAAAACTGCATCATCAAAAACTTCTCGGTTCCGACGAATTTGTTTCCCACATCAAGCATTCTGTCTTCCCTATACTCTCGTGCTCGATTGAGGCAACCCTCTAAATAACCTGAATTTTTCTTGGCCATCATTTCCTTTTTTCATAATCGGAGGGAAGATTTTATTTCTAACCTTCGCAATGTCTCCCAATTCTTTCAAAGTTTGACCATGATTCTCTTCAATAGCTTGAACGCCTCTATCATTCAAGATGTATTTTGCCATAGCTGGTTTCTAAGATCTGTAATCTACCAAAGCTGTTGTCACAAACAGCTTTATCAAAAGCTCATCATCATCCATTTCTCTTCTTCATCCCTACTTTTGCCTTCTCATTTCCTTATGTCTTGTATTCTTCTTTTTGTTAAAATAAGATAAAGTGAAGTAAAATGAGAACTAGTTAAGTTTAATGTTAAAAAAGCTTGTGATAATGCACAATAATTGCACCTTTCAATCTCTCAACCAAGATTAATCTCGTTGCCCTAGGACCAACTCAGCCATATCATCATATCATCATTTGTGTGTTTATTGAATCTTAACATATTTATATAAATCATTTTCATTTGCATTTGCTATATGAATCATCAAACCTAAAATAATCGAAGATAATAATATACAGTTTTTTTTCAATTCACATTACTTTTTGTTTTGTAGAACTAATTTTAATAGTTCCACATCATTATAGAATTGTTGATGTTTGTATATTTGTGAAGAAAAACAAATATCAGCTACAACGAACCAATATATATGCTTTTCCAAGTGGTTGTTAATATTGTTATATATCTTATTATATAAAGATGAATCTTTCAACGTGGACGTGACAAGTATACAAAATTATAACTTACGAGATCGTGACATTTGTTACGGTTGTTAATTAAGATCTTGAAATGTGTCAATTTAATTAAAAAGTAAAAATAAATTAAAATAAATATTAAAAAAGGTTAAACTAAAAAGAGATAATCTTAATAAAAATGAATCTAAATAAATATTAAAAGGTGTAAAATAAAAAGGTAATCTTACAAAAAAAAAGTATAAATATAAGTATAAGTAAGGAAAACTTATAATAAAGGAAAATGACAAAAATAAACTTAAAAGTTTATAATCTACAACCTTAAAATTGATTCATAATCCTAAAAAGTAAATGGAAAAAGTAGTTATGTTTAGATTAAGAAAAATTAAACAAAAATTATAAAGAAAAGTCAAACTTACAAAAAACTCATATTTTAGTTTAAAATAAATAAATTAAACAATAGATTACAATCATAAAAAGAAAAGGAATCAAATCCAAATTTTATAAAAAAAACATATTTCAATTTAGAATTAGGAAATTAAACAATAGATTACAATCCTAAAAAGCTAAAGTTTTAAAAAAAGAAAGAAGAATTAGTAATACTTAAAAAATCACACATTTAAAAAGGAATCTTATTATATAAAGCAGAATCCCTCTTGTTGTTAATTTAGATCTTGACATGTGTCAATTTAATTAAAAAGTAAAAATAAATTAAAATAAATATTTAAAAGGTTAAACTAAAAAAAGTAATCTTAGTAAAAATGAATTAAAATAAATATTAAAAGGTGTAAAGTAAAAAGACAATTTTACAAAAAAAAAAAAGTATAAGTATAAGTAAGGAAAACTTATAATAAAGAAAAGTAACAAAATGAAGCTTAAAAATTTGTAATCTACAACCACAATCAAACTTAAAAAAGAAAAATTATAAATATACTCTAAACTTAAAAGAAAAATTATTAATATACGATTTAAAATCGATTCTTAATACTAAAAAGTAAATGAAAAAAATAGTTATGTTTAGATTAAGAAAAATTAAACAAAAATTATAAAAAAAGTCAAAGTTAAAAAAAACCCATATTTTAGTTTAAAATAAATAAATTAAACAATAGATTACAATCATAAAAAGAAAAAAATAAAATCCAAATTTTATTAAAAAAACATATTTCAATTTAGAATTAGGAAATTACAATATATTACAATCCTAAAAAGTTAAAGTTTTAAAAAAGGAAACAACAATTAGTAATTCTAAAAAAAATCACACACTTAAAAAGGAATACAATACTAAACAGAAAAGTAAAATATTAAAAAAGTTAAAATTAAAAAAGGCAATATTACAAAAAAAACAAATATAAGTAAAAAAAACCTTATAATAAAGGAAAGTAACAAAAGAAAACTTAAAAGTTTATAATCTACAACCACGATCAAACTTAAAAAAGGAAAATTATAAATATACTCTAAACTTAAAAGGAAAATTATAAATATACTCTAAACTTAAAAGGAAAATTATTAATATACGATTTTAAATCGATTCCTAATCCTAAAAAGTAAATGAAAAAAGTAGTTATGTTTAGATTAAGAAAAATTAAACAAAAATTATAAATAAAAGCCAAAGTTAAAAAACCATATTTTAAATTAGAATAAATAAATTAAACAATAGATAACAATCCTAAAAAGAAAAAGAATAAAAGCTAAATTTTATTTAAAAAATATATTTTAGTTTATAATAAGGAAATTAAACAATAGATTGCAATAAAAAAACTAAAATTTTAAAAAAAAGAAAGAACAATTAGTAATTCTTAAAAAAACCAAAAACTTAAAATGGAATACAATCCTAAATAAAAAAGGAATTATCATTCCCTACCTCTAGATAACCAAATTGATAGATTCTCAATTTCATATTCATAATTCGAAAAAGTAAAGTTATATATATATATATATATATCGTATTATATAAAGTTGAATCTCTCAATGTGAGTGTGACACGAGGATAATTCTCACTCACGAGATCATGACATTTGTCACAGTTAATTTGGATCTTAACATGTGTCAGTTTAATTTAAAAAACAAATAATTAAAGTAAATATTAATCAAATTAGTTTTAATTTATAATTTATCCTAAAAGGCAAGATTAATATAGTAAGGAAAAAATATTTCGATTATTTCCATTTAAATTAAGAAAATTAATCATAAAAGAATTTTTTTTTAAATTTCTCAGCTCTATATAAACTAAAATTTGGTAATATATCAATTACACCAAAAATAAATAAATGTCCAATAATCTTATCCACAACTATTTACTGCATCTATTCACCAAATTTTTCTTTCAATATATATATTTATTTTATCGTAAACTTTTGTTCTAAATTTATGTATAAGATATTTTCACGGGTGATCTAATTTTGTTTTCCATTTTATCGTCTTTCATTTTTTTCACCGGTTATAAAATATTAAATTACAAACCCGCATATATGAGAGTACGTATCTAGTACAATCATAAAAAGAAAAAAAAAATTCTCATTCCTCGACTCTAGATAACCAAATTGATACCTTATCAATTTCACATTCATAATTCTAAAAAGTAAATTTTATAATTTACAACCACGACCAAAATTATTAATATACAACAACGACCAAACTCTATATAATAATCTACACATTTCTAAAGTTTTTAAAAAGGAATAAAAGCCAAAAAAAAATTTTAAAAACCATATTACGTAGGATAATTTTCAATCACGAAATTGTGACATTTGTTAATTTAAATCTTGACATGTGTCAATTTAATTAAAAAAGTAAAAATGAATTAAAGTAAATATTAAAAAAGTTTAAACTAAAAAAGACAATCTTACAAAAAAAAAGTATAAGTGAAGAAATCTTATAATAAAGGAAAATGACAAAAGAAAACTTAAAACTTTATAATCTACAACCACGATCAAACTTAAAAAAGTAAAATTATAAATATACTCTAAACTTAAAAGGAAAATTATTAATATACGATTTTAAATCGATTCCTAATCCTAAAAAGTAAATAAAAAGTAGTTATATTTAGATTAAGAAAAATTAAACAAAAATTATAAATAAAAGCCAAAGTTAAAAACCCATATTTTAAATTAGAATACATAAATTAAACAATAGATAACAATCCTAAACAGAAAAAGAATAGAAGCCAAATTTTATTTAAAAAAATATATTTCAGTTTAGAATAAAAAAAATTAAACAATAGATGGAAATCTGCATTTACAGAAAAGGGAGGAGTAAAATAATCTGATTTACCTGTAGCGTCAACTAAAAATCATCTGATTAAAAAATCAATTAGAGATAAAGGGAGGAGTAAAATAATCTGATTTACCTGTAGCGTCTAATGTGAAGGCAGCATTTTGGTTTAAATCGGTTTATTTTCAACCGTTTAAGATCAGTCCATGAGAATGGAGCCACATTGATGGCCCAGGCCCAAGTTATTATGCTGTCATTTTTTAGTTTGTATGCTTTTTAAAAAATAAATATAATTTGACGGTTACGATATATTATCCTGGAAATTCAACAGTTTGGATCAGTTATAAAAAAATAAGAAGCAAGTCACTGTGCAGCCCCAATTACGAGCAATCGACTCGGAGAAGAAGAAGGTCGAGTTCGAAGTTTTGAATTCGAGGCGGGAGATTTGCGAATCAACAAATCTTCTATTTCAAATCTGAAAGCTTGCACGCAAGATCGCTGTTAGGGTTTCTCGAATTCGTCTTCCTCGCTGCTTTGAGCCTATTGATGATCCACTTTTTCTTTCTTCAAAAACTTACATTTTTCTCTCTCTAGTGATTTTGAATCTGTTGCATTGGAGCTCTAGGCTTGTCTTTAGTGGGAGTTGATCGATTTGTGATGTTGAAAACTTGGAATTGAGGGTTTAAGGAGAAAAGGGTTTAGGGTTTCTTGAATCCGTTATATTAACGTGTCTCTAAATGGTCTAATCCTTCAAATCAAATGGAGGAGAACCATATTATTTGGTAAAAACCCTCTCTCTATTCATTCATCATATTATATACAAGATTGATCTACAAGTCATATATGGTAAGTGAATAATACTTATTCCCTTGTGTATCAGTTCAATGAATACTAAAATTCGACGATTACGAAAAAGAAACTCTCACCTGTATCCTCAAGTATTGAGAAACATTCTGACGTAGATAAAATCGGTTATGCAGATAGGAGTTATCAGAATTGTGGCATGCCTGGTACGTTTAAACTTATCTTTTCTCTTTTTATTTCTCTTTTGATCCTGTTTATATGGTTTCCGGAGCAGATAATAGTTGACGTGTATGGCCTCTCTCTTGCTAATCGTAGATAAGCACTAAACCTGTTGCTAATTATTGGAGACATATCAAAAGACGGAAATATCATCAGAGCTTTTGATATATTGCAAGTGAGAGATTCATCCAATATTCTTGTATCTCAGCCATCAGAAGCTTACTCAACATCCTCTGCAACTCAGTTACCATCTTTGGAAGAGTTAGTAAAAACTGCTACTGCCAAAGTTGAAGAGAAAGAGAGAAACGCTTTTCGTGAGAATTCAGCAAGATTAGCGGCCATTTATCGAGCCCGGAATGAAGTTAGCACCGATATCTTTGGTGACCATTTCTGAAGAGCAACAGAGAGAAATCAACTAAGTTTATTGCTTTGATTTTCTTTTGGGAAAAAACCTGGGGCTTTGTTTATGTTCTACTGTTATTTTTTCTAATTTTTTATGTCTTTGTTTTCATTTTGCTTTCATACCCATGGATTTAATGGGGGACTAGTTTATTACTATCAATCAAAAATCTAGGTAGACATAACTCGATTAAGCTGAGCAAGAAATTCATGAATGTTGTCCTCAGATGTTGGTTCTACAGCAATGTCTGGGTGTCTTTCAAATATACACTTCACAGAGTTTACCTGCGAATGAAATAATGCCTGAACCATATCATACCAAGTTATGTCTAAACCTGAATACATGCTACTTTTCTCCTGGAGCACTATGATCTATATCAGAGATTTTCTTCAAAAGAAAAACCAAATAGTCTTCCCAAAATCAACAAGAAGACCATAGAATGCACAACATATGGTATTCAGTTTTGAAATTCCCAAAATAATAAAAACACAGAATTGCGAACTGATCTTAATTTCTTACATGCGAAGGAAGAACATGAAAATCCAAGGGAGTGGATTCCTCAAATTTAAATCAAACATCCTAGACCCGACATATGACACCAAACCAAACTAAGTTACATATGGCACCATTACTGTCAAAACGATTGTCTCTGTGTGTGTGTGTGTGTGTAATACTGTCACTGGCAATGACTTGGAGGTAAAACCCTTGCAACCGTTCACCAAAAATGAGAAACGCTTGAGCAGATTGTAAAAAATATCACCTTTTAATATGCTTAGCCGAACTTTTACAACTTCAGAAGGCAACGTTTGATAACACAGATGCAGATGCAAAAACGAAAAGGTCACATTCAGCACGAAGATGCCAGCCCGAAAAACAACCCAGACAATTAAAATGAATCATCAGACCTTACAAGTATGTAAAAACATTTGTAAAAAGTTTTACTTTTAGCATTTGAAACCACGGATCACAAATGGTTCAGAATTCAGAAAGGAGAAGTCTTTTATCACCCACACAAAATTCTTTCCATCTTGCTTCTCCATTGATGTGTTGAAAGATTCCTGGCAATTAAATACGCTCTCTAGCAAATAATAGTAATTTTTAGCAAACAAAAACCCATTTAAAGGAAATATACAAAGAATTTCAAAATCGCTAAACCCTAATTCTTTTTATATCCGACAAGACAATAAATTGGAAATGCGCCGTGAAGGAAGCCGAAGAAAATGGAAAGAGTGATAGGAGTAATTTTTATTGCCTTGTCGGATATAAAAAGAATTAGGGTTTAGCGATTTATAGATTTAATTGTATATTTCCAATTCTACCCGTCGTCGGAGTCATTTGCTAAGAATTACTATTGGTTTACTATTGGTTTCAAAAAGAATTAGGGCCTTTTTGTCGTTTCGGCTATTCTAAGATGGAAATTATTTTCTTTTAACAATTAACATTATGAACAGAGAGTGAAAAAACATGTATGCATCACAAAAAGAACATATAACCTTTATTTTTTTGGAAGAAGATAGATGTTGTTAAGAAAAATATAAGATAGATGTTTGATTTTTTTAAATAATGCATTCATGTTTTAGATGCTCCCGAGAACTGAGATTAAGCACATATTAGCAGAAGATAACAGCACAATACAAGCACAAAGCTAATGATGGTGAACAATTACTAAATTTTACAGAAATTTGAACCCTAAAACACGGACTAACAGAAGAAAAAAGAAAGAACAATCACAAGTACCAGTAGAAGAGCTAACGGAGGGTTGATTTTGATTCGTAACCGTTGAAAGAGAGGGTAGAAGCGATCTCTCTCTCTTGGAAACGTACCGACCTAGAACTGCTGAGGAGCTAGTTTGCGGATTCGAATACAGGGGGATTCGGTCTACGCGTCGGTTCGTACTGTCGCTCCTCCGGTCCCGGATGTGGACGCTTCCAAGGAATAGACGGTGGGGCAGTCCCAGATGCGGATGTGAACCGCTCATCGGTCACTGGTTCAGTTTCGTCGTCGGAGTCATTGGCGTACGAATTGCATATAAGATCCATCGGAAATTTCAGTTTACAGATTTCGAGAAATTCCAAATCAGATCATTTCAATTTCGGTATCGATTTGCATGTTCTTCAATGTAAGTTTTCTATAGTGGACAAAAAAATAAGCTCAGATTTTTGCTAGATTGTCGAAGCCCATGGGCCTTGAGACGACAAATATGATTTGTTCTGTTCCTGATCTGTCGAAAAGTAAGAGATCAGTTCAAAAGTGAATGAGTCATCTTCCTTTTTGAGTAATTTTTTAAGTGTCTATATGAGTAATTCCACTTATGGAAGTTTTATCATTGACACACCTCTCAGTTAGAGGTGTCAAAATGGACGGGCGACCCATTGTCCGTCCATGTCCAACAAGTTATGGACGGTCTTGGACAAGCCCAAAATAAAAACGGGTTTAAATGGACAATGTCCAATTTCGCCCATGGACAAAACGGACCGGACAAGTTGGACAATGGGCCGCCCGAAATACATAAAAAGTTAGGTCAAAATCAATTTGGGGTTTTTTTTTAGAAATCAGAAATCAAAATCAATTTGGCGAGTGAGTCCTCTGTTTCTCTCTCCGATTATTAGGGTTTTCTCCGATCTCCTTCCTCCGCCGCTCAGATCTTCCCCTTTCAAACTCTTTGGATCCAGATTCTCCTCCTTGTAAGCGCTCTATTTTCCTTTCGCTTTCTCTTACTCCTTACGGAAATTTTGGATTCGTTTCGCGTTTTTTGAATTTCTCTCGTTATTTCGTTGTTTTCTCTACCTCGGATCTGGCTGTATCTGATATTTTCGTGTTTGCATTATGCGCGTATCATTGATTCTTTTCGTGTATATTGACTTCCGTGATGGAAATCTCTTGATTTCTTCAAAGATTCTGTGTAAAAAGAGAATGTCTTTTTGGGACGAGAAAAGGTTATGAAACCTTGTTGACTTGGCTTTATATTGAATGTTTGACAGCGATGCTTCTTGCCCATTCCCTTATGTAGAAGTTATATATTGGTGATTTGAAAAGGAACTCTTGTCTTGTTTTCAGATCTTTGGATACATGTTCTTAGGTCCCTGCTCCATTTTTGGACAACTTCTGATTCTTTGTTTTTGTTCAGTTTATGTAGGTCACAACGCATATCAAGTGCTAGAGTCAGATCACAAAATTTATATCGGGTGATCTGAGCTGCTCTTTTGCATTTAAGCTGTGTTTGCTGACATTTAGTTGGTTGTGGTCTTCCTTATCGTCGTATGGTTGTGAGTTAAAAAAAGGTCAATCTTCTCCTTTTTTCCATCGATGAGTAGTTACTAATCTTGAAAATTGTTTTGGAGAGAAGGCACGTCAACTGCTGGATACTGATTCTGCATCCATGCTGGTAGAGAGCATGCGTGGATACTGTGTTTTGGGTGATGCCCCTGACAAAATTAGTTCCCGATGCATTCGGCGTGGTGACCATATGTCTAGTCGCTCTTCTTATTGTTCTGGGTTTCCTTTGCATCGCTTACTCCTTCTATTTCCAGTCTCACGTGAAATTTTGGTGTTATCATATGGGTTTTGCTGTTATCTCATATGGATTTGATTTAGTATCTTCTTTTGGTGTTATCTCATATGGGTTTTACTGAAATTAGTTCATCGTTTTCTGGTTATAGCTGGCTTGGATAGAGTAACAACGACGTCATCAGATGGATAATAACCTTGATTTGTGCAAGAAATTGGTTACTCGGTTTTAAAGAGATTGGTAAGTTTTGTTCTTATGTTCTTTTGTCCTTTTTGAATCAATTGAAATTGGATTTCAAGAGATAACTAAAATTTGTGTTCTTTTGTTGTGATTAGGTGATCCATTTGAGTTTATTGAGGAAGATAATGAAGGAGAAGAAGGAGAAGAAGAAGTTTAAGACATTTGTGTCTTTTCTAGACTTGTTGTTTTTATGTTTTTCTAGACTTGTTGTTTTTCTAGACTTGTTGTTGTTTGTTTCAAGTATGTTTTCATGTTTGACTAATTTTAGTTTAGTTCTTATTTGAACCAACAAGTCTGTGTTTTGCAGTAATTTGTTTTTTGGCACAAAGAAGTTTCATTTCACTCAGCCTTAACTCTTAAGTGTTTTAGAAGCAGAGATTTTATAAGAGCAACAACTTTTGATATTGTTTCATGACTTTGCAAAATATACCACTTTATAAGTTTCATGACGTTGTAACATTTTGTTGTGATTACAAATTATTTTGATATCATTTTGTTGTAATAGAACATGATCATTATTATATTACCATGATTCAATGATCATGACCAAAGATCTTACAAATAGAAAATGGAAAAAAAAATAAAAAATCAAATGTTACTCCAAGATTGTTCTATTTTGACCAATGGACAGCCCATTTGGACATGGTCCTTAATGGACATGGTCTTTAGTGGACATGGTCTTTAATGGACATGGTCACTATTTGTCCATAATCAAAATGGACAATATTGGACGGGTCAAAATGGACATGGACAGCCCATTTTGACACCTCTACTCTCAGTTGACTAGGAGATTTAGAAAAAACCTACAATGCCGAGTATATATATAGAAGAGAAAACATTCTCTGTGGCGTCTAAGCCATCAGATTATCAACTTGATTCTCCATTTTTTTTTTTTTTTTGATCAAATGAGACTTTATAAATAAAGTTTAAACTCCATCAAGGAGTAAGAGTTGATGGAGTTTAAACTTTATTTATAAAGTCTCCTTTGATAAAAAAAAAAAATGGAGAATCAAGTTGATAAGAAATTCACTTGGGTAATTAAGAATTTCCCCTCAATAAAATCTGAGATAATCTATTCTGATCCATTCGTGATCGGCTGCAAATGGTAAGAAAAAAAAAACTAAAACTTGTTTTATATTAAGTCTAAAACTTGATTCTCCATTTAAGACTGACTTTGATTAGTGATATTATAGGGTGTTCGATTTTGATAAACTGTTTGAATAACTGATTTAAAATCGAACCATATCTGAAATTAAATAGATGATGGGATTTGGCAACACAACTCAACGTAGATACAACAATTAAGAAGACAAAAAGAAACAAAAAAAAAATAGATAAAAGTAGCAATTAGATCTAACTTAACCTTCAATCTACTCCCTCAAATAATATCTTGCCATAAATCAAATCTTGCCATTAATCTACTCCCTCAAATCAAATCTTGCCAGAAAACAAATCTTGCCATTTGAGAATATCATGAACTGCATTTTTGTTTTCTATACCTACCATAGATGGATTGGGCATTGCAAGAACAACTTTAAAACCCAACTTTTTTTGACTTTTTCGATGGCATAGCTAACATATTTGTCGTCTGAGATGATGAGAATCGTACACGGTTCCTTGTATTTGTCCAAGTAATAATGTGCCCAATCGATAATGGCAGCTATTATCGCTTTGTCGGCGGCGGGTTTAAGTTTCAGTTTTGTTGGTTCTGTCAAATCACACAAAATATCACACAAATCACCAAACAGTTTTAATTAAGGATTAAGAAGAAAACGCTATTAAGAAGTGAAGTAACTACATGAGTTAGGAAACTTACGTGGAGGTGTGTGATTCATAGCAATATCACAGGAAGTATACATCATCAGCTAGATTCTCTCGGAGATATAAAATATCATACCCTACTAGTAATTTGCATATCCCAAAAAGTTCCGATAACGCTATGCTGAATATCCACCGGATGTTCGACAGATTTAAGATAACCCGATTCCCAAATTTCATATATCAAAAACCACATCATCAAAAATTTCTCGGTTCCGACGAATTTGTTTCCCGCATCAAGCATTCTGTCTTCCCTATACTCCCGTGCCCGATTGAGGCAACCCTCTAAATAAACTGAATTTTTCTTGGCCATCCTTTCCTTTCTTCATAACCGGAGGGAAGATTTTATCTCTAACATTCGCAATGTCTCCCAATTCTTTCAAAATTTGACCGTGATTCTATTCAGTAGCTTGAACGCCTCTATCCTTCAAGATGTATTCTGCCATAGCTAGTTTCTCAGATCTGTAATCTATCAAAGTTGCTGTCACAAACAGCTTTATCAAAAGCTGGTGATAATGCACAATAGTTGCACATTTCAATCTCTCGAACAAGATTAATCTCGTTGCCCTATGACCAACTCAACCATATCATCATTTGTGTGTCTATTGAATCTTAACATATTTATATAAATCACTAGTGTGTGATCCGCGTTACGCGCGGACGTAAACACAATTTAAAAAAAAAAAAAAAATTGGTATAATATTATTTTAGTTTTATTAGTATGCTTGTTAATGAATTTGTCTCTATTAGCTTAAAAAATGTGGATTGTTTATTCTTAAGATTTTTTTCCTTTTTTAATTTTATGTTTATGTTTATTTATGTATTTATTTAGTGGGTGATCCACAATTTGTTTTTTTTTCTTTGGTTGACTATTTATTCAATTAGTTGGTTTTTAAAAGTTAAGTTTTTGTTATTTTAAAGTTTATGGAATTGTATATTTTTTTAACCCAAGTGAATACTAATAAAGTAAATACTTCGAAATTGGGTTAGTTTTGTATACTCCGAAAATTATTTCGAATACTAATAAAAGGAAAGTTAGTTTTGTGAATTTAGAATTCTCCGAACTTATTAAAAAATACTTCGAAATATGTCAATGTATTTTTATCTATTTTTACCTAAAACTGAATACTAATAAAATGTTCGGAATTTACTATTATTCATCTTCGCTGATCCAGTGTTGTTGACTATAAAATGAATCTAATTTGATTTGAAAAATAATTTAATTTCTATCACTAATTTACTATCAAAGTCATTGTAGATGTATGGGTTAATGGAAACATTTGAGATAATATGGGACAATTTGAAAAAGTATAAGAAATATGGGGTCGATCGTCGATCTAAACATTTCAAAAGAGAGAGAGAGAACTTCTTGTGAATAGGATTATCCTATAAAAAACATTACACACTCCTCTAAGACCCTCGTCTTCTCCGATATATTTCCTCATCACCGGTGAGATTTCACTTTCAATTTCAATCACAAATGGTGTGATCTGCGCAGACATTGTAAACAATTTTTTTAATCTAATGGTATTTTATTTTATTTGGTCTCGTAGTTAATTTAATTATCTCTATCAGCTTAAGATTTGTGTATTTTTTTGTTTTTTATTTAATTTATGATCATTTATGTGTTTATTTATTGGATGGTACACATTTTTACCTTTTTTTTATTTGGTGATCAATTTTATGCAATTAGTTGGGTTTTTTAAAAAGAAGATAGATATTTACATTTTAAATTTGCATGATAATTTTTGTTTTTTCATGTATGATTTTAACCCTATTTATGTGTGCAATATGTTTGTGATTCCTAAGTCTTTTTTTTTTTTTTGAAAACGATTTTCATATATAATTGGAGAGAAATAAGAAAATTTAGCCAACACATAAGACTATTGATAAGGGGTAAGCCCGATAAGATTCAACTTTATATAAGAAAAAGTGTGTGATCCACTAGTTTTTGTTTTTTTTTTAAGTTTTATAATAGTTTAATTTATTTATGAGAATTATTTATTCATTTTTAATAAAACAAACCATTTGTTGTAGATTGTAAGCCTAATATTTTATTTGAAACTTAACTAATTGTTTCTCTTATTTTCACCTTCATTAAAATGAAAATGTAAGTGATAGTCAATCACTTCAATATCTATGGTCAATCACTTTTATATTATTTACAAATAATCATGTTTGTTTAGAATTTTCATATATTATCTATATTTAAAGACCAAATAAATCATATTATCTAAATATCTAAATTACTGAATGTTTTATTTTTATTATTTTAAATTATGCACTTATTTTTTTAAAAATCGATTTTCTTATATATAATTTATTTAACGAAATTACTATAATATGCATTATTAAACGATAATGAGTTTAATTTTTATTTATTAGATATTCTATTTTTTGTTTTAAAAAATCTCTATATCTTTCTCATATGTTAAATTAATATTGTATATATTATATACTATTAGTTTGGATCAAATAATATCCATTCACTAAACATCTTTTCGATATAAAACTTTAACCTTGTAACTATAATAAAGTGTGTAATATATTAGTAAAACTAAAATTTTAAATCTATTATTTTTTTAAATAAATTTTGTAGATTTTTTAAGTCTTCATGATATGAATATGAAAATGACCTTTTAAATTCTTTGCATAATTTAATAAAATGTATAGTTAGTATGTATATCAAAGTTTTAACTAATTAAATTATGAAAATTAAATAGCCAAATAATGTGGCATACATGTGGATGATATATGTTACATTAATATTGTATATATTGTCTACTATTAATTAGTTTGGATAGTTAATATGTATCTCAAAGTTTTAACTAATTAAATTATGAAAATTAAATATCAAAATGATGTGGCATACATGTAGATGATATATGTTACATTAATATTGTATATATTGACTACTATTAGTTTGGATCAAATAATATACATTCACTAAACATATTTTCGATATAAAATTTGAACTTTGTAACTATAATAAAGTGTATAATATATTAGTACAACTCAAATTTTAAATTTATTATTCTTTCAATAAATGTTGTTGATTTTTTTTAAGTTTTCATGATATAAATATAAAAATGACCTTTTAAATTCCTTACATAATTTAATAAAATGTATAGTTAATATGTATATCAAAATTTTAACTAATTAAATTATGAAAATTAAATATCAAAATGATGTGGCATACATATAGATGATGATGTGTCTTCATGAGAAGAGAACAAAATTAACTTTATATATATATTTTTTCATTTGCATTTGCTATATGAATCCTCAAACCTAAAATAATCGAAAATAATATACAGTTTTGTTTTCCAATTCACATTAAATTTTGTTTTGTAGAACTAATTTTAATAGTTCCACATCATTATAGAATTGTTGATGTTTGTATATTTGTTGGCATGGATAGGCCGAGAGTGTTGAGTCCTGGTAACTTCTCCACGTTGGCGGAGACTAAGCCTTGGAAGTAGAAGTCTTCCGGTGTTACTTGTGTGGCCTCCTTGCAAGTGTATCCGTTGACCTTGATCGCTTCATTTGTCAAAAAGAAATATGTTTAAAATTAGGATATATTTTGCGGGAAGCTCTTGCCATATATATATATATATATATATAAAGGAATTATAAACAGATTTTTATTTTCAAAATTATGTGAAGAATGTTTGAAGATTCAATCCGATGTTTCCACACCTACTTTTTGCTTCAATTATTGAATTCGTTATGTAAAATGTAACAACTTACAAACTAATTTCCTAAGATACAAATATACTATTTTTATTTCAAAAAAGTTTAGAAAAACTAATTTATAATAAGAAACAAACAATGTATCGATCAATTGAATTCCAGATGAATTTTGAGAAAGCTCTTGTTAAAAAGAACAAAATCTCTCTTATAAAATCTGATTAAAATGGTTATTAAATTAACTAATAACCACACAAAAAAGAAAAATTACGAAGATGTCAACTAAAAATCATCTGATTAACCGTTTAAGATCTGATTTACCTGTAGCGTCTAATGTGAAGGCAGCATTTTGGTTTAAATCGGTTTGTTTTCAACCGTTTAAGATCAGTCCATGAGAATGGACCCACATTGATGGCCCAGGCCCAAGTTATTATGCTGTCATTTTTTTAGTTTGTATGCCTTTTTAAAAAAAATATATAATTTGACGGTTACGATATATTATTATTCTGGAATTTCAACGGTTTGGATCAGTTATAAAAAAAGAAGAAGCAAGTCACTGTACAGCCCCAATTACGAGCAATCGACTCGGAGGGAGATTTGCGAATCAACAAATCTTCTATTTCAATTCTGAAAGCTTGCACGCAAAATCGGTTTCTCGAATTCGTCTTCCTCGCTGATTTGAGCCTATTGATGATTCGCCTTTTCTTTCTTTCTTCAAAGACTTACATTTTCTCTCTCTATATAGTATGTTCAATACGTTTTTGTATCAGTGATTTCGAATCTGTTGCATTGGAGCTCTAGGCTTGTCTTTAGTGGGAGTTGATCGATTTGTGATGTTGAAAACTTGGAATTGAGGGTTTAAGGAGAAAAGGGTTTCTTGAATCTGTTATATTAATTGTCTAATCCTTCAAATTCCGAATGGAGGAGAACCATTCGGACACAGAGAGTTCACAGATTTTGGGCGATTGGGATTTTCCTCCTCTTGTGAATCCCAAAGGACTCGAAACTAGAGTTTCAGACAAGGAAAGAGGTTCGACGTTACCTGCCGGAGGAGGCAGGGTGCTGCCACCGTGGATTGACCCGTTGTACGAATGGGGTGGTGGGAAATGGAAAAAGGACGGAAGAAAGAAGCAGAAGAAGAAGAAGAAGAAGAAGAAGAAGAAAGAGAGTGATGACTCTGGAGCTTCTGATTTGAGCCTTGAGGATCTCATGGATGAATATTCTTCTCTACCCCCTCAAATCGCTGAATGGTTTTGGTGTATCGAATATGTAGCCAAATTCGTTAAGGATCTAAGCTGCTTACTCGGTAACTCATCCCCTCTTATATATGGTTTTTTGTGTATGTTATAACTTAAAACCAGGCTTTTGCTTCAGATTTGATGAACATGGGTTATCGCTGCACAAATGACTATGGGAGGAGGATTAATGAACTCCTGTCTCTTAGAGCCTTGGAGTTCATGTTTGATCCAAGCAAGAATGATGCTGCGGGCGTCGGTGTCGCTGAGTCAAGAGTTGAGTTCGATTTATCTTTGAGCAACACCGCTGTTCTCAATGCCGTTTGTAAAGATGTATGAGCAAAACCGTAAAATAACTTGTGATTAGCAGTAGTATAATAGAGGAATGTTGTATGAGTTTCTAATCTTAGTTGCTTGTTTCTCAAAATATTAAGATTCCAGTATCATGCTTACGACCGGGCATGCCGGAGCTAACAAAGTTCAATGTTCTTCCATTTATTGCTCACAAGAACATGTCTTTGCCACAATGTGCACTGGAGAAGGTAAAATTCTCTTATACCGCTCCTTTCCTTTGTTTCATGCTTTTTCCTTTACGAGGATATGTGCCGTAACGAGCACAAATCTCTTTTCGTTTGGATCTTGTAGCTGAGAGATGTGAGTTTAGTGGAGAATCAGACAAGTGCAGCTCCTCCCATGGAAGCAAATGACCCTGTTTTTAGAGATGATCGATCAGTGCACAGGGATGTATGTGAGGAGAAGCCGATAGACGAGCAGCAAGTGCAAATTGGTTTGGAGGAAACGAATATAAAGGACAAGGATAAAGTAGTTGTGATCGATGATGAGGATGATCCAATGCAGACCAATGAGAAAGATGAAGTAAATGGTGAACCCATTACTAGCGAGACCTTTCCCCCAAGTTATAAAAGAAGAAGGGCAGAGGATGCACGTGTAAAATGTACAAAAGATGGGACGTGGTTAATCAGTGGGAGCGATGAAGAGTCAGATATAGTTAGAGGTCCAGCCTGGGGCAAGAAGAATGCAAAAATTCCTGAGAATGTATGCTGGAAATGTGAAAAAGAAGGAACGTTGCTGATATGTAGCAGAAGCGAGTGTGCAGCAAGAGTTCACAAGGAATGCTTGAAATGTCCGGTTAACCTTGATGAAGGCGGGAACTTTCAGTGCCCTTTGTGCTGGTATAATCGAGTCACCATGGAGTACCTTGAATCTCAGAAGTTGATGAGTTGTGCAAAGAGAAGACTCGTGAAGTTTTTACCGCTACTTTCCAGAGCAAGCAAGCAAGAGACTTAGATGATGATGGCATTCATGCTGCAATGTAAATAGGGAGAAAAAGTTGAGCAATCTTTGCTTTGCTTCTTCATGTGTTTAGGAACTGTAAGCAAGCGCATGAGATCAAACCACACACCAAATAATATTTTCCTAATTGGCCTAATTAACGAAAACGGGTTAAAAAACAAAAAAATAATAATTGTAAGGCGCGTGGGATAAAAGGAGTGACGTCAGCGTATAAAGTTACCGACTATATAATAATATACTAAGACTAAAGACTCTTATGTATTGTTATGTATTTTCAAAGCAAGTCCTAATTTCAATTTCAATTTCTTTTTTCCCTTCTCTCTCTCCTCCC
Organism: Eutrema japonicum; assembly: GCA_030161315.1. Lineage (NCBI taxonomy): Eukaryota > Viridiplantae > Streptophyta > Magnoliopsida > Brassicales > Brassicaceae > Eutrema > Eutrema japonicum. The sequence goes on from BSQW01000001.1 coordinate 48,758,849, forward strand.
GCTTCTCTTTCCGCCCTTACACACACCATGAACAGCTTCGGCGATGGCGGCTCCTCTAGGGTTTCGATTCCGCACCATCTCCGCGAAACCCTTCAGAGTTTCAGAGAGATTACGGGCAAGCAGCACTCCGACGAAGATATCTACGCCGTCTATAAGGAATCCTTCAATGATCCTCACGAGACCGCCCAGAAGCTCCTCTTTCTAGGTACTTCTTCTACTCATCATACCTTTCGGGTTTCCTCTTTTTTTCTTTTTTCTTAATGGAATGCGCCTCTGCGGTTTGGTTTTTCTTTTGCATTTCATCGATTTCGGCTGTGCGATAGGGTTTGCTGATTTTGTTTTCAATCTGTTTTGGAAGATCATGTAATGAGTTTCTCTTTGGTGCCTGGAACTATTCGAATTTGGAATTTTTGTTTCCTGGTTTGGTTTTATTCGTTTTACTCCTCTCATAGTTCCTCGCAGAATCCTTACCATTTCAGCTGGAAAGCACTTAGAATCAGCAAAAGAGATTCTCTTTTTGAGTCCTGGGATGAGTTCGGAGTACCGTTTAATGATTCTAGTCGGATTATTTCTTAAGCATTGTCATTTTTGAAATATTGCAGATACATTTCATGAGGTGAGAAGTAAAAGGGAGAAAAAGAAGGAGGCAAGTGTTCCTTTTTTGTTTGTTATGAACCCCTTATGTGCACTTTTTTTAGTTTATTGTTATAGATTCAACAGGTGCTTGATTTGTGGATTCACTTTTGCAATCCTTGTACCATTGTGCATCACTTGCTCTTATAGCTTTCACTATCTTATTTGATTACTGTCTATTCTCTGTTGCAGAATCTAGCGCCAATTATCCAAGGAAGTGACATAAGTGGTCGGAGGAACTTTGCTTCAAGTAACACTTATCATGGTAGTTTTTTTTCCCCTTTACTGGTACCTTTGAGTGACAATTGTAGTCCTCTTCCTCTTCCCTGTTCTTAGCTCTTTGTTGACATGCAGATGCAAGTAATGGAAGAAGTGCATCTTTTAAAAGGGAGAGTGGAGCTAACCATGTATCAGGAGGTTCTAGAATTTCTCTTCCTGCCACCAGCAAAGCAAGAAATTTTGCAGTACCTCGTGGAATAAAGTATTTTTTACATATCATCCTTCTGTGATTCTTTTCAGTTATGGGAGCTTTTTATTTTTTATACCATATAGTTGTTCAAGATTAAAGGATACCTTTTGCAGGGTTTCTGGTCCTACCAGTCTTCCGAGTGGGGTATGCAATCATAAAGTTCAGGATGATTTCACTGCAATTGTGAACAAGGGACTTGCAGAGAAAAATCGTGTTTCCAAGTCGACTTCTTCCTCCGTGGATGGTGTTGAGCCAGAGACGTCTAAAGCAATTTCAGAATCAGTTGCTGCACCTGTATCAGTTCCTGTTGTACAAAACCATATGCAAGATGCAACTTCTGCTCAGATCTCACAACCTGTTATGAACAACAAGCCAGCAGAGTTGCAATCATCTATATTCGGTCGACTGGACCCTTCTTTGATATCTGCTTCTCATGGCAGTAGCCAGTCAGATCAAGGTATATCGGCCTTTTTTATTCATGAATTTTTAGTTTGCTTTAAAGTATAGCTTTGATTTCATTCTCTTGTCATCTAGTTAAGTCAGTAATGGTGCAGCAAATGTGGTCTGTTATTTGATTCAGCCTCTGGTTTCTCTTTTTAACAGCCGCCGAAAATGAGACTGCATCTAATAAAGGCAAAGCTCAATTGCTTCTCAAGTCAGATGTTGCCAAACGGTCTCACGTAACATTTCCATTCCACCTTCAGGTTGCCGAAGTACTGCAAAATGGTCTGACGTTTGGCAGTTTTGATTCTAATTTTGTGAAAGAGGCATCTTCTAACAATGGTGCTAGTGGCGGTGATGACTCAACTTTTGAGTCTTCTCATGGGACAGGGGATGATGAGAGAGATTCTTCTCCCACTACCAATGGTATTCCTGGGGTTGCTTCTGCCAGGTTGGTGACTGAGATACTTAGACTCTACACATTCTCTGCTTTAATTATGATCTACTGCAATCTCTATTCTATTCCGACACACTGTTCCCAGTCTCAGATGAGTGAGATTATTCAGATATGATTTCCATGTTCAATTTTGCAAATGGGAAGGTTTTGCGTTGTGATATAGTATGTGTACTGTCTCATTACCAATACATCTTGTGCAGAGAAGGAGCATCATATTTTTTTGAAGATAAGGATCATGGGATTTCAAATTCAGCACCTGGAGCTGAGCTAGTGCGGCACTCAGATCACATTGTCCCACCTGTAGAAGATGAACTGAAGGGGGAAGCTTTATCGAACACACAAACTCATCAAATTGCTTATGGTCAAGCCCCATTCAGTGTGTATGGTCTTGTTCCCTCGTTGCCAGCATTAGGCCAACCCGTAAATACGGAAGCGGCAGAGACTCAGGCATGTGGTATATCCTGTCAAAATGTATGCATTCAAAACAATACTTTTATCTGTTTTAGATCTTCCTGATAACTGCTTTCTCAAATTGCAGCCTGGAAATTCGAATGCTCCAGCTATATCATTAGTATCATATCCGCCAGATCAGTGCTCCATAGCAGCAGCCTCTCAGCAGGCAACTCATCTTTTTAGGCAGCAATACCCTCCCAATTTCTTCCCTTATGGTCCTTATTACTCACCGTTTTATATGCCACCACCATATATTCACCAGTTCCTGAGCCCAAATGGGATTCCTCAGCAGTCTTATTTTCCACCAGGAGCTGCTCTAGCAGCACCTACCCATATAACACCAGTAGGCGACACTGAGAACCCTCCTACCACAAACCCATCCCCACATGCTTCTTCCACAGTTGCTACTCACATCCCATCTGCAACCGCCTTCAACTCTATCCATAGGGAAGAACATACTTCACCACCAATGGTCAGTTTTTTTTCTTTTTTATCCTTGCATTGATATAGTTGTTGAGTATAATTAACACTGGTTGGTAATCATGATATTATTGTTGCAGACTGAAAGTGCAGCTGCGTGGATTGGGCAGGGACTTGGTAACCTGCAGGTAAGTCCAGTGTACAACCTAGCCCTGCAAGGTCAGCCACTTGGTTTCCCAGTCGTGCAGGCTGGTCATAGTGGGCTCATGGGAATACACCAACCATCGCAGTCCATGGCCGTTCAGTCAACTACATATCAGACCTTAACGCCACCGCCACACACCACAATGGCTATGGCTGAACCCATAGCACACCCACACATTGCTTATCCTCAAGTTGCCCTAACGAACTGGGTCAACAACTAGTAGGTCAATGGGAATCAGCTATAAAGATACTCATCAGACGTGTAAAAGAGGTGTTAAAGTCTGGATTTTTGGGTGTAAATACTTAGGAAACATCATCCCAGAAGAATTATTACAAGAGGGGAGGGAAGAAGATGTGCTTCAAAGTAGAAATTTTTTGCCAGATTTTTTGTTGTTAGACCATCCAGACAATACATAAAGAATGAATGCTTAGGAAGAAGATCTCTATGGAATAGTTTTTGTGAAACTGATGATGCCTCTTTTGTCTGTATTCCCAAGCTTTTACAAACGTATATCAGATATGACTAAGCCTTTGCTTCTCTTTAGTCTTTAGTATGCGAGAAAAAAGATTCCTCATTCTATAAACAAACACTGCCTCAAAACCTGAAAGCACATTAACAGAGATGCTTCTCTGAAGACCTCAAAAACTCTATAAAATGTACGTCGTTTTAGTAATTTCACAACCACATTGAATTAGTTATTTCTCTAGACTTTCGTTCTCTTTTCTGATGGCATGGAGATCTGCTTGTAATTTCTCCAGATTCATGCCCCGAGCTGTGATGGAATCCAGTTTTTTCTCATAGTCGACTGCTTCTCTTCTTAACCGATCAGTCATGAGGATTTTTTCAGAGATTTGCTCAAAAATACCGTGGATACTGGTCACTAGCTTGTAGACCTGTCGTACGCCTGGATCCTTTTTCACTTCCCTGCCCGGAAAAAGAAAAACCATCCTCATCAGCTCAGTACAACAGGATATACATGTTCTCTAAAACTCATACCTTGTAACCATTTCATCCACAACAGCATATGATCGGTGCAGGCGTTCTTGGATTGAGTTACTCTTTAATTGTAGCTCCCTAGTCTCCCCTGAAATCCTCTGAATATCACTGTCCAGTTTACGGCTATTTTTTGTTATTTCTTTAATCCCATGTATATAAGACTTCCGCGGCGCTGCTTTTGGCTGCCTCTCAAGTTCAGTGTATAGGTTACGTAGTTCATCTTCCCTGTCGGGAAAATGTTAACACATTAATATGATACGAGAGTCAAGGGAATACCCTGATCAAGGTGACAGGCAAAGCTACTTATACATTCAACACCAACGCCCAAAACACTTGTATATTTCTTTTTCCTTCTTATAGATTTTTTTTCGTCCCACAGTTATTACCCAACAAATGAACTTAAGGAGTATATATCTCTAATTTCCAAAATAGACAGTGAAGGGCCATGTGGTAGGAGTTCTCTGCTTACCTCTTTTGAATTTCTGATGAGACAGATTGTAATTCCAGTTCAGTTTTTTTCAGCTTATGGAATTTCTCCTTAGCCTCTGGCTTCTCCACATGAAGTTGGTCCAAAAGACGTAGCTTTTTAGTTTCCAAAGTCTGCCTTGCATCTTCCCTGAAGGAAGACATGATATACTACATAATCATGCTACTCGTAATGCTCACTCGATGTCTATATCTATTTTATGTAAACAGGGATTGTACATATATATATATTCCAGGTTATCGTATCCTGTGGTTGTCCATGAAACTGAATGCATGGATGCTTTCAACTGAAAAATAATAGAACAATGTTCATACCATTGCTTTTTAAGATCCATGATATTACACCTTTTGACCACTATTTGTTGATTAAGCTGCTCGAGATATGACCCACCCGGCTGTTTATCATCCAATAACCTCTCTGCAGCCATCTTCAACAACTCCAGTTCACTGTCAAGACTGCAGAGCTCTGAAGATCCAGATTCTAGTTCCTCCAAGAGAAAATTATGTTGATTCTGTAACTCAAAAGTCTCACAATTTGTCTACAAAGCATAAAAATGATAAAGGTCAAGCCTTAAAAAAGGAGATAACCTCTGTGCAGCCATCTTCTCCTATGTAAATGTTCAACCATATGCCCATGTACAGTACAAGGAGATAAAGTCACAATAAGCAGGGGAAACAGTACCTCAGACGGGTCTTCAGAGGAAATTTCTTCATGTCTCAAAGAAAGATCTGATGGTTCATCAGCAACAGTGTCATCTGTCTTTATGGAGAAGAGGTCAACAATGGTAGAACCATTGGCTGAAGCACTTTTTGCATGAGAGATTTCAGTAGTCATTGTAAGATCTTTGAGGACAGCTTCAACCTTCTGTATATGCATATCAAAAGTCTCATCATTGTCCTCCTTCACCATTCTGTCATCTGAAATATCTGTGAAATTCTCCATTTTTGGCCTGCTAGCTATATCACCAGCCGAAAAAGTTTTTATTCCTTCATTTTTCTCCGAAAGCCTCTCAACCAAAAATCTAACCAACCTATACGAGTCATCTTCGGATGGTTGCAGAAACTGCCGCAAGCAACACATACAATCTGTTTCAGCATGATTTCACACAGATAAGAAAAGCCACACAGCCAGAACGTAAAGTAAACTTCAAGAGATTAGACCAAACGACTATCACAGCTCTGGAGAATCATCTCACAGAACATCACCCTCATGATATTGCAGAATCACAAATACAGAAAAAAAAGAAAAAAAGAGATGAAAACAATGCATCATGGATACTTCATATATGAAAGACGAATGTGTGCTAGTTTGTCACTAATCCTACAAACTCCATTGTTCTTATGACCCCCACACATAATCTATAAAGTTTCACTGTAAAAGCATGTTCCTTTAGAAATATTAAACCCTAAAGTTGTTTCCTTTAATCAAAGACGATATGCGTAATTACTGGGAAAATTAGTATACGATTCAACATCAGTAACCCGGGTTTCAATCAGCCAAGCAAAATTCGGGTTTCTCCCCAACATTTTTCGCACAGATTGTAGTTTTAGGGTTCTTAGAATCTCCGACCATTCTGCTAGAGAGGGATCACGGTACCTTATAATAACTCATGTCGCCGATGTAGCCTAGGTTCTTCACAGATAGAGCGATATCGGTGCATCTTTCGGGGAGAGAATCAGGTAAGTCATCGCAAAACGATGCCGATGGGTCAATGAGATTAAGCAACTGAGCGCAGATCGATACCAAAGCTTCAGAAGAAACTTTGCCGACAGAAGAGAAATCTCCGGGAATCAAAACCCCAGATTCTATCAATGTCGACATCAATATATCCCCAGATTCGTCCATTTTTCTTCTCAGCGTTGTTCTTGTTCTTCTTCCTTCAAAGAAAAGAAGAAGACTGTATTTGTCAACTATCCGCCCATACGACGACGTTTTTAGCTCGAAAAGCGATAAATAAAAATTACTATTTTAGGAAACTATTTGTCTTCTAAAGGCAGTCACCAAACTAACACAGAAAGAAAGAAAGAAAAGTTGCAGGTTCGTTATAGTTGATCCATTTTGCTTTGCTTCTATAACACAACCCTAGATTCAGATCGATTCCTTGTACCAAAAGAAAAAAAATGGAGGTCAGAAGAATATCCACAGCGAAGAAGTTGAAGGCATTAACCCTGTAATGCAGATTGCAACAAGTAATGGAATTGTTGATCACAACATCGATTTCATGTCGCAAGCTTTTCTCAGAAACCGATACTCATCAGAGATCGACATAGACGACGAAGAAGAAGACAAATGCGTCGTTTCTTCCTCTTCTTCTTAATTATCCTCACCAAGACAAACCTCTCCCCATATTTCTCAAGGTCTCTCTTTTGAGTTTCTTTAACCACAAGAAATCTAAATAAACTCTCGTGTGGAGTACAAGGTACGAAACAGGAAAAGATACCTCGGCGAATGATATAGCATGATCGACATACCGCAATCTCCATCTTTATAGTATACTCTGTTCTTGATTATAATCATTATTTCTCTTTTGATTTAAGGATTGGTTTTGTGACACAAGACGATGTACTGTGGAAGAGACCTTAGTGTTCACTGCGTTTTTGAGGCTTCCAAGGAGGATGAGTAAGCAACAGAGATATGCTAAAGTAGAGACGATTGTAAGAGGGTTAGGGCTTGAAAAGTGTCGCCACACGAGAATTTGAGGTGGTTTTGTGAATGGAAATCTCAGGTGGAGAAAGGAAAAGAACGAGCATTGCTTATGAAATTCTTGTTGATCCTTCCTTCTTTGTCGCTTCTTGACTTGATGAGACACCTTCTGCGTCTAATCTTCTTCAGATTCTGAAATGACTAATTACTACATAGTCATATATGATCCATGTGATATTTAACTCATTAATTTTCTTGGTTGTATATATTAATTAATTTATGCAGCACATACCAAAGTTTATATGCAATGCTCAAAGCTCAGTATTCAGGCGAGCAGCTTTACGAATGTGGAAGCAATGGAGGATACAGAACATTGCAGAGCTCGTCGTCGTTCGACACAGTAAATCTGAAAGGAGGTCTTGAAGAAGTTTGGATTCTTCTTGCAATGGCATTTGGATATCGTCTCTGTGCTTACTTCGGTAACAGAATCAATATCTGTCCAATGTAATAAAAACCAATCACTACCATCAAGTTTCTGTAATACCAGATTTACAGTGAATTCATTAAATTAAAAAACAAAAAACAACAACCTATAAAGCATTGCATGCACACAAAAATTATAACTTCTGCTTTTGTCTATATATTGAGTAATTATTAACCACTTGAACTAAATTTGCATCTAGATGAGTTTTTTTTTTTCCGGGTTTAAATTCCATATATAGAAACATATTGGAGAATATTAGGCTTGTTTTATTTTGGGAAAGTTTAAATCGTTGGTATCGGATAGGTCAGGATTTGGATTGATTAGTTAGGTTCTCGGTTTCTGAAACAAAGGGGCTGTATCAGCCGGTATTGGAGCTATGCTTTTCATTCTCTCTCTGTTTTGGGTTTTTAAGGGATAGCTCCTTGTTCTTCTTCTCTACTATTGTCGTCTCGAGGTAGTTGTGGTTAGTTTTGGCTCATGTTCGTTTATGGGGTGCGTTTTCTCGGATGGTATCTCGCTGAGGAGGCATCTACTAGCTAGCCTTTTTATGTGCCCTTTTGGGTGTGGGATTGGTTTCAAGATGATACAGTGGGATCGATTTTCAATTCTTCTCTTGCGAGGAGGTGGTCAGCTTTGTGTCTGTAGATGGATGAGGCTGGGTTTACGAGTGTTCGCGTGTTTGAATTGTTGGTCTTGGTTGGTGTATCCCTTTGTTGGAGTTCAAGGTTTCTTCCTTGTGCCTTAGTCGTTTCGAGATTTTCAGCTATTTGGTATGGCAATTTGGAGTTTGCTTCTGCTCTTTGGATCAGTTTTGTTCATGCTTTCATTTCTGCTGGAGTTGTTTGTTTTGAGCTCGGTTTAGGACAGCCTTTGATGGTTGTTTGTTTCTTCGCGTACCTCTGTTTTTTTTACGCGGCTCCGATGTCTACCGGTTCGATGGAAAGGTTTGTGGGAGTGTTTTTGGTACGAGTTGCAGTTTTAGAGCTAATGAGTCTTTCATTTTAAGCCTTACTGTTTCGATTTCATAGTTTTATCTTCATGTTAGTTTCTCCTTTTTTTGGGGGTTTTGTTTTTCTCTTTTGAGCTATATTTCTGGGGATATCTTGTTATTTCGCCGGCTTTTGTACTATCTCAAAATGTATTATTTCTTGATCTAATAATATAATTCCAGATAAAAAAAAATAAGAACGGTAGGAATTTCCCGTATGCCAGATGTTAGGTCCAATTTTAGAATCATTTAAATGGAATATATGTTGTTAAAAGTAGTATGTAAATGAGTTTATTTTATTTTATGAAATTTGTTGGAATAAGTAGAAAACTGACAGGAAAAGAAAAAAGAAAACAAAGAGGGAAAAAGTAAGGGGAAGATGGGTTCTCACGATGATGCATGTCACATGTGTCTCTTTCATTTTGTGATTGAATGAGGAGAACTAACACATGACGATGGACATTTATGTTTCTTTATTATTCTTCTTCTTTTTTTGAATCTCACTTACTTTAAAAAAAATAATAATGAGTTTTGTTATTTACTTGATGAAACCATTGTTTGGTGCACGCATCTTATTCTCTTTTTGTTGCATTCTCAAGCAGTCAAGCCAACTATATACAAAAAAATATTCTCTCTATCGAAAGAAAATGACACACGATTATTATTTGGCATCATTTTGATCAATAATATTAATCAGAAAACTTAGTCTTAATTGATTTACATTCACTTTTTTTCTTCTTCTTTTTCTTTAGTAGTGCGTATGTATTGGATATCAAGAATCAAATTCTTTTGAATTTGATTCCATGATTCTCGTTTTTAGGAGTTTTCCTTTCCTATCTTTATAAATTACTAGTGTGTGATCCGCGCTACGCGTGGATATGAACACAATTTTGTTTTAAAATTTTTTAGTATAATATTATTTTAGTTTTATTAGTATGATTTTTAATGGATTTTCTCTATTAGTTTAAGAAATGTGAATTGTTTACTCTTAAGTTTTTTTCCTTTCTTAATTTTATGTTTATTTATGTATTTGTTTAGTGAGTGATCTACAATTTGAATTATTATTTTTTTGTTGACTATTTATTCAATTAGTTAGTTTTTAAAAGTTAAGTTTTTGTCATTTTAAAGTTTAGGGAATTGTATATTTTTTAACCCAACTCAATACTAATAATATAAATACTTCGAAATAGGGTTAGTTTTGTATAGTCCGAAAGTTACTTCGAATACTAATAAAATGAAAGTTAGTTTTGTGAATTTAGAATTCTCCGAACTTTTGAAGAAAAAAATACTTTGAAATAAATCACAGTATTTTTATCTATTTTTACCTAAAACCGAATACTAATAAAATGTTGAGAATTTACTATTATTCATCTTCGATGATTCACTGTTGGTGATTACAAAATGAATCTAATTTTATTTGAAAAATGATTTAATTTCTATCACTAATTTACTATCAAAATCATCGTAGATGTATAGGTTAATGAGAACATTTGAGATAATATGAGCCAATTTGAAAAATATAAGAAATATGGGGTCGAGCGTCGATTCAAACATTTAGAGAGAGAGAGAGAGAGAGTTATTGTGAATAGGATTATCCTGTAAAAAAACATTACCCACTGCTCTAAAACCCTCGTCTTCTCCGATATCTTCCCCCATCGCCGGTGAGATTTCACTTTCAATTTCAATCACAAAGGGTATGATCCGTGCGGACGTGGTAAACAATTTTTTTAATCTAATGGTATTTTATTTTATTTGGTCTCGTAGTTAATTTAATTATCTCTATCAGCTTAAGATCTGTGTATTTGTTTTAGTTTTTATTTTATTTATGATCATCTATGTGTTTATTTATTGGATGGTACACATTTTTACCTCTTTGTTTTCTTTGGTGGTCAATTTTATGCAATTAGTTGAGTTTTTTAAATTTTAAAAGGAATATATTTATATTTTAAAGGGAAGATATTTACATTTTAAAGTTGCATAATAATTTTTTTTAATTTTATTTCATGTGAAGTTATTATTTTTGGAGTGTTTCATGTATGATTTTAACCCTATTTATGTGTGCAATATGTTTGTGATTCCTAAATCTATTTTTCTTTTATTTTTGTTGAAAAAGATTTCCATATATAACTGATTGTTTGAAGTGACAACATTTGTTTGATTTTATAAGGTATACTTAACATGATAATTTTAATTATACATAACTATAAAAAAGAGAATAAGAGCAAAAAAAAATTAAGAAACATATTAAAAGTATTTACACGAAAATATAAATTAAGTTTGAAAATTTAAGATCGTTGTGTTTTGTGATATTATTTTTAACAAAAAAGATAAAAATAAATGTAACTACAACAAGAGAAGAAAATAAAAGTTTTGTATATGTAAAATATATATCATGTGATGTAAATATATTTCAATTCTCATAATAATTACCATCCATTAATACAATAGTTTTCCTTAGAATTTGAAAGGACATTTACTTAATAGAAGATAGATTATATTGAATTAATCTAAAGAAATTTTAATTTAATAATTTATTTTTATCAGTTTATTTATATAGTTTAGAAAAACTATAGAATTTAGTGTTTATAAATTATGGATTAGATTTATTCTAAATAAAATCAAACAAATGTTGTGACTTTAAACAATCAGTTATATATGGAAATATTTTTCAACAAAAATAAAAGAAAAATATATTTAGGAATCACAAACATATTGCACACATAAATAGAGTTAAACTCATACATGAAACAATCCAAAAATAATAACTTCACATGAAACAAAATTAAAAAATTTATTATGCAACTTTAAAATGTAAATATTTTCCCTTTAAAATGTAAATATTTTCCTTTAAAAAAACTCAACTAATTGCATAAAATTGATCACCAAAAAAAAAAAAATATGTAAAAATGTATACCATTCAATAAATAAACACATAGATGATCATAAATTAAAAAAAAAAACAAAAACAAATACACAGATCTTAAGCTGATAGAGATAATTAAATTAACTACGAGACCAAATAAAATAAAATACCATTAGATTAAAAAAAAATTGTTTACTATATCCGCGCAGATCACACCCTTTGTGATTGAAATTGAAAGTAAAATCTCACCGGCGATGGGGGAAGATATCGGAGAAGGCGAGGGTTTTAGAGCAGTGGGTAATGTTTTTTTACAGGATAATTATATTCACAAGAACTCTCTCCCTCTCTCTCTCTAAATGTTTGAATCGACGTTCGACCCCATATTTTTTATATTTTTCCAAATCGGCCCATAGTATCTCAAATGTTCCCATTAACCTATACATCTACGATGATTTTGATAGTAAATTAGTGATAGAAATTAAATCATTTTTCAAATAAAATTATATTCATTTTGTAGTCACCAACACTGGATCATCGAAGATGAATAATAGTAAATTCTGAACATTTTATTAGTATTCAGTTTTAGAATTCTCCGAACTTTTGAAGAAAAAATACTTCGAAATAAATCACAGTATTTTTATCTATTTTTACCTAAAACCGAATACTAATAAAATGTTGAGAATTTACTATTATTCATCTTCGATGATTCAGTGTTGGTAATTACAAAATGAATCTAATTTTATTTGAAAAACGATTTAATTTCTATCACTAATTTACTATCAAAATCATCGTAGATGTATAGGTTAATGGGAACATTTGAGATAATATTAGCCAATTTGAAAAAATATAAAAAATATGGGGTCGAGCGTCGATTCAAATATTTAGAGAGAGAGAGAGAGTTATTGTGAATAGGATTATCCTGTAAAAAAACATTATCCACTGCTTTAAAACCCTCGTCTTCTCCGATATCTTCCCCCATCGCCGGTGAGATTTCACTTTCAATTTCAATCACAAAGGGTATGATCCGTGCGGACGTGGTAAACAATTTTTTTAATCTAATGGTATTTTATTTTATTTAGTCTCGTAGTTAATTTAATTATCTCTAGCAGCTTAAGATATGTGTATTTGTTTTAGTTTTTATTTATTTATGATCATCTATGTGTTTATTTATTGGATGGTACACATTTTTACCTCTTTGTTTTATTTGGTGGTCAATTTTATGCAATTAGTTGAGTTTTTTAAAAGGAATATATTTATATTTTAAAGGGAAGATATTTCCATTTTAAAGTTGCATAATAATTTTTTTTAATTTTATTTCATTTGAAGTTATTATTTTTGGAGTGTTTCATGTATGATTTTAACCCTATTTATGTGTGTAATATGTTTGTGATTCCTAAATCTATTTTTCTTTTATTTTTGTTGAAAAAGATTTCCATATATAACTGATTGTTTGAAGTGACAACATTTGTTTGATTTTATAAGGTATACTTAACATAATAATTGCAATTATACATAACTATAAAAAAGAGAATAAGAGCAAAAAAAAATTAAGAAACATATTAAAAGTATTTACACGAAAATATAAATTAAGTTTGAAAATTTAAGATCGTTGTGTTTTGTGATATTATTTTTAACAAAAAAGATAAAAATAAATGTAACTACAACAGGAGAAGAAAATAAAAGCTTTGTATATGCAAAATATATATCATGTGATGTATATGTATTTAGTATGTGTATTAAATTATTAATATATGTATTTATTATGTGTATTAATATATGTATTTAGTATATATATCATGTGATGTATATGTATTTAGTATGTGAATTAAATTATTAATATATGTATTTAGTATGTGTATTAAATTTTTAGGATGATGATGTGGCAGCATGAGAAGAGAGCAAATGTACTATATAAATAAACTGATAAAAGTAAATTATTAAATTGAAATTTCTTTAGATTAATTCAATATAATCTATTATCTTCTATTAAGTAAATGTTTTTTCAAATTATAGTGAAAACTATTGTATTAATGGATGGTAATTATTATGAGAATTGAAATATATTTACATCACATTATATATATTTTGCACATACAAAGCTTTTATTTTCTTATCCTGTTGTAGTTACATTTATTTTTATTTTTTTTTGTTAAAAATAATATCACAAAACACAACGATCTTAAATTTTTAAACGTAATTTATATTTTTGTTTAAATAATTTTAATATGTTTCTTAATTTATTTTTCTCTTATTCTTTTTTTCATAGTTATGTATAATTGCAATTATTATGTTAAGTATACCTTAAATTTATTGATTTGTCTCTTTATTAGATGTAAAACTTGCCAACATATACTTTGCTTTATGAATTTAGTTACATATTTAACTTATTTGTTTAATTGTTAGGACTTGTTTGATATTTTAGTTTTTTTTTATAATATTTGCGATACAACTTAACCTAATTAAATATTTATAAAAGTTGAAATATATTATGATAACCAAATTTATTAAATCTGTTATTATTTCAAAGAACTATATTCATATATCTTTATTATTTTCTGGTTTAATTTAGAATATGAATAATGCCTTTTCAAATTCTTTTCATAATGTTAGAACCAAATTTATAATTAATATATTTATTTAGTATGTGTATTAAATTTTTAGGATAATGAGGTGGCAGCATGAGAAGAGAGCAAATGTACTATATAAATAAACTGATAAAAGTAAATTATTATATTGAAATTTCTTTATATTAATTCAATATAATCTATTATCTTCTATTAAGTAAAAGTCTTTTCAAATTATAGTGAAAACAATTGTATTAATGGATGGTAATTATTATGAGAATTGAAATATATTTACATCACATTATATATATTTTGCATATACAAAGCTTTTATTTTCTTATCCTGTTGTAGTTACATTTATTTTTATTTTTTTTGTTAAAAATAATATCACAAAACACAACGATCTTAAATTTTTAAACGTAATTTATATTTTTGTGTAAATACTTTTAATATGTTTCTTAATTTTTTTTGCTCTTATTCTTTTTTTCATAGTTATGTATAATTGCAATTATTATGTTAAGTATACCTTAAATTTATTGATTTGTCTCTTTATTAGATGTAAAACTTGCCAACATATACTTTGCTTTATGAATTTAGTTACATATTTAACTGATTTGTTTAATTGTTAGGACTTGTTTGATATTTTAGTTTTTTTTATAATATTTGCGATACAACTTAACATAATTAAATATTTATAAAAGTTGAAATATATTATGATAACCAAATTTATTAAATCTGTTATTATTTCAAAGAACTATATTCATATAACTTTATTATTTTCTGGTTTAATTTAGAATATGAATAATGCCTTTTCAAATTCTTTTCATAATGTTAGAACCAAATTATAATTAATATATTTATTTAATATGTGTATTAAATTTTTAGGATGATGAGGTGGCAGCATGAGAAGAGAGCAAAGGTACTATATAAATAAACTGATAAAAGTAAATTATTAAATTGAAATTTCTTTAGATTAATTCAATATAATCTATTATCTTCTATTAAGTAAATGTCTTTTCAAATTATAGTGAAAACTATTGTATTAATAGATGGTAATTATTATGAGAATTGAAATATATTTACATCACATTATATATATTTTGCATATACAAAGCTTTTATTTTTTTATCCTGTTGTAGTTACATTTATTTTTATTTTTATTTTGTTAAAAATAATATTACAAAACACAACGATCTTAAATTTTTAAACGTAATTTATATTTTTGTGTAAATACTTTTAATATGTTTCTTAATTTTTTTTGCTCTTATTCTTTTTTTCATAGTTATGTATAATTGCAATTATTATGTTAAGTATACCTTAAATTTATTGATTTGTCTCTTTATTAGATGTAAAAACTTGCCAACTTATATTTTGCTTTATGAATTTAGTTACATATTTAACTTATTTGTTTAATTGTTAGGACTTGTTTGATATTTTAGTGTTTTTATAATATTTGCGATACAACTTAACCAAATTAAATATTTATAAAAGTTACAATATATTATGATAACCAAATTTATTAAATCTGTTATTATTTCAAAGAACTATATTCATATAACTTTATTATTTTCTGGTTTAATTTAGAATATGAATAATGCCTTTTCAATTTCTTTTCATAATGTTAGAACCAAATTTATAATTAATATATGTATTTAGTATGTGTATTAAACTTTTAGGATGATGAGATGGCAGTATGAGAAGAGAGCAAATGTTTTTATATATATATAGATTAATCATATGATATAAATGGCAAAATTCTATAAAAATACCCCAACTAAATTACGATAAATTTTTTAATACCCCAAATATTTTTATGTTCACAAAAATATTCCAATTAATATTATTTTCCATTATAATACCACAACTTTTAAGATTCTATCCATTTAACAACTCCGATTTAACGGAGACATAACGTCCGTTATTTTTTTTATTGTTTTAATAGTAAAATATTAATATTTTTTTTAAAAATATATATTAAATTTCAAAAAAAAAATCCCAACAAAATCCAAAAAGTCGAAAAAATTCTAAAAAAATCTTAAGTTAAGAAAAAATAATTTTAAATTTTAGATAAATATATTATATTTTATTTTTTTAATCTTTGAACCAAAAATTCCAAAAAACTCAAAAATCCAATAATATTCTAAAACACAAAAAGTAAATTACAATTTAAGATTAGTAAATTATATTAGTTTGATTTTTTGTCAAATTGAGGAACTTATGGTATAAATGATATACATCAACTTAGTTCAAAAAAAAATTATATACATCAACTTTATAAGTTGAAACAAATTGTTTTTGTTAGACAATATTTAAAAGAGAAAAATTTATAGAATAAGATTTTTTTTTTTTGGGTTAAAATTTCAAATTTATTGATCAATAAATGGGAGTGGATATTTACAAAAGAATAGTGTTCCTAAAAGCAAAAAAATAAAGAATAAAATACACTGCTATTTGAATAGAATTAGATCATTCTCAGATCCTGCGAACTTCAAACCATCACCGGAGGAGTCCTTGATACATGTGTTGTGCATGGTAGCCAAGCGATACGATCATGTTACGAATAGCCTTGTCAATGAGTCAAATCATGTGATGAGGCGATATCCAACTCGTTCGATGTATTCTAGCATTTTTTCCTTCATATGTGATAAATTTTAAAATAAGATATAGTATTTGAGTATTTATTATAATAATAGAAATTTTGGAAAATACATTATTTGAGTTACAAAATTGAATCTTATACGTTTGAGAATATTTTTGGATTTTTGTATTTTTAAGTTTTTAGGATTTTTTGGTTCAAAAATTTAAAAACTAAAACATAATATATTTTATCTAAAATTTAAAATTATTTTTTCTTAACGTCAAATTTTTTGATATTTTTTTCGATTTTTAGATTTTTTTTTGTTTTTAAAAAAAATTAATGTAATTTTTATTTAAATATTAATATTTTATTATTAAAAAAAAGAAGATACCGGACGTTATGTCTCCGTTAAATCGGATTTGTTAAATGGGTAGAATCTTAAAAGTTGAGGTATTATAATGGAAAAAAAATTTAGTTTGAGTATTTTTCTGGGCACAAACATAATTAAAATATTAAAAAATTTATCGCAATTTAGTTAGAGTATTTTTATGGAATTTTTTCTATATTAATCCAAGAATGAATTCATCGATCCATTAATCTAAAATATTAATGGAAGGCTTGTTGTTTCAAGCATGCAGATGTCATTAAATAACACTCCATCTCCGGGAAGAATATTTACTGTAATCGAGCACGAGGTTTTCTTTTTTCTCATGTCATACCGAGCCAGTTGTGGTTCTTCCTCGGAACATCTCCTAACCACATGTCATGTAATAAATGAGTAATTGAAAAAAAAAAAGAATAATCAAGAAAATGCGAAGAAAATAAGTAAAGTTTGAGGAAAATAAAGTGAAACTATTACTGCTAAATTTAGATTCTCTCTTGACTTTTTTGAATATTGGATTTGAGTGGAGATTTCCTAACAAATTAAGGAAGCATTTTATTTGAAATTTCAGAAAAAATGGAAAAAAGAAGCATGTTCGAAATTAAAAAAAATAAATCCAAAATCTCATGCTCTTGTTTATTACAAGAGAGAACTTGACATGTTTTTTTTCTTTCGAACTCATTGGTGAAGAATGGTTTAAGCAGAGAGAACTTTAGAGTTTCTCTCTCTAAAAGCTTTTCTTCGCTCAGAAAAATAAAAATAAAACCTTTTTAATTTCTCTCACTTCCTCGGAGGAAGTATTGTCCGTAAGATCAGAGATTTACCCTCTTTAGATTTCGCGCAGAAACTTTTTCCCAGAAGTTTCAGGTTTTTGTTTTCTTTCACATCTGAGCTGAGATCTCTAGAGAGAGAGAGAATGGGCATCGCTAGTGAGGAAGCAATCAAGCAATTACATACTTTAATGGAAGATGGTGTGGTTTTTTATTTCTCTTTGTGTGTTTTCAGCTTGCTTTGTTCCAAGATCGCCGACGAAATCCTAATTTTGTTTGTTTCTTCTTCTTCTTCTGGTATTGACAGTTGATGAATCAATGAGAGAGTCGTATTGGGTTAGTAATTTACTTTCTTTCTTTAGATGCTTAGAATGATTCAACTCCAACTCTTTTTGCTTATTGAACCGAAGATTGGTAGCTCCGATTTGGTTATTTTGAACCCAAGTAGCAAAGAAAATAAAAAACCCTTTTTTCCCGTTGGGGTCAATTGGAACCAATCTGGTGTCATGTGTATTTGATCGGCAATGATCTGAATCTTTTTATTTGAATCAGGCTCTAAGTTGTTGGTTATTGAAATGACCCGTTTTGGTTCAATGTTGTTGGATCTGTGGAGTTTGTAGTTTGAACATTGACTGATCTTTATAAAAATGTAACTTGGATAAAAATGGTGGATTTACAAAATGGCTGTGTTATGCTGCAGAACATTCATCAAGGGTATCCCTTAGAGACTTTGTTGCGCTTTCTTAAGGCGAGGGATTGGAATGTCCAGAAAGCTCATAAAATGGTTTAAATCTGTTTGCTTTCACCTAATCCAGATTGTCTTTGATGCTTTGTTTCTTATATTAGCCTTCTCCGATTGCAGTTGCTCGAGTGTTTAGAATGGAGGGCTCAAAACGAGATTGACAAGATACTTGCAGTGAGTTTTCTGCTTTAAAAATTCTCAACCTTTTTTTATCTCATCCGGTAAATTGATTTTGTTTTTTCTTTGCAGAAACCCATCGTTCCTGATGACCTGTACAGAGCAATCAGAGAATCTCAGCTTCTCGGTGTCTCTGGTTATTCAAAAGAGGTTAGTTCTACGTTTTGAGTCTCTTTCTTTGTTTGATTTTTGACCTTTAACAACATGTTTGATCAAAACTAACTTTGCTAAATCATCATCAACTTTTTAGGGTCTCCCTATCATTGCCATTGGTGTCGGGCTTAGCACATATGACAAAGCCTCCGTAAGCATCTCTATTCATTCTAATCTCTCCATCTTCCACTCAAA
The DNA here is from genome assembly GCA_030161315.1 of Eutrema japonicum. Classification (NCBI taxonomy): domain Eukaryota; kingdom Viridiplantae; phylum Streptophyta; class Magnoliopsida; order Brassicales; family Brassicaceae; genus Eutrema; species Eutrema japonicum. The sequence goes on from BSQW01000001.1 coordinate 48,777,949, forward strand.
GACTAGAGATACGAAGTTGAAACTCTTGACCATAGCTTCCTGATCCTTCCCTTCAGGTTCACTACTATGTACAGTCTCACATTCAAATAAATGAGTACCGGGATCGTGTAGTTTTGGTATGACCAAAACTCTAATTTCTTTTTTGTCCCCCTACTCCTTGTCTACTACATATGTCCTAATTGTGTGATGTTCTTTTCTGTAGCCATCTGCTACGAAGAAACAGGGACGACCAATTTGCACTTGTTTGAAAATATTGGATATGTCTGGTTTAAAGCTTTCAGCTTTAAGTCAAATTAAGGTTATAATCTATTCTTTTGCTAAATTAGTAATCACATTAACTTATGATTTATATATGTAGCTTTTATAAGTATCACATTAAGGTGTTTTCTTTTCTTTTGCGCAGTTAATGACTGCTATAACCACAATTGATGATTTAAACTATCCAGAGAAGACTGAGACATATTATATTGTCAATGTCCCCTACATATTTTCTGCTTGTTGGAAAACCATAAAGCCTCTGTTGCAAGAGAGAACAAAGAAGAAGATTCAAGTGCTGAAAGGCTGCGGGAAAGATGAGTTGCTAAAGGTAAGCAATTGACAAGCTCATTGAAAATCTCGATTCAATTTGTTTCCCAGCAAGTGTTGCTGAAAGTTTTAACCTAATGCAGATAATGGACCATGAGTCTCTGCCACATTTCTGTAGAAGAGAAGGTTCTGGATCTGGTAGGCATATCTCAAATGGAACAGCAGACGATTGTTTCTCTTTGGATCACTCTTTCCACCAAGAGCTGTACAATTATGTCAGGCAACAGGCTCTGGTTAAAGGGTCGAGTGCACCGATCAGACATGGTTCGGTCCACGTTAAGTTCCCTGAGCCAGACACGGAAGGCACCAAGATATTCGATACCTTAGAATCTGAGTTCCAGAAGCTTGGAAATGACCAGAAGGTCTGATTCCTCAGTTGGCCGCCTTATAACACGAGTTGCCGAGAAAGATGAACAAAAACCGGAATTTTCTCTGGTTGTAAGTTTATGAGCAGTATTTAAGATAAAACTTCACCTTTACTTGTTTAGCATCTCAAGATTGTATTACTAGATTTGCTTGCATCAGCTAGATGCAGGTTTTGTTGGAAAAAAAAGAAAGAAAGTAAAACGCAATTTCCTCGAGAGGATCTTATGATCTAATATATATACAAAACTCACTTCTCTTTACATTCATTTGCAAATAGAGAAGCTTCTTGCTGCTTCATATTTGAATCTGTTAATGCAGTCTTCTAAATCTCCATTGTTGATTTGATACAGTACTCCCAAGATAATAATAATTATAAGAAATTAACATTGTCACTCTTTGACTATTTTTTTTATCACCAACCAAGTGCTAATCATTTTGTCTGAAAAAGAAACAAAGTTGCTGACGGTTACAATGACGTAAGGAAAGGCCTCCACTATATACTAAACTAGGTAGGTAGTCCGCGCCATGCGCGGGCCAAAAGGATATCAAAAACGTAATACAAAACTTTATGTTATAAACCGAAAAAATTTAGAACAACCACTTGAGATATACATGATCAAAATAAAGCTAATCCAAAAAAAAATAAACACTATACAAAATTAAAAACTGAAAAAGCAATACCAAATTTTTGTTTTTTTTTAGTTAAACTCAAAAAGCAACAACGATTATTTGAAGACGGAGAACTCGCATTTGTCTTCTCTCACGTCTTCTTCTTCGTTTTTTTTCTTCTACCGTTTTTTCTTTGTCACTCGTGTTTTCCACATCTTTCCATTCTTCTTCCTCATTGTCTTCAACTTCTATTTCTTCTTCCTCTTATACATCTTTTGATTTTCTTATTCCTCACCCTTTTCTTTCATCTTCATCATTGTCTTCGACTTCAACTTCTTGATCCTCTTATGTTATGTCTTCATCTTCTTCTTCTTCCGGGTTATATTATTCTCTTTCTTCTTCTTCGTTTTCTCCTTCTTCATCACCTTCGTCTTTTTCGTTCTCTTCAATTTCCTATTCGTCTACTATGTATTGGTTTTCTCCTCTGACTTCTCTGACTTCTTCTTCTTCTGACTACTTTTTATCTTCTCGAAATTCGTCATTTCATTATTCTTTGTTCACCATATTCGTCTTCTCCGACTATTTTTCTTTTCTTCATTGGCTTCGTCTTTTTCTTCTCCCTCTTCTTAATCTTTTAGTTTTTCATATTCTTCGTCTTTTCCTTCTTATCCTCCATCGTTTTCAACTCCTACTTCTTCTTCTTTATCGTCTTCATCTTATTTGACTTTTTTTTTCATTCAGGTTTTCTTCATTTTCTTCTTCTGGATTTCTTTGTTTCATTCTTCTGATTTTTTTTATGCCTCATCTCCTCCTTTTTCTTCTATCGTCTTTGTATCCTCCTGCTTCTTATTCTTCCACATCTTCTACTTCTTCTTTGTGTTCTTCTTCTTCTTTGTGTTCTTCTTCTTCTTTTTATTTGACTTTCGATTTTTTGTCTTCCTCGTATTTTCCTTCTTCTAATTATTTTATAAAAAATTTCGGACGTATATTTTCACATTATTTATGGGATTGGCTATCTTTACACAAACGATTAGTTTCAAAGAATCTTGTAAAGTATAAGCACATAGATAGCATGGACACATATTATCCGACCGTTCTAACATGAACCCTCCTCTTGAAGCTAAGGTGAAATATAGTTTGAAATTTGAAACAAAGTCACAATGTCTAGTTGAAACACAATACACAATCATCTTAGGATTCAAATTTCTTCATTACAACCGTTTGTAGCAAGTATAGGCCACAACCGATGAAGCAGCAACACATACAACAGGAAGAGCGGCATATATATGTATCTTATCGCTCCCAGCTCTCTAACCATGTTGCTATTCCGCAGACCTTAAGTGTCACTATTTATTCAAAAGAAAATATTTTCCGCAATTTATCTTCTCGGATTCCGGTGTAAGCTTTTTAATGTTGTTATCACTTTTAAGTTGATAATCTTCCGAGGTGTCCAAAGATAATATCAAATCAATATCACCATAAGATTGTCAATGTGACTTCTTCTCAAAGATTCTATATGGTTTTTCTTCTCCAAATTCATCATCCTCTTCCCCTTCTTATTCTTCAACATTTTCGTCTTGTCCTAATTTTTCTTATTCTGATTTATATTTTTCTTTTCTTCGGTCCTCTACCTCTCGTCTTTTCCTTCTTCTTCTTCACGACTTCGTCCTCCTCTTCTCCCTCCTATTCAACTTTCGGATTTTCTTTTTCCTCGTCCTTTATTTCTTCTTTTTCACTGTCTTCGGCTTCTTCTTCTTCTTCTTCATTGTCTTCTTCTTCCTCTTATTTGTCTTTCGATTTTCTTATTCCTCATCTTTTCTTTCCTCTTCTTCATCGTCTTCAACTTCTATTTCATTTCCCTCTTATGATTTGTCTTCTTTTTTCTTCCTCTTCTGCTTTGTTCTACTCGTCTTCCTATTCTTTTGGTTTTGTTCGTCTTCGTATTTTCCTTATTCTTTTTTCGGTTATTATTCGTCTTCTTCTTCATTCTCCAATTTTAAAAGCTTTTGTCAATTCCTCATCTTTTTCTTATTCTTCTTCATCGTCTTTGACTTCGACTTCATCTTCTTCCTCTTATATATCTTTTGATTTTCTTAGTCCTCACCCTTTTTTTCATCTTCATCATCGTCTTCGATTTATACTTCTTCTTAATATTCTGTTGTGTCTTCTTTTTATTACTCTTCTTTTTCTTTTTGTTTTTTTTCTTCCTCGTATTTTTCTACTTCTTTGACTTCTTCTTCATCATCTTTGTATTATCTCAGTTCTTCTTCTTCTTCTTTTTCGATTTTTATTAGTCTACTTCATTCTCTGATTCTTATTCCTCCTTGGTCTTTTTTGTCTTATCAAAACACTTCTTCTTATGGTTTTTCTTCGTCTCTTTCTCATATTCACATTCGTCTACTTTGTATTATTCATCTTCTTGTTTTCTTCTCTTTCTTTATTTTTTTTTTTTCTTCCACGTGTTTTTCTTCTTCCACTTCGTCTACTACGTATTGGTTTTCTTCTCCGACTTCTTCTTCTGATTGTTTTTTTTTTCTTCTCCAAATTCGTCATTTCATTCTTCTTTGTTCACCATCTCCGTCTTCTCCGACTATTTTTTTTTCTTCATTGTCTTCATTGGCTTTGTCTTTTTCTTCTCCCTCTTTTTTATCTTTTAGTTTTTCATATTCTTCGTATTTTCCTTCTTATCCTCCATCGTTTTCAACTCATACTTCTTTTTCTTTATCGTCTTCGTCTTCTTTGACTTTTTTTTTTCATTCGGGTTTTCTTCGTTTTCTTCTTCTGAATTTCTTTGTTTTATTCTTCTGGTTTTTTTTCTGCCTCATCTTCTCCGTTTTCTTCTATCACCTTTGTATTATCATGCTTATTATTCTTCCACATCTTCTACTTCTTCTTCCTTTTATTTGACTTTCGATTTTTCGTCTTCCTCGTGTTTTCCTTCTTATAATTATTTTTTGGAAGTTTGAAATTTTTCGGACGTATATTTTCACATTTTTTATGGGCTTGGCTATCTTTACACAAAAAATCATTTTCAAAGAATCTTGTGAAGTAAAAGCACATAGATAACACATACACATATTATCTGACCGTTCTAACATGGACACTCCTCTTGAAATGAAGGGGAAATGTAATTAAAAAGGGAAGATATAATAACGAAACAGTCATCAGTCATGAAAAGTAAAAATTCAAAGACATTCCATCGAAATTAATTTGTTTGTCGAATGATAAGGAGCCAAAATGCTAACCAAAACTTGTACGGATAAAAGACGGAAATACTATGTTATATCAGTAGTGTCATAGAGAATCATTTCATCCTTTGAAAGAAAATTTACCAGTAGCCTCTTCCCATGTCAATCAAAAGTCCTTTTAAGTTTAGTATAGTAACAGTCGATTTGCTCCATTTATCAATTTTCATTTCAATTTTGAAGTTAAATTTTAAACTCGCGCAAAATCGAATATATCATACGATTGAGACAATAGCACAAAAAGTATCCAATGTTTCGAAGAGTCATTTCTCTCATGATATCCTTATCGATTCGAAATGAAGTGTTTTCTGCTAACGTCATTAGTAAGACTCCAAAATGTTCATGCAACATCAACGAAATTCTCGCTTATCTGAAACTTTTTTTTACACACACACACTCAATCCTTATCTTTTTTTATAAATAATTATGCAGTGTTTCTCACATGTGGTCGTAAAACTGAGGAAACGAAACTCACAAAGCTCGATAATATAATGAATAATGTTTCTTTGACACACACATTGTAATTACGAACGATTTTCTCCCTCCCTCGTTGGAACTCTTCCTAAAATATGTTTCTTCTTCATCCTATTATTCCGGTTTTTATTCAGCTTTATCTTCTTCTTCTTTATATTCTGGTTTTTATTTTTCCTGGTATTTTGCTTATTTTTTTAATCGACTTTAGCTTCTTCTTTTTCATAATCTTCGACTTCTTCTTGTTCTTTTTCTTCCGTTTTTTATTCGTCTTCCTCTTCTTCTTCCTCCTCCTAATTCATCGCATTTGTTTTCTTATTCTTCATGTTTTTTCTTAGCCTCCTTCCCCATATTCACCTTCTCATACTTTGTCATCTTCATCTTCCAATCCTTCCTTATCTTGAACGTATGTGTCTTCGTATTTTCCGAGTTCTTCTTAATCAGCTTCGTCTTTTTCTTCCTCCTCTTCTTTTTCTTTTATCTTTCTCATCTTTTCCTTCTTCATCTTCATCGTCTCCGACTTCTACTTCTACTCTTTAATCGACTTTGTCTTCTGCGAAATCCGCTTCTTCTTTTTCTTTTGGTTTTTCTTCGTCTTATTTCTTCTGATTTTTAATTTTTTTTTTTATTCTTACTTATCTCGCTTGCTTCGTCTTCATCTGCTTCCTCTTCTTATCTTCCTCCTCGTATTTTTCTTCTTCTTTTTTATCGTCTTTGACTTCTTTTTCACCATATTCGTATTCCACGACTTCTTTTCCACTTTTTTTACTCCTCCTTTTCTTCCTCTTGTTCTTCATATTCTTTGTCTTATTTGAATTCTTATTCTTTTAGTTTTTCTTCGTCGCTTTCCTCATCTTCACCTTTTTCAACTTCTTCTACATAATCTTCGGGTTTTATTCTACTACTACTTCATTTTCTTAATCTTCTGGTTTTCTTCTTTTTCTTCATCTCTAACTTTTCCAATGACTTATTATTGTTCTTCCGGTTTTATTCTTCTTCTTCAACTTTCTCATCTTCGTATCCTTATGCTTCTTCATTATTTTGTGTTATCCATGTTTTTATTTTTCTTCCGGATTTAATTGATATGACTTTGTCTTTGTCTTCGTCTTCTTCTTCATCTTTTCGATTTATTTTTCATAGTTTTCTTCTGTGTCTTCGTCTCCTTCGACTTCTTCTTCCAGTTTTTTTCTTCTTATATTGAATAGGAATTATAATTGATAGTTGTATGGATTTGTACATAATCAATTTCATTAAAAGTATTATAATAATTCTTGTGAAATTAAGAAATAGAGCGTAAGATTGTGGGCTAACATGTTTTTTTCCATCTATGTTCTGTTATATTACTGCTTCCTCTAATGGGTTTTGTAAGACTTTGATTCATTCAATCAAAATCAAAATCTGATGAAACACATTTACAATACACAACTTTTCAAAAACGATGCCTCGTTGCTCTTATTGGAAAAGTTGCAACAAAACAGAGTCGGAAATTTTTAAATGTTATAATGAGTTTGAACATAAATTAAGTTTTTGTGCCTATAAATTTATTATAATCTTTATCAAGTCTATATCAACAACTACCAGTCTACCACTGTAACTAAGACATGTCTAAACTCTGAGAATATACTTACACTGTAACAAAAACTCTCTTAATAGCTCAATACAGATAAAGAACCGGATAGGAGACGAAGCTGTAGAAGTTCATGAACAAATTCCCTGTCCATAGAATTACTCAAATGTTTCGTATTCGGACTTGCATTCTCATTAATGCTTGTCACAAGATTCAGATGCATACCATTCACCAAATTACCTCTCCATTCTGAAACAGATGCCAACGTAACAACGAAAACAATCACCGATGATGTGTTGTTGGCAACATATACTCTTTCACATATTTTCCAAAATCTCCCCACAAAGTACATCTCAAACGGAGATCACTGCACAATATAAATCCGATAAATAAAAAATAGTTAGCAGTACAAGATAATGAAATAAAACAAACTTACGATTTATCACACATGATCACATCCAAATTGTTCATTGGTTTACCCCTAACCATAACATTCAATGAAGAAAGACTAACAACCTGCCCAATGACGTCTAAAAAAAAGATTAATAAAAAACGATATTAAGAAAAAATCAAACGACGTATACGAACCTATAAAGACAGTATTATCGTATTGCCCATTTTTTATATTTGAGAATTCTTTCAAATAGTTGAAAGGCAAATCCTTTGGAAAATTATCACAAGGTTTGACAACGGTGGTCCGGTAGAAATAAATTTTGAAAGTGAGAGGATTTGTTCTGTAGATAGTAGTGTAATCCTTAAAAGCGAAATTACTAAGCAAAATTGCACACCCTTCTTTAAGATCGTTTTCAAATCTCTTGACCAAATCCCCATCAATAGTTGCATGAATCATGTAACCCTGAGTAAACACATAAAGAATCATGACTTTTAGAAAAAACGACATTTTATTATATGCACAACGAAGCTTCAATAATATCACAAACAATATTAAATATGTGACGAAGATCAACTCACCACTTCATCAACCAAAACCATATCAATAGAGACAACTTTGTTATTTCGCAATGAATTCCATAGTTTCATGATGTGAACTCTGAGTATGTAACGATCCTTGCTTCGATCGATGTCCTTAATTAGAACCAACTCAGCGACTTTCTTCCTGAAAAACAACATTGTCAACAACGTGGTGGAAAATAAAAACGTTATGAATTTCAGTCTTGCAAGAAGGATATAGGTTAGAATAATATTTATAGTGAAATAATGAGTCGGCCAAATAGGATGAGAATAAGAAGATCAACACAAATATAAAAGAATAAGGGAATATTTTAATTTTTTGTTTGGTACGTATATATCCATAAGAACTTAAATATTTTTTAAAACACATATATAACTCAATATAATGAATTTTATAATAAACTTAACATTTTTTATTAATTGATATGTGTATATCTAAAAAAGTGCCATATATGTACTTTTCTAATGTATTAGTACGTATATATCAACATTAATATAATAAAACATATATTAACTGAAAATTCGTATGTACATATCCATATTGATCAAAAGATCATTTTTCCACAAATACAAGTCGATATAAAAAATAATAATATTTTTACGATCCGTATATAAAAATCGATATAACAAAGACGATTACATTTTTCTCGAAGATAAATCAATATAAGACAATATAAAACAGAGATAAATGCAAAATCAAATATATACATACGAATTTTTGGTGCGACTGTCGATGCAAATCAGGGTGAGAGAAAGAAGATTGACGAAATAAAAAAACAAAAAAGGAAGAGTATTTTTAACCTTGCTCGAGATAATAGCTAAAACGAATATATGGGTACACGAATAAATTTTACTCGTTGTTCCAGTTTGTACTAAATTAGTCAACAAACTAAATTTTCTAAGTAATTATATACGAAAACCGACATTGTACGTAGCTGCTTTGTGATACATGGCGGCTCTCTCTCGAACCTTTTTTAAATATGACCACTAAATAAAACACAAAACACCAGAACCTTTTTGAAGATAAACAATTCAATCATAAGCCTTATAATAAAGTAAAACAATCATAAACAACATTTCTTGTTCTCCAAAAGCCTTTTAATCTCGTAAACCAACCATGAACCATATCCTTTCTTCAACTAAAAAATCCAGTCTAATAAAAACATAACAAAATCTAAGGAATAGAAAGCAGACATGGAAAAATATAAAAAAGGCTAAAACCAATAAGGAATAAATATCATAAAAAAAATTATCAATCTCGTTCGCGAGCTCCCCCAACAACCCGTCGAATCCTCTTGTTCGTCATGCTACAATTAAAAGCAACACAATTTTTTTTAAGTCATGAGACACAAAGAAAATGACCAATACCAAGCAAACAATCAACTAAATATTAGAGACGAACTCACCTTGCTTTAAAATCATCGACCTCTGCGATAGAGGGATTAAGCACGACGCGGAGTATAAACCATAAACCATATAACGTCGTGGGAGAGTGGGTTTATACACAGCCGTTGACTGAAAAAAAATAGATAGATATATTGGGGTGGTTGGAAAAAATAAAAAAAAATAGATGAAGAAAATTGCCTAAGAAAAGAAAACAAATATCACTGAGGCGAGCCCAAGTACCTCTCTTTCATTGTTTTCTTTCCCCAGGCCATAAAGTTTGATTTTTTTTTGATGTGAAACGCGTGTCCGGTTAGAAAATTATCACCTTTCTTCGTGATATTTATAGCTACCACACCTGTTAGATTTTCGAGTTTTTGTTTAATTAAGATAAGTATAAATATTAGATACGAAAATAAGATAAGTACAAATATTAGATACGAAAATAGGAATCGATATGGCAAATTATGAAATCTAAAAAAACTTAATTTGAACCGATAAAATAGACCTATTAACTGAATTTTACGGTTTAAAGTAAATGAGAGAACTATATTCCAAAAATTCACTTCATTTTTACTATATATGATATCTTACGAGAGAGGCACTTCTCTTATTCTTCCCACTTGGCGCCGCCTCGGAGAGAGAGAGAGAAAACAAGAACACATGGGGGAAGAAGACGACCGGTTTAGACCTGTTCACGAAGGCGACCGTGAACCGCTTTTTGTGACCAGGAGGAGACCCGGAAGAGTGATTACGTTCCGGGTTTTCGCGGCCTCGGTTTTCGGGTGTATCTGTTCGATTTGGTTCTACAGAGTGACCGCACCGTCGGAGATTGCTGAGAACCGAACCGGTTTCGTTCGATTCATCTGGTTGGTTATGTTGACTTTGGAGATTTGGTTCGGTTTGTATTGGGTTGTCGTACAATCTCTGCGGTGGAATCCGGTTTGGCGATTCACCTACCCCGATAGACTCTCCCTGAGGTACGGGAACGATCTCCTGAGGCTCGACGTTTTCGTTTGCACGGCGGATCCAGTGATTGAGCCGCCGTTACTGGTGGTCAACACAGTCTTATCTGTGGCGGCTCTCGATTACCCACCGGAGAAACTCGCCGTATATCTCTCGGATGACGGTGGCTCTGACCTCACGTTCTATGCTCTCGCGGAGGCAGCTGAGTTTGCTAAAATTTGGGTTCCGTTCTGTAAGAGATTTAACGTTGAGCCGAGATCTCCGGCGGCTTACCTGTTTTCCAAGGCAAATGGTCTTGATTCTGCTGCGGCCAAGGAGGTAGCTGAGTTGTATAGAGAAATGGCGGCGAGGATTGAAACGGCGACGAAACTGCGGCGAGTACCCGATGATGCGCGGTTGAAGTACGGTGATGGGTTTTCGCAGTGGGATTCTGACGCTACTCAGAGAAACCATGGAACCATTCTTCAAGTAAGTAATGGCCTTTTTAGTTATGTTCTGTAATTGCAGCAATCGAAAAACGGAATCTGAGTTTTCTTTTGGTATCATTAAATGTCAGATTTTGGTAGACGGAAGAAAAAAGAACACAGTAGCAATACCAACTTTGGTGTATCTATCCAGAGAGAAGAGACCTCAACATCATCATCACTTCAAGGCTGGAGCCATGAACGCATTGGTAATTGTTTCTTGTTCCACAAGCCATTCTGATTCTCCGATAGGAATTCATTTTGATAGGGTTGTTTCTCTGACAGATGAGGGTTTCTTCGAAGATCACTTGTGGGAGAATCATACTTAACCTGGACTGTGATATGTACTCAAACAACTCAAAGTCAGCACAAGACGCACTCTGCATCCTACTTGATGAGAAAGAGGGAAAAGAGATTGCTTTCGTGCAGTTTCCGCAGTTTTATGACAACCTCACAAGGAATGATTTGTATGGAAGCATGATGCGAGTAATAGCGGATGTAAGTTATAGAGACATAGACCGCAGAAAACACAACATAGATTCTGGATTTTTGATATATTGATTCTGCTGTTAAATAACCTTTGTGTTTTGGGATGTGAAAAAAAAAAGGTGGAGTTTAATGGATTGGATGGAAATGGCGGACCGCTTTACATTGGGACTGGCTGCTTTCACAGAAGAGATGTGATCTGTGGAAGAAAGTATGGAGAGGCAGAAGAAGAAGAAGAATCTGAGGAAATTCAAGAAATTTCAGAGCCTGAGATGATTAAAGCTCTCGCGAGCTGCACTTACGAAGAAAACTCTCAATGGGGAAAGGAGGTGAGACAGTTATTAATACTTCACTTCGCCTGTTTCTTGTACGGGAAGTAAACTGGGTTTTGTTTCATTGGCAGATGGGTGTGAAATATGGTTGCCCGGTAGAGGATGTTATTACCGGTTTAGCGATACAGTGCCGCGGATGGAAATCGGCGTACCTGAACCCTAAAAAGAAAGCGTTTCTTGGGGTAGCGCCGACAAACTTGCATCAAATGCTTGTGCAGCAGAGGAGATGGTCAGAGGGAGACTTTCAGATTCTGCTTTCAGAGTATAGTCCGGTTTGGTATGGCCAAGGAAAGATCGGCTTACGATTGATACTTGGTTACTGCTGCTATTGCCTTTGGGCACCAAGTTCAGTACCTGTGCTTGTTTACTCTGTTTTGAGCTCTCTCTGTCTATTCAAAGGCATTCCTCTGTTTCCAAAGGTAAATAATAGCTTTCCTCTGTTTTGTGTTTTTTTGGTATAAACCGGGAATGTCGGGTAAAACTGATCTGGTCTTTGAATCCAGGTCTCAAGCTCGTGGTTTGTCCCATTTGGATACGTAACTGTCGCAGCTAATGTGTATAGCCTAGCTGAGTTCTTGTTGTGCGGAGGAACGTTGCGTGGATGGTGGAACGAGCAAAGGATGTGGCTTTATAGAAGAACAAGCTCGTTTCTTTTCGGATTCACGGACACGATTCTGAAGAAACTTGGGGCTTCGGAGTCTGCGTTTGTAATCACAGCGAAAGTAGCAGAAGAAGAAGCAGCAGAGAGATACGAGAAAGAGGTAATGGAATTTGGAGTGGAGTCTCCGATGTTTCTCCTCCTCGGAACACTCGGGATGCTCAATCTCTTCTGCTTCGCCGCAGCGGCAATGAGACTGATGACTTCCAGAGACGGTGAACATTTTCAGACAATGGGTTTGCAGTTTGTGATAACAGGAGTACTTGTGGTACTAAACTGGCCTCTATATGAAGGCATGTTGTTGAGGAAAGATAAAGGGAAGATGCCAATGATCGTGACTTTTAAATCTGTTGTCTTAGCTTTATCTGTTTGCACTTGTATTGCGTTTTTGTAAAGGCAAAAAGAGTGTCAATGTATTAAAAATAATGGTCAGTAATTATGTAATATATATATTACATACAACTCATTTCTATTTACATCCATCTGCAAATAGACAAGCTTCTTCTTGTCTATTTTGAACATCCGCGCACATTTCAATTAATTTTGAATTGAAATTCCATGAAACTTAACATGTTATATTTTTGCAATTTTAACACATGTTACAAATAAGAACAACCTGACCAGAAACTATTCACCTTCCTATATGGAATGGCTACGTCTCAGGGGCCGAAATCGATCCAACAATCCACTAGAGGCAAGTGTTATCTTGTTTGTTAGTGCAGTAACTCAGTGTTTTTCAAAATCAACACTGTTGCAGTCTTTGCACAGACCATTTTATATTCAGTTATGAAACCAAGATCTCCGCAACATCATGTGTCATAGGCGTTCATGGTGATTGATTCTTGATTTGATTCAGCACTCCCCAAGATTAGATAAGTTTTTTTGTTAATCTTTGACTATTCATCACCAACCATTTGCTAAAAGCCTAAGAAACATCAGCTTCAGCCTTTATCTTTTCATCTTTGATTATTGGACGCTATCTCTGACAATCTCTCCGGTTTGTATTGGGTTGTCGTACAATCTCTCCGGTGGAATCCGGTTTGGCGATTCACCTACCCCGATAGACTCTCCCTGAGGTACGGGAACGATCTCCCGAGGCTCGACGTTTTCGTTTGCACGGCGGATCCGGTGATTGAGCCGCCGTTACTGGTGGTCAACACAGTCTTATCTGTGGCGGCTCTCGATTACCCACCGGAGAAACTCGCCGTATATCTCTCGGATGACGGTGGCTCTGACCTCACGTTCTATGCTCTCGCGGAGGCAGCTGAGTTTGCTAAAATTTGGGTTCCGTTCTGTACAAGATTCAACGTTGAGCCGAGATCTCCGGCGGCTTACTTGTCTTCCAAGGCAAATGGTCTTGATTCTGCTGCGGCCAAGGAGGTGGCTGAGTTGTATGGAGAAATGGCGGCGAGGATTGAAACGGCGACGAAACTGCGGCGAGTACCCGATGATGCGCGGTTGAAGTACGGTGATGGGTTTTCGCAGTGGGATTCTGACGCTACTCAGAGAAACCATGGAACCATTCTTCAAGTAAGTAACGGCCTTTTTAGTTATGATCTGTAATTGCAGCAATCGAAAAACGGAATCTGATATCATTAAATGTCAGATTTTGGTAGACGGAAGAAAAAAGAACACAGTAGCAATACCAACGTTGGTGTATCTATCCAGAGAGAAGAGACCTCAACATCATCATCACTTCAAGGCTGGAGAAATGAACGCATTGGTAATGGTTTCTTGTTCCACAAGCCATTCTGATTCTCCTATAGGAATTCATTTTGATAGGGTTGTTTCTCTGACAGATGAGGGCTTCTTCGAAGATCACTTGTGGGAGAATCATACTTAACCTGGACTGTGATATGTACTCAAACAACTCAAAGTCAGCACAAGACGCGCTCTGCATCCTACTTGATGAGAAAGAGGGAAAAGAGATTGCTTTCGTGCAGTTTCCGCAGTGTTTTGAGAACCTCACAAGGAATGATATGTACGGAAGCATGATGCGAGTAGGAGCGGATGTAAGTAGTTCTATAGAGAGAGAGAGAGAGACCGCAGAAAACACTACATCGGTTCTGAATATTTGAAATATTGATTCTGCTTTTTATATTTTGGGATGTGTAAACTAAAAAAAAGGTGGAGTTGAAAGGCTTGGATGGAAATGGCGGTCCATTATACATTGGAACTGGCTGCTTTCACAGAAGAGATGTGATCTGCGGAAGGAAGTATGGAGAGGAAGAAGAAGAATCTGAGAAAATTCAAGAAATTATAGATCATGAGATGTTTAATCTCTCGCGAGCTGCACTTATGAAGAAAAATCTCAATGGGGAAAGGAGGTAAAGCAGTGATTAATACTTACTACAAATGTTTCTTGAACCGGAAATATACCAGTTTTATCCCTATCTCATTCATTCAAAACCAACTAAATCATGGTTGTTTCCATTGCAGATGGGTGTAAAGTATGGTTGCCCGGTAGAGGATGTACTAACCGGTTTAGCGATTCAGTGCCGCGGATGGAAATCAGCGTACTTGAACCCGAAAAAAAAAGCTTTTGTCGGGGTAGCGCCGACCAATTTGCATCAAATGCTTGTGCAGCAGAGGAGATGGTCGGAGGGAGACTTTCAGGTTCTGCTTTCAGAGTATAGTCCGGTTTGGGATGGCCAAGGAAAGATCAGTTTAGGACTGATACTTGGTTATTGTTGCTTTTGCCTCTGGGCTCCAAGTTCAGTGCCTGTACTTGTTTACTCTGTTTTGACTTCTCTCTGTCTATTCAAAGGCATTCCTCTGTTTCCAAAGGTAGATAATAGAATAGCTGTCCTCTGTTTATGTGTTTGGTATAAACCTGGAATCTCGGGTTAAAACCGATCCGCTTTATTGGTCTCTGAATGCAGGTCTCGAGCTTGTGGTTTTTCCCGTTCGGATACGTGATTGTCGGAGCTAATGCTTATAGCCTAGCCGAGTTCTTGTGGTGCGGAGGAACGTTCCGTGGATGGTGGAACGAGCGAAGGATGTGGCTTTATAGAAGAACAAGCTCGTTTCTTTTCGGATTCATCGACACGATTCTGAAGAAACTTGGGGTTTCGGAGTCTGCGTTTGTAATCACAGCGAAAGTCGCAGAAGAAGAGGCAGCAGAGAGATACGAGAAAGAGGTCATGGAGTTTGGAGTGGAGTCTCCGATGTTTCTCCTCCTCGGAACACTCGGGATGCTAAATGTCTTCTGCTTCGCCGCAGCAGCAGCAATGAGACTGATGACTTCAAGAGACGATGGACAATTTCAGGCAATGGGTTTGCAGTTTGGGTTAACAGGAGTACTTGTGGTACTAAACTGGCATTTATACCAAGGTATGTTGTTGAGGAACGACAAAGGGAAGCTGCCAATGACCGTGACAGTTAAATCACTTGTCTTAGCTTTATCTGCCTGTACTTGTATCGCGTTTTTGTAATGAAAGACATAGCCAATGTAATCAAACTTAAAAGAATGGCCACCAATGATGTAATTTTCTTATTTTATTTTGCCACTAAAATGGATTGCAACTACTAATGTTTGGGATGTTTGAAACGGCGATTTTTGCTTTACCCAAATAGTCTAATACTAACATATATGGACAGATAAAAATAGCCTCTTGAGTTTTCTATTGATTCTGCAGTCTTTATCGAAAGGTCTTCTTATCCTGCCTGAAAATCTTCGAGATCTGCCACCGAAGCAATGAATTGAGATTTGCATGGCAACCATTGTTCCATACCAGCACTTTATGGTAAATCTTACTTTGTATCAAACAAGTATGAAGCTTGCTTACTTACATGTACAGAGGAGCCGAAAGAATGAAGGATTGATGGGTTTTCACTGCTTCTCAAGGTGACGGGTTTCGAGAAGCTTTGTTCAAGCAAACCCGAAACCTTCACTGGCTTCGTGAATGGCAAGTAGTAGGCGTTCCTGAAGTTGTTCCTTAGATGGATACTCGGGGAGGTCTAGTTGGTTAAAACTGCAACAGAACAAGATTGGAAAACAGATGTAACCAATGAGAATCAAGGCGAGAATTAACCGTTTTGTGTAAGTAAAGACTTTGTAATGATTTCGAACCATGTATGAGCTGATGGCAGCCGCTCCGGAGCTCCATACGCTTTGTGGATTTGTAATCTTTGAGGGCCAGAAATACCTTGCAGTGCCTTGAAACCTTCCAAAGGAACCTGTAGAAAAACAGACAATCACTTGTAAAACAAAAGATGATTTCCCTTTTTTTCGATTTTCCATCTTTTCAAAAGAGAGAGGCATTAGGAAGATCGAGATGATCAACCAGCAGAAAGAAACCAAGTACGGATATATCAGGAAATGTATTTCAAGTGACTTGGACAGAAGCTGTGCTACTAATAGGTTTACCTTTGATGTTCCGGTGACAAATTGAAGAAATCTAGCCATGTCTTCTTTGCTAAACGCTTTAACGACCTCCCAGAACCAATGAATAACAGGGGATCCTGCCGTGTAGCTGGTATACTCGGTATTGGCTTTAAGATCATCAACTAAAAAACGAAATAACAAGAGACTGTTATAATAACTTGATGCATAAGCAAATACATGCAACAATATTGAGCAACAGGATCCAACTTACAATCAATCTCAGGTAATCCACTGATTAGGAGCTCCAGCTCTTTGTCGTTGAAAATGGATACGAGCTCACGAGGTATCAACTCATTAAAGCCCTCAAGGAAGGCGTTGATTTGAGGCCGAATAGCATTGGTAAGTATGTGGCCGGCTACAAGGTCAACATATTCATGTTTTGTTTCTTCTGTTACCCGTATGTTTCGTCCTCCAGGTTTAAGCTCATAGTCCGTCACCTTTTCGGTAAAGATAAAATGATCAATTCAATATGGTAGGCCATTTGGGGTAATGAAGAGAAAACCAAACATTTATTATCACACACCTCGGTCTTTTCGTAAAGAATGTGTTTTTCCTCATCTGCGTCCATACTAAATGTGAGGTCGAGTATGTCACTCACATCATTCTGTACAGAAAAAGGGTTTAAAGATAAGTCTCTAAAAGGTAAGACTGTTAACTTCGATTTTGGAGCTTTTAACAGGTAAAAGGAAAATTAAGACTAGGTCACAAACCTCCAACAGCCACTTCAAATTCTTATAGTAATCAGGATCCACCGCCTCAATGTCATGATAGGTCACCTTCACACCAAGTATGTGTTTATAGAAGGAACGAGTGAAATACACATCCAAAAGCTGCCCATCAAACAACGCCTTCGCCACCTGCAGTGACATCACAAACACATCAGATAGGCTCAAAAACAAACAATACGATCATTATAATGACAAGGTCCTGATATTACCATCCGACCAACAAATTTGAAGTATGATAGATGCTCAGTTTGGTAAACAGAATTGGGATTCGGCTGGAAGGTGGCATCATTTCCAACGGTAGTGAAAAGCAACGCTCCTTTGTCAAATATAACTCTTGACAATAACTGATACCATTCCCTTGTAAGACCACCAGCATCAATACCTTCCTCACCTTGAAACTGCACATTCAGACGTCCTTTCAGATCCTGTGGGGAGCGCATACGTAACTGGTTGTATGAATCTTCCAACACATAAGCTCGGCGGACACTAATACGCAATGGCCCAGAAATGTGATGATCATGCTGGTGCCTTATCCTTGACCTGAAGTAAGTTTTCTTGTTGTCAAAATCAATCAACCTTGGTGCCTTGAGCATCATTGAAAGGGACTTCTCCAGCAAACTCGGATTTTGCCTAACAAATGAATTCAAAAGTCGCCTATGCTTCTCAGCAAACTTTGCAAATGTAACGGAGCCATCAGTTTTTTTCTGAGAATCTACACTGGTTTTAGATGATGAACTATGAGCAGACTCCTTTACTTCTCCCGCTGTCACATTCGCGTGATCCTGATGTACTATTGACGGAGTTTGAATTTTCTCACAGAGAACAAAGAAAGCCTCAATAAGAGGTAGGAGCCTCTGAGTTCCTGGAGAAAGAGAGGACGACGGAGTGACCCCTAGGACATGATCTCCGGGGTTTACGTTTGACACGGTTGTTGTAGCAGCAGTATGATCCAGCTGCAACTCAGTCATGCTGATACACTGGCTAAGCTCTTGCCACAGGGGCTCTAATGCCACGTTTAGTCTCTGCATAATGTTTTGTTCCTCCAGTTCTGTTTCCCTTTCGGTTCCCGCATTGCTATCATCAATATGGGAAGTTAGTGAGCTAAGCACCTGTAGAACACGGAGAATTGAAGCACCTGCCATGGAACCTGTACCGTGGCTCATCTTCTGTGTATTGCTCAGTGTTGCCAGCTCACGGACAGTTGAGGCACTCAAACCACTTGCCAATTCTGAGAGTTCTTTCGCGAAAAACTTGCGATGAGCCACATCTACGGCAGCCAGCTTTTTTAGTACCTCTCCTGCTAATGAGTAAATTTTATCCGATAACCTATTAAGGTACATGCGAGTCAGTCTAAAGCAATTCAGAGATATAATTGACACCAAGGATAAGAAAAGACCTATGTTGTGTAGACTACTAAATATAAGAAAGGAGGAAAGAAAGGAGGGTGTCTCTTACCCTTCATATCCAAGAAGAATGCAAAGATTGCAGAGATCGGACTGTGGCAACTGCAAGAATATGTTATATATATCAGCACAATTCTTCCTTCTTGCAACAGATAGCTCAGCTTCATCCACTAGCTTAGATTCATCTTTTCGTGTTTCACTTGAAGCTTCTTCACCAACGGGTTTATTTTCTGATTTCTCAGGTACTCCTGATGACGGAGACCATCCCTCAATTCGGGATGCTGCTGTGTAGACAACTACTTGTAGTAAACCCATGACCTAAAACATACAGAACACAGATCTTGTGGATAGACAATACAGATAAAATAACAACCAAAGCAACTATCTGAAGCTTGTAGCGAGAAGATTCCTACTGTTATGAAAATCATGCTAAACATACCAGCGCTAGATGAGATGTACTTTGCAAAAGCTGAGGCCGATTAAGCAGTTTTAGGAAGACAACCAGAGGTATCTCCAGATTCCGGGAGTCTGTCACTTGAGTAACTTTCTCCTTACCCTTGCCTTCACATACAGAGGGTTTCGGGCATGAAAGTTGGGACAGAAGTGACGAATCAAAGTAAAACAACATGTCAGCAACAGCCGAATGATTCGTAGCCAAGTACGTCAAAACCTCAAGCACCCGACGGAACACTAGAGGAGGAAGACCTGTGTTAGGAACACAGAAAGTCAGTCAGACGGTACTCTGGAAGCTGGCAAGAATAGCAAACAACGAATTTCGATAGGAAGTACTACCATTCAACAGCTGGGATCGTCCATAAACCACATTTGACTGACAGCCATAAAGTCTTTGCGGATTAGTTATTGCCAACTCGCTCGTTGATGTTTCCATCTCTGGCCTAATCATATCCAGAATAAGTTGAACCAAGTTTGCTCTTGTAACACTGTGAGCACATAGATTTAATAAAAGCCTCTGCAGAAGGCCTTTCCCCAACGGCTGATACATTAAAATAACATCATTGTAAGAAGCGACAAACCAATACTTATATGATACTTCCATAAGAATAGTCGATTAGGCGTTGCGAAATAAGCACCAAAATCATTGATTTATTTCTTTGCTAGGAGAGGGTAGGGAAAAAACAGGAATGCCTCTTACCTGTGCTAGTCGTAGTAGCCTAATTAGTGATTTCAAGGCATCAGCATCCACAAGAGGGTCTCCTTCGATCTCTTTTATTTTCAAGCCATCTGCAGAAGATGAAACACCCCTCTGACCAATAGTGACTCCAACACCCCTGTCCATCCCTGTCAGCCTATTGTAACCCAAACCATTCCTTCGATTATTCAGCCTATGGCTACTTCCAAAAAGACTACGAGCCTGATAATGACTCATTGCTCGGTCTCTGAGCATCTGCGCTTCCGCAATCAAAGGTGCAGGCAAAGCTGCCAAAACTGCTTCTGAAGAAGTTAAGAGAACCTGAAAGTAGCATATTTTAGAATGTTATAACCATTTCCAAATCCAAATTAACTTAATTCAAATAAAGGTAGAGATCAAACCTCTTCACGTAAATCAGCAGGTAGAGTAGCAATAATTGAAGCGTTATCCATGTCAACTGGCTGTCCTTGTGACTGCTGTACCATCCTTTGTGCCCTTTGTTGAGCAAGAACTTCTGTTTGGATATCTGGGGGAAGGGCTGCCAAAAATTCAGGATCTATGTCGTCTACTGGAGGTGCTTCATAAGTTGGAGGCTGAACGGACTGAGCTTGCTGAGAAGCAAGGACTTCTGCCCGCAAATCTTCAGGGAGCGCCTCCAAAAATGTAGGATCAATGGAATTCGCTTCAGGTTCCCCACCGTCCAAGCTACCTTCAGTAACTTGTTCATCATTCCTTGCATCTTGTGTAGCTTCCATGGATGAGAGCTCATTGCTGTCACGGGCCAAAAGTGAAGGTTCCACACTTTGATTTCCCTCTGCACCATCACTACTCATATCTACATCTACACTTGGTTGAAAATTAGAGTCAGGATCATCTACTGGAAGAGGCGTCCCAGTAACAGATACATTTTGAGTACTGGAAGTATCAGGTTGACCCTGCGCAGTGGAGACGAGATGCATTGCTTCGAGGTCTGCTTGCTCAATAGGTACTCCATCACCTTCCCCAACTTCCATTCCGTCAATCTCATTTGGTGTACTGTTCAAAGGAAGAGGCTGCATAACTTCATGCTGCTGTGGACATTCACTAGCATCTCGGAGGACAGGAGAAGCTAGAGTAGCTTGACCTTGAGAGAAACTTCCAGCCGTTACATCAGGTGGGTTATTAACATTGTCATTGTTGTTTAACAGTTCACGCTCGTCACTTTGTTGACCACCGTTGTTACCATCCTCTAAAACGGTTTCGCTTCCAACAGATGGATGAACATCGGGGTGCTGCTGCTCTTGGACTTCTGTGCTATTAGTTTCCCTTTCGACAACAGTATCTGCTGGAGCAGAAGCACGTAGGTTGGAAATAAAATGTTCTTCTATCAACTGGGCAATTGAAGCAGATTGGCTACTTGGTTGAGGATGACCTATGTCAGTCCACCGACTATCACCAACCCCTCTTCTTAATGAATCCATACCCACAACAGAATAATCAGTCAAAGGAGGAGGTGCCCCACCACCTCCTAAACGATCACTGAAAGGATTACCTGGTACTTGATCAAATGGTAGAACAGGTGTATCAAACATGTAAAACTGTGCTACGTCATAGCTGCCAGCTTCTGAATGCCTGGGTATACTGCCAGCACTTGCCGAAAGTGAGGCTGTATTGCAAGTTTGCAATGGTCTGGAAAAGAGCGGATGTTGAAAACCATGTACTTCTGAACCAGATCGATCAAAAGAAGATCTGCCTGTTTGTCGTCTACGCTCAAAGCCTAAGGGTCTCCGCAAAGCAAATAGATCGTCCACATTCACTCCCTCAAACGGCTCAGCTGTAATATCATTAATAAAACCATTTCCACCACCAGATTGCCCAAGGATCTGAAAGTGATCCAGACCATCAAGAGCTTCCCTCCACCGCACCTCTATTACACGATTCTCGTGGAAATCATCCTCATCTTCGTCAATCATGTCATCATTATATTCATCTCCAAGGCCAGTATCTTCAGGGTCTTCCACATCCGTTCCAGCAAGAGACATAACACCAGCTCCATCTTCCGCTAAATCTGCATCCTCATCATCTCCTTCATCATCTTCCCCTTCGTCTCCCATGTCATCATCAACATCATCGTCAGCCCTATTTTCAACATGAAAACTCATTTCGATTTGATCACCTTCAATCTCTTCTCCTATGAAATCCATCTGAATAGGTTCAGGCAGTATTGTCTCATTGCCTTCTATCCTCATCTCCTGAGGCATAGCCTGGGCTTGACTCAAATTCCTTTCACCGTCGCTTTGAGAGGAAACTTGAGGCTGCTCCTGTCCATTCTCTACATCTGTTACTTGTTGTAGACTGCTATTATTTCGGTTCAGTTCATCAACTTCAGCATCAGTTGAAGTTCGATTGTCACGTCTCTCACTAGAATCTGTGCTCTTTTTCTCGTTATGTCCTTCTGATTTTAGCTGCTCGGCAGCATTTGCAGCCCTCGTCAGTGTTTCGAGAGACTTGAGGATAAGAGTGACAAGCTTTGGAGCATCAGGGTGGTCGAGATCAATCACATGAAGGATGCTGGTCAGACACTGGATAGTTCCCCCATCTATCATGCTCTTTGCAACATCAGGTGAACAACCACTACCAGGTAAGTTGCTGGAAAATGAATTCTTCGTCAAGATCGAATAAACCAGGTCAGCAAAAGCAAGAACTCTTTTATCAGGTAATAGAGCAGTTTGACTAGAACTACTTCCCAAGGAAGCAAACACAGATAAAACCTTCGACAGCTCATTGATTATTCTTTTACGCCCTTCACTGGAACGGCTGCACAAAACGACCAGAAACCAGGAAGCCTTTTCAGACAATTTCTCCTTCCATTCTTCAGGTCCAACAAAATTTTCGAGAGATATGGGAAGTAATCGATGAATAACATGGTAAATTAACCCTCCATTGCAAGGTGAATCATCAGGTAGATTGGATCCCCGAAGCTGAGATATTTCTGTATCCCGTCTCAGTATGACACTGGTACCATGCAAGTACATGAGAACAATATCACTCAACAACTTCAAGATAAATGTTACCCTTGCCAATTCTTCAGATTTTTCAGATCCAAGTTCTGCTTTCTCCAGATCACCAACTTTTGATTTACCCTTCACTTTTGTTGTTGGCTCATCAACCTCCATTGAAATTGAATTGGTTTCATCATCTTCCTGCCTCTTCCCCCTAGGAAAGCTCAAGACAATGTCAATAAGCTGATCAATAACTTGGATGAAGTTAGCAGGGACTCTTCTGTGGCTTTTTGAACATTTTCCTGACCCATCATGAAGCTTATTTTCGGATATTCCAAGGGGTTGTTCATTCATAGAAAATCCGTGCTCACTGCCAGAAACTTTTGGTTTTTCTTTTTCCTTTGACAGTATCACAAAGTCCCTCCCCCCTGATGACTCCAGCTGACAAGTAGAAGCCACAGCTTTCATAAAAACCACCGGATCTCTTGAAATTACAGCCGCCATTGTTGTCAGGAATGTCCGAGGTACTACCCTACCTATATGTCTCTTCCCACTCAAGGTCTGTCGTATTTCTGATTCCATAGCAATTTGGAGAGTCTGAGGATCTTCAATGAGATGGCGTACAATAACAGATGCAACAGTATCATACCCAGGGAAAAAACATTTTTTCGGAAGATTAAAAAGTGAAGATAAGCCTCCATTTTCCAGAAACTGGATAGCTAAAGCATGAGTTTTCGTTAGACGAGCACATAACTGAAGAACAGCCTGCATGATCATTTCTGGAACACACTGCTTTATGAGGCCACAGGCGATTAGTAGAGCTTTCTGACCCTCTTCCATGGTCAGATAGCCTGTAGATTTACCAAAAATCGATTCCAAAGTCAGGTTTGACTCCCCTTTAGCAACATCTGAGGATAACGCTTTCTTTAAAGCTGCTGCTGAGTCTTGTGGATCCAAAGATCCACATTGATTTCCTTCCACAAATTCAGACGAGACTCTCGTCCGTGCCTGCAGCATCATGCTCAATATAAGAAGCAAAGCACTAATGCATTTTGGAGCCAGAATCTCATTTTCAGATTCACTCTTAAGCTTGAAATCCGTCAAGATATCAATTGCTACAATCACAACACCATCCTGTGCAGCAATTTCTCGTGTGTTATCATCCTCTGAGAGAACTAATGCTAAAATGTGTGGTATCATAGTCAAAGCACCAGTATCCTTGGAGAAATCAAGTTGTACTAGCTTCAGTTGCTGAATAAGATACGACACGATTTTCGGCCGATCTTCCCCATTGTTTCGGCTACAGAGTGTCACAAACAAATCCATCAATGGGAAAGCCATAGAATCATCACTTTGAAATAACTTCACTGATGCAGCAATAACTTCATCAACAGATGGTTCTTTTGGATCTGTTTCTTCCTGCGGAACATCTACAGGCTTTTCTGTATCATCAAGTTTTGGAGTTTCAGATGCATTTCCAAGAGATAGTGCAAGTGCTTGAGCCAGCTCGTCATCTTCCTGCACATGTTCCTCAGGATGGGTAACCAACCACTCCATAGCCATTTCAACACTGTTTGTTCCAACTGTTCTTAATGCGTCTTCCGCCCTTGACCTTGAAAATCCCATTTCAACAATCATACCAACAATGGCTTCGTCAGGCTGTAGAGGCAAGGCTCTTTGGTTTGTACCCTGGGTAACACCACTTCGATTTTGCCTAGCATCAACAACACCAGAGTATATATGTCTAACAAGGGAGGTAACTGAAGCCACAAAATTAGGATTGCAATCAGGAAACATAGGGTGGTTCCATATAGGTAGTATGACATCCAGAACCTGAGACTGCAGATTTCGCACGAAAGTCTCAGGTTCCCTTGGTACAGGAAAAAGTCCGATCGACAAACCAATTGAAGGTTGCTGGACAAGAAGCTGCGTCTGAGAAGTGGGGGCTGGAGATAAAAGAAATGTAGAGTTAACAAAATAGTCCAGTGCCCGGCAATAGTTTTGCAGAGTATCTACGAGCCACGTACTGTGAGACCATATGTTCCTTTCACCTGGCTTCTCATTCTCAGTACCAGATGCAGGAATAGAAAACGGCAATGTCCAAAGCAACTGGCTTGTAGCTTCAAATGTGGTGAGAAGTTCCTTAAATGTTCCATGGACATAAAAACTATTCACCATAGCTGTAAAACAGACCCTCCTTCGAGTATCAAATGTCAGGGAAGTGATGTCATCTACCACTTTTCCAAGGTACCGGCACTTTACTGACATAGAGACATCATACCCCTGGAAGTTAAGAGCTTCTAGAAATACTTTAGCTAGGGCAGTACCAAGCGTCTTCGATGCTGAACTCAATGGTGCTGCATCAATTCTGCGACGATTAGCAGAGGTGAATCCTTTCACAAGGGCAGTGAAAAAAAGACGTAGTGTACAATTCAACTTGTTTAAAATTTCAACAATGAGAACTTCAGTGCTTTTCTTTTTCAGCTCATGGGAAGATGACGTTTCTGGTAGATCAGGTGGAATCTCAGAATCAAAATTAAAAGACTCCAGGTGTCGACGAGTCCTCCCACCCCTCATTCGGGCTATTGCATGTCGAGTACGACCATGAAGACCTTCACTAGGACGTACTACAGACAGAAATTCACGATCCCCATGCCAAATGGACTGAGAGCTACTGCTTCTAATGGATACAGGGTTAGTGTATCTAACTGCTGAAGCATTGCTTGAATCCTCATCACTCTCTCTTTCAATAGTACTAGATGATGCTGAAACTGAATTATCATGTTGTCGATCAACACTCTTTTTTTCATCTTCCTTGGTATCACTACACAAAGCCATCTGCCAAATCATTTGCTTGTACGTTAGACCAAGTTCTTTCAGTACATCAGCATCAGCAGCACTCAATTCCGAGATAACTGAAGCTGTTCCTTTCAACAAAAAGTTGGAAAGGGACAACATGCCTTCTAGGCAGGAAAGAGATCTCAAAATCTTCATCTGGACCGCAGACTCTAATTTAAGAAGCTGGGTACCTTCAATGGAAACCAAAAGCTCATGTGTGCTCTTCAGATGTTCTCTTAAGTAGGAGCACACTATCCGGGCTAGACCAGCCGAATGCTGAGGGGAGAAGTTCTTAAAAGCGACAGAAAAACTTTGACCAAGAGAGGTTGACAGAGGCATAAGAGGTAAAGAGAATAGCTGCAAAACAGCATCAATTCCTTTCTTCTCAACAAACAGGGAACATACTTCTGCATTCTGAAGAACTGTTTCAAAGAGACGAGTAACATTACACACACAATCTGGAAGAAACAACTCAATGTTTGCTGGAGAAGTATCAGAAGATGGTTCCGCCTCATCCGAAACCGCTAAACTCTTCTCATCAGCGTCAATTTCCATAGGAACGGGAGCAGCATCAGTAGGCTCATCTGCTGAGACAGAAGTGGTGGCCTGCATCCCAGATCCAATAATCAACATGGAATTCAGGATGTCAATGAACATATCAACTCCATAAGTGCGCAACGAAGATTGGTGTCTTAAGAGTTCATCAAGCCCACTTGACAAAGAACCAGGTGTATCGCCAGTAAGAGCCCGCAAATAAGACGGAGAAGTAAATATTCTAACAAAACACTTCAATGCATTTCGGTCCTTTACAGCTTGAAGACCACTATTGTTGAGGCACAGAGCATCCAGACACTGCGGAATGCATGTTATGGCTTCTGCAGAGCAGATGACCTCATCAGCTATAGCATCAAGAAAGGCAGAAGTTAAACCAGCCGAGTCTAAAGCATTGAAACAAGTGGGATCTTTATGAATGAGATCACTCATGACAGTGGCAGCAAGAGAGAATACTCCACCACCGAAATCTTTTGCTCTCCGGAAGATAATGCATAAGCATTCAGGCAGCAAGCTCTCCTCGTAACCATAGAGGTTAGTGTTACCAGGAGCATATGTTCCAAGAGATATTGCACGTAACAAGGCTTTTAACAACAATCTCCTGTGATACGAAATTAATGCTTCAGAATAGGGAAGCTGTTCAGTATCATGCCGATTAAGAGAACCACCAAGAACATGTGCATCCCTCCCATTACTATCTGAACTGCAATTTTTTTCTTTTACATCGTCTTCAGTACGAGAGACTTCCAGCTTCAACCGAAAGATAGTATCATCTAAGCCACCCAAATCTCTGAACAAAGCAGCAGCTGGATTGCTGTAATCCATGAAGGCTTCTAATATATGCACAGCGGTACTGACCAAATGCAAGTGCTTGGGATCTGTATCTTTGATGAGAGGCACTAGGGTCGGAATAAGACCAGCTTCTCGCATGGCTGAACATCCAGACGATGATGAAACCAGGACTGTAACAAGGGATAACAAGGCTTCCGCAAAAGCCAGAGACCACTTAGAAGTATTAAAGACAGAATCAATCGATTTCTGCATTAGGCCAGACAGCAAACCACGATGCACGCCAGAGGTGACTGCAGTTAAAACAACTGGCTGCCGAGTTCGATCTTGCGATAGTGCAACCAAGGAAAGCAAGCATAGTATCCTTACTTTCTCTGGAACAGTATCCTCATAGCTTACCAGTGTAACTAACTCATTTACAAACTCGGGTTCTCCATTAAAAAAAGAAACAACATTCTCGGTGTCACCACTTGCTTGAACCAAAACAATGAAAGCATATAAGCGAATGCATGTATACTGTTGCCGGGTAGACAAAGATGAGAACGCCCTCGCAAATCTCAATCTGGTCAACAAAGCGAATCTTAAACTGGGAGGAACATTATGATCGATGACTAATTTGTTCAGAAGTTCCAGGTCAGACTCTGCACGCATGCTGACATCAGGTACATGGATAACTTGTAAACCGCCAGGAAGCTCACTTGATAATTCATTAGAAGCATAAAACTCAAAATGAAGAGTACAGCCTAGCTGGTGAGAAACCTGGTCACAACTGTTTTCTGTGGCACATGATGTCAAGCCAAGACCTTCCTCTTTTCCCCCCCAGCCCTGTGCAAGGGAAAATAGTTTTGAATTCAGAGAAGCATCTCTTATGGAATATTTTCCAATTTGCCTCTTCAAGAAGGCAGCCAACGTCTGCAGACAGGCTTCAACGACATCTGCATCAGTAGATGCAAGCAGGAGAGAAAGATGCTGCTGCAATTATGAAAAAAACAAGGGTGTGAGAATTATTCACGTAGACATCTCAACGATTGGCATAAAGAGGCATATCTAGAGGAACAACCAGAAATATAACGCAGAATACGAGTTGATAAGCATTAGCACCGACTTGTATACTTTGACACCAGTTAGAAAGAAGCCATGCAAATATCAAATGGTATTTAGGGGAATTGTGGCAAAGATATACCTCAAAAGAACTATAAAAATGTTTGTTTGTGCAATTCTCTAAGACAACTCTGATAACTCGGAGAATTTGCAGAACAGCATCCTTTGGGAAAGAAGGACCAGATTCCACAAAATTTTCCTCAATATGCAGATCCTTCCTTCCTTTTACGTGCTTCTCAAAATAAGTGTCAAAATGATTGAAGAGGTCTACCCAGTGATGGAAGTCACCCTATATAAAGGACATACAGCCATAAATCAAAACGAGAGTAGACAGAATAAAAAGAAACAGCATCACAAACTGGATTTAAGGTACCTTGTCGAATTCCCAGCGAAAACGTGCAAGGGGTTCTTGTATTTGCTCGAGTGGAACAGCAGTGACACTATTGATGAAAGATTTGATTTTGGGAGGCTGGTAGAAATGAAGCAAAGAATGGTTAACACAGCCAATAGATAGATACAACATAAAACAGAATAAGACCGCACACATTACAAGATTCAGGAAAAAACGAATCGTCAGATACAGAGAAACATATAAATTGAAAAGTAAATAAAGATTGGCTTAAAAGTAACATACAAGAGTCCATTGAAAACCATTACCAACGCCTCCAAGGTTTGGCTTAAGTAATTACTCAAACCCAATCAAAGGAATCAATCAAGGCCTAGGGATCATATCGACAACCATACACCAAAACTTCAGAAACAGAAAAAAAAAAACTATAAAATACATCTCGGGCAATCGCAAGTAGCAGATAACTAAAGGGTAGTCAAGAAAGCACATATACACGAGAATGCACAGAAACAGATAGTAATCCAAATGATCAAGGGTTTAATGAACACTTACCACTTCCGAAGCCCTCCTCCTTCTGAGCTTCATGATTAGAGACAGGGCATCTCCTGAAGCAAACTAAAGATTGAGCACTGATAAATCCTCAAGACGGGAGAGAATTGATCGATACAACAATTGAGAACTGGTAATCACTTGTGAAACGGCAAGGAATCGAATCAAAATACCAACGGTGATGTGGTTCAATATGTGGACGGATGGCGATCGCTGAAGCAGACGAACGAGAAGGGGAAGGAAAAGAATCGACGATCTTGGAAATAATCCAAGCCTGGAGCGATCCGAAACTAGGGTTTTGAAGAGGATCGCGTATAGAGGGATTTGATAGAGAGAGAGGGAGAGAAGTGGAGAAGATTTCTAAGAAGCTTAATTGTGTTATAATATACAGGAAGGAAGCCAAAATTGTTCCAATGCCGGTTTAGATTTTTTTTAATTTTCAGTTTCGATTTTCTATAATGTAACTATTATTATTTAGATTGACAGAAAAAGTATTTATCGATATCCAAAATACATATCTAATGTTTTATGATATTTTTATTAATTTTATAATAGATCATGCAATCTCTAACAACACTAGTATAAAATATGATTACAAAGTTTATCCAATCAAAATTTCATTAAAAATAAACATTATACAACCTTGCATATATATATTTATATACAACAAAGGTATCGCTAGTATTTGTTTTAAGTTTTCTTGATATAGCGAATCTTTTAATCCTTAAAAGTTAAAACGAGTTGATTAATTAGATAGAAAAAAAAAGAGAGAGAGAATCCTTGAGAAAAGACCATTTTGTGATACTTTTCTTCACATCTCATGCCTTTTTCTTTCTTCTTCATGATTATAAATAAATTTATAAAACATAATCATAAAATACAATATTTTACATTTACAAAATATATGCCTAACTTAGATGAAAAAGGAATCATATATAATCACTTGCACATCTACACAAAGCCACTTCTTGTGCAATGTATAATGACTCAATCCTCAGTATCAGGTATCTCAAAGACCATAAATTTTGCAAGAGAAGTGACTGTCTTACCATCTAGAGATCTCTTTCTGCGAGTCTTGCTTCTGAAAATAGATGATGATAGTGAAGAAGACACACCACACTTTCCTTGCATTCTGATGTTGTTTGCAGCCACAATTAGTTTCTTGCTTATACTCACAGACTCTCCAGTTTTCCTCTCCGGCGTTTTTGGTATGAAGCTGTCCAAACATTCCGAGTTTTTCAACTCAGCAGATCTTATTATGGTTTCGGGACCAAGAAACGGAGATTTCTCTGTCTTCTTGTTTTCACCATGGATCAGCCCAGTGTTGGATATGCTTGGCTCTTGTGATCTGTTAACAAGTCGAGCTTCTGCGTGGATAAACCAGGGCTTTTGGTCATCCCGGAAGATGTACTTTATAGGCACAGATTCGGCAAAGTAATATAATCGAGACTTTCGTTTGACCTATACTAGGAGAGGTGCAAAAGTTAAGCATTTGCAGCCAGCAATGGATTTAGGTAACAAAAATCAAAATCACGGGTGTGAAAGAAAATGGCTTTGCTCATTTGCATTACCATTAGACCATGAACTCGTATGTCCCCTAAGCAACTTGCATGTGTTTTCTCAAGTTTTCCTGCAAAACCACATGTAGCATTAATACATGTTTTGATGTTCATAAAGAAAAACTGGCAAATGGTAGGTACTGAAATGGCACATTCACAAGAACTGAGCAAGGCACAGTGCAGGTCTTCAAGTGTGTAACAACAGATAGAGCATCAAAGAAATCAAACACCAATGATGCAGTATTTGATGATGCACAAGACAGTTAGAGAAAAACACTTGTTCTAGTGCTCACCACAGGAATCATAACCTGTTGGATTCACAACATAACTTGAACTATTTATCTGTAATATTCAGCAAATATTTCATATTTACCGCTAATTTCATATCATAGGACGACGATTCAGAAAAAAATCAATCAAAGAATCACATCTATCGCTAATTTCAAAATTGACAAAACAAGAGTTAACAGGAATCATAAAAAGGGTTTTTCTTTTTGAGCTTACTCTTGAAACCTGCTGATGTGATATCAATAGGAACCGTCATGACGATTCGGGTTCCCAAGTTAGTCTCAGCAAAGACAGCCACTTCTTCTGCCATTGTGTGTGTGAGAGCAGCAGAGAGACACGGAGGGAGGCTTCAGGCAAGTTGTTTGTTAATAACGAAAGAAAACAATCACGCTGTTTCGAGCCATGTAAAGAGAAGTGTTTACAGTTTTAGGGTAGCTTAAACCGACGGACTGTGCAACTTCTTTCGATTTTCAAAACTCGAAAGGCGTGAAACGGCACCGTTTCGTCGTCGGTATCAATCATCTTTTGCTTCCACCGAGCAAAACCTAAAAAAGCGCCCACTGCCACCACTTCTCCGTTCAAAAAATATGCGCCGGCACAAGCGATGGCCTTTGAGGCCTCTCGCCAGTGCTTTGGCTCGTTCACACTTCTGCTCCACGGCGGCGGCGACGGGGGCTTTCCCGTTGAAGCACGTGATGAGGTCGAACTTCGAGACGACGCTGAATGATCTGTGTTCGCACGTGAAGGCTGCTGATTTCGTGGCGATCGACCTTGAGATGACTGGCGTGACGAGCGCTCCGTGGCGAGACTCCTTGGATTTCGACCGCTACGACGTCCGATACCTCAAAGTCAAAGACTCCGCTGAGAAATTCGCCGTCGTTCAGTTCGGCGTCTGTCCCTTTCGCTGGGATTCTCACACCCAGTCATTCGTTTCTCACCCGTTAGTCTCTCTCTCTCTCTCTCGCTCTCTAGCGTTAGGTGTTGTTCATTTTCTGATGGATTTGAGTATATGGGCAGGCACAATTTCTTTGTATTTCCTCGTCAAGAGCTCACATTTGATCCACCAGCTCATGAATTTCTCTGCCAGACGACATCCATGGATTTCCTTGCAAAGTATCAATTTGATTTCAACGCCTGCATACATGAAGGTGCCTCCTTTTCTCCTTTTCATTTAACAATACTTATGCTTTTACATACCAATTTTGGAGAGAAAAAATGCTTAGCAAGAAAGAAAACTTTGGGTTTCAAAAATTCACATATTTGAATAATCCCAGGAATATCTTATTTGTCCAGACGGCAAGAGGAAGAAGCAAGTAAGCGTTACGACGAGGAGAGCGTCGATTCAACAGAGGATTTAAAGTTGGTGCGATTGGCGGATCTTCTTTTCTCTGAAAGGATGAAGAAAAAGCTGAATGAATGGCGGTCTGCGCTGTTACACGGTGGGAAGGCATCCTCCGAGTCTCTGAATGGATCGACCCAGAGTGCTGAAACTGTCTTCTACCACATGCGTCCAGCTCTCAGTCTGCAGGGTTTCACTTCTCATCAGCTCAGAGTTATCAAATTGGTAATGTTCTTTGTTCTGAGATCGATTGATCTCTGCTTTTCATCCTTTCTTCATACCAACTGATGCCTCTGGATTTGGCTTTGCAGGTTTTAGGAAAGCATTTTGGAGATCTTGTGTACATACATGCGAATGACAAAAGTTCCTGTTCGCAAGACTTTGTTGTGTACACTGATTCAGAATGCGACAAGGAAAATCTCATGGTAAGGTACCATTTACATTGCTGGAAAGATTTGTTACTTATTTGAAGAGAGCAAAGTTCAGGCTCGAGAGATGATCTAGGGATAGTGTAATAGTCACTGATTCTTCTTCTTAAAAGCCGTCTTTGATCCAGATATATCTCATATTATTACTGTAAGTCTTTTACAGAAGGAGGCAAAGGATGAACGCAAGAGAGTTGCGAAAAGAAAAATACAATCTGCAATCGGGTTCCGTCAAGTGATTGATCTGCTTTCTTCAGAGAAAAAGTTGATTGTTGGTCACAATTGTTTCCTGGGTATGCAAGCAAGTTGCTTCCTTATATGTCTATGATGGTTTTGCAACTTAAAGATGCCTTGCTTTAACCATTTTTGCTCTATCTGACGCAGATATGGCACATGTATACAGCAAATTTGTGGGTCCTCTTCCTTCAACAGCTGAGAAATTTGTGGCCTCCATTCACGATCACTTTCCTTACATTGTTGACACCAAAATACTCTTAAACGTGCACCCAATGTTGCATCAGAGGATGAAGAAGTCCAGTACGTCACTATCCTCGGCGTTCTCCTTGTTATGTCCACAAATCGCGTTTTCTTCGCAAAGCTCTGACTCGTTTCTTCAGCAGCGTGTCAAGATTGACGTCGAAGTAGACAACGTTAGGTTTGTTCCTCTTCTATTCCTGGCATGAACACTTTTATTGCTTTCTGGTTAAACTTATAATCTCTGTTTCAGGTGTATTAACTGGAATGCAGGAGGAAAACACGAAGCCGGTTATGATGCTTTCATGACAGGTTGCATCTTTGCACAGGCATGTAGTCATCTAGGATTCGACTTCAAACATCATTCACAATCAGAGAACTTTTCCCAGAACGAGAAACTTGACAAGTACATCAACCGTCTTTATCTAAGCTGGACAAGAGGTGATATCATCGACCTTCGAGCAGGCAATAGTAATGCAGAGAACTGGCGAGTCTCAAACTTTAAATACGAGAACATTGTCCTCATCTGGAACTTCCCACAAAAACTCAAGGCTAGAGATATCAAAGAATGCATCTGCAAAGCGTTGGGCTCGACTTCCGTCACTTCGGTCTACCACTTGGACAACACTGCGGTTTTCGTCTTGTTCAAGAACTCGGAACTTGTTTCGGACTTCCTAAAGCTCAAGCAGCAGCTGGAGTCAGACGATGGTCCTGTCAGGATCCTTCACCCTCTCTCCAAGATACTTGAAGGAGGGAACACGGGCGCTGCAGACTACGATGCCTATAAAGAGATTTGCAGCTCACACATCTCAAAGATCCTATTCTCTGACCAAGCTGAAACAGTTGGTGTCATATCAAGAACAAGACTCAACCCAAAAGGCGAAACAAGCCCTGAGACTGAGAGAAGAGAGAACACGGTCGCTGTGACTGACAAAGCATCGGATTTGATCGATGCTTTTTTGGCAAATAGAGTTGAAAGTTGCTAGGACTAATTAACCGAGCTCCCTTTCTTATCAAAGGCATTTCAAGTCTTTTTTTTAAAAAAATTGTCAACATGAGACGCATATAGTTTAATACTAGAGATTTATTTTGTGTTTTACGCAGGTATAATTTAAAAATAAACATATGAAACAATAATCAATGAATAATAAACGCATAATACTATTAGAATTAATATCAGACAATGGATCCGATGGAGATATCAATCTCGATTAAGTTATCTTCTGCATCAATTTCTTCCCATATCTCCATGATCATCATCTCCTCGTAATACTCTCCTTTGGTCATCCATTGTTTCTTCACACTCTCCAACTCTCTTCCTTTGCTTCTCTCACCAGAGAAATCTCTATCAATCCCTCTTCTTCTGCTTCTTCTTCATCTTGGTTGGTTTTAGTTTCTCGACCTACAAGCTCTCCCTGACCATGAAGACAAGACTTGGACTTGTTATTGAACACGTCACTGGTGTGGAGAACGTTAGAGAGAAACAAGATTGGGATAGTTATGAGAATGCAAAGATTCTTCAAGAAAGAGAATGATGAGATGAATAGTGACTTATTGACTCCATTTCTCGCCATTGTTGGGTGGGATCAACAGACCTTACACAACCGATTTATATATGTTCATTAGGACTCTCTCTATCATGACCTTTCCAGTCGAATGCATTGAACACAGATAAGGGATGGGTACAAAGACATTTCTGATTACATGTTCCCCAGTAAGGGAGCCCATTAGGTCAGGACTTGTGGACAATAGAGAAGACAGGTGTAAGATGTAATTATGGGAGTTTCAGAGGTCAGACACATGCATTGTTGCTTTGACTTTCTTCCGTTGACTCCAGACAGTGTTATCTATAATAAATCTAAGAGTCCTTCACAGTGCTACAAAGAATATGATACCCTCGTGTCAAAAAAATCAACAAGATTCCGACAAGCCGGCTTGATGAATGTAATGTAACAAATATATTGTAATGTAACAAATATATCGTTTCACTTTATGCCGAGGAATTCTAATCCAGTTGCGGCTGGACTCAACCCGTACAGAGCCAAGTACTGAGGGTCGTGAAACTTGCTTAGATGTCTCATTCCACTATCGCAAAGAATGGTAACAATTGTGTGACCAGGACCAAGGGTTTGAGCCACCCTCACTGCCCCAACACAGTTCATAGCCGAGGAGCTTCCAACAAAGAGCCCATCCTTCTTCAGAAGAAACCTGGGAACATAAATTACGAAAGAATATCACTTTTATGAATCTTTATCAGTATTCTCAACAACAGCTACGTCAAAACATATAAAGGTTGAACACTACCTCGACATCTCAACGGCTTCTTTATCAGTACCACGGAAACCGCCGTCAAGTTTTGCCATCAGGAAATTCTGAGTAAGCCTGTTGATTCCAATCCCTTCTGTTATTGTATCAAATGGGTTTTTCAGTCGACGTCCTTCAGCTTCCTCTCTTGTGTACATCACTCCCCTTGTTACTTTATTGTACAGACCAGATCCAGGAGGATCGATCAGGAAGCATTTAACTCTTTCATTCTTATCCTGTTTAAAGCACAAGACATGTATGAGCCTTTTTTGTTTGTTTTTTCTGACATGTACCAGTTACTCAATCATAAAGCTGTGATTAGTATAATCCCTAATTAAGCATACCTGAAGAAACCTTGAAACGCCAGCTAGAGTACCGCCTGTACCCGCCGCAGCAACAAAGGCATCAATGTTACCATGAGTCTGTTGCCAGATTTCAGGGCCAGTACCTTCATAATGAGCCCTAAAATTGGCCAAGTTTTCAAATTGATCTGCAAAGAAGCCACCTGTAACAGAATCTGAGAATAAGGGAGGCTCTTTCTTTTCATCAACTGTGCAACCATTAGCTTTTTCCTGGTGTAAGCCATTTATCCCGCTCGCTAGTCTTCCAAGTGATGCTAACTCATTTGCTTGGTCAGCCCGTCGCCGTGCAATGTTGACATAGTGATCTTTGTGAGTTATTGAGACTGGCCTCACCCTCTCAACGGTGGCTCCAAGGGCTTCAAGTATTTGAGACTAAAATAAGTCCAGCACGATACAACTTTTGAGTATAATGCATACAAGGGAATGTGTATCATCAAGGTGTTTGAAAGATAAAACCTTTTCAATAGCGGCGTCATCAGGTATAACAACGTGACATCTACACCCGTATGCCGGAGCAACTGTAGCAAGGCTTATGGCAGTACTCCCAGCACTACCCTCTGTTACAATTCCCCCCGGAAATAGCTTACCAGATTCCAAAGCCTAAAAAAAACTCCATTTCTTAGAAAATCGAAGTTCATGGACCAGCTTCTCGGTTTAATGATTTCAATCACGACATTGTTAAAGAGGTTTAGGATGACATCTACGGACGTAGAAAAGCTTCAATATACTAATCATTGTTGCAGCAGACAATACGGAAAGTCTGATCTAATAGTAGTATACCTCTTCGATGATCTTCACAGCAACTCTATCTTTAACGCTACCTCCTGGATTCAAAAACTCGCATTTCCCGAGAATCTATAAATCAGACGAAAGAAGTAGACTAAAAAATACGTCTTTTAAATCATAATTCATCGGAAAAATATCACTTAGTTAGGAAAATCGAGAAAAACCTCACATCCGGTAGCCTCGGAGAGGCTATTGATACGAATCAGAGGAGTATTGCCAATGGCATCGACGAGTCCGTTTCTCCTACTCTTCTTCTTCTTCTTCTTCTTTTTCTTCTCCTCAGAGGAGCGCGAATCGAGCTTATCGGAGAAGCGGAAGAAGCTCAAATAGCAGTAAGAAAGCAATAACATCGTCGCCCCTGCAACAACAGTGCCGCTTATCCTAACAGACGCCATTGAAGCAGATTTCAACTTTCTCGCTTTCTCCGTAATCTAACCGGTGAAATACTGAACAATTTTTCTCTCCGTTTTTATTGTAATCCCCGATTCTTCCTTTAATTACAAATACGGAACAAATGTTTATAAATCGTCAGATAAGTCCTACTTTTTTAATAATTATTCTTCAACTTTCAAAAATCTTCTTCTTATAAAACCCCTCTCCTGAAACCCATTGCACACACCCAAAACGATGTCGTCCCTATCTCGCGTTCTCCGTGGCACCACCTTCAACACTTCCACGATCCGCCGTTTTTCCTCCTCCTCCGCCGCCACGGAAATTACGGCCGCAATCTCTCCACCTAAAAAGTCACTCAGCAGTATCGTGAATGACGAGCGAAACCCCAGACGGATCGTGGAGAAGTTCAAGAAGGCATGTGAGTCGGAGCGGTTCCGGGCTAACATAGCCGTGTACGATAGAACCGTGCGCCGTCTGGTCGCCGCAAAGAGATTACAGTTTGTCGAAGAGATTTTGGAGGAGCAGAACAGGTACCGCGACATGTCAAAGGAAGGATTCGCGGCGAGGATCATTTCCCTGTACGGAAAAGCCGGCATGTTTGAAAATGCCCAGAAGGTGTTCGACGAAATGCCAAACAGAAACTGCAAGAGGTCAGTGCTGTCCTTCAATGCCTTGCTTAGTGCGTATGGGCTTTCCAAGAAATTCGATTTGGTTGAACAGTTTTTCAATGATTTACCAGACAAGCTATCAATCAAACCAGATATCGTATCTTACAACACTTTGATCAAGGCATTGTGTGAGAAGGGTTCCTTATCCGAAGCTGTTGCATTGCTTGATGTGATTGAAAACAAGGGTTTGAAACCTGATACAATCACATTCAACACACTTTTATTATCGTCGTATTTGAAGGCACAGTTCGAGCTAGGGGAAGAGATATGGGCTAAAATGGCGCGGAAGAATGTAGCCATAGACATCAGGACTTACAACGCTCGGTTGCTTGGATTAGCCAACGAGACGAAATCAGAAGATCTAGTAAATCTCTTTGAAGAACTGAAAGCTAGTGGGATCAAACCTGATGTTTTCAGCTTCAATGCTATGATTAGAGGGTCAATCAACCAAGGAAAAATGGACGAAGCCAAATCGTGGTACGGAGAAATCGTGAAGCACGGTTATCGTCCTGATAAAGCTACCTTTGCTTTACTGCTTCCTGCAATGTGTAAAGCAGGCGACTTTGGGTCTGCGATTAAGCTCTGCAAGGAGGCATTCAGTAAGCGTTATCTTGTCGGTCAAGCAACATTGCAGCAGTTGGTAGATGAATTGGTAAAAGGGTCCAAGAGAGGAGAAGCTGAGGAGATTGTGGAGATCGCAAAGACCAATGATTTCTTAACGTTCAAGCTAGATTTGTCGTCTCAGGAGGAGTAAGTGGTTCATTGTCACTACTAGTGTCTTGTTGCACTGTATGTTGCTTTGAACTTTTTCCTTTGTGGAAGAAAAGACTTGTTTCTTTCCATGTAGTTTCACTATGGCAGAAAAATGGCATGTAGTCCAGGTTTAAGCAAGTGAAACGCTACGCATTTAGTAAATTTTTGGTTGACAAAAAATACGATGTTTTTCT
The DNA here is from genome assembly GCA_030161315.1 of Eutrema japonicum. Classification (NCBI taxonomy): domain Eukaryota; kingdom Viridiplantae; phylum Streptophyta; class Magnoliopsida; order Brassicales; family Brassicaceae; genus Eutrema; species Eutrema japonicum. The sequence goes on from BSQW01000001.1 coordinate 48,816,425, forward strand.
TTGATCAACAAATTGCATTTTAGTATCTTAATAAAGACCACAATATATTTTCACATATTACAAAACGCAATTCCAAAATCGGTGGCTGATATAAACCGACATCCAAACAGGGGATATGTCTTTAAATGAGGCCATAATTCGTGTTTCCAAACAGTAGTATTCCTTTCTCCGATCGTTTCAAAACCCTACTTCAACCCTGCGGGCTTGGAGAAAACGCCGAAATCGGAAATGATGGCCTCTATTGCTCTCCGATCTCGCCTTATGTCAAGATTAACAAAGCTTGGATCTCGTAATCCAAGGATATTCTCTACGGAAGCATCTTCTTCGAATCCCTCATCCAAGGTTCCGGGAATCTCCTCTGGCCAGTCGATCTTTTCTGATTTCCCACCGCCAAATCCTCCTCCTCAAGCGGAAGCGGCAGCCGCGCAGGCGCTGGGAAAGGAGCGGAAAGGTCTTAAGCTCCTTAGTAACGTACTCATCTGGGCACTCACGGGTGCTACCGCTGCTACTGGTTACGCAAGTTATGGTCTGTAGTTGCATTCTCTCTTCCATTACTACCTTCTATATTCAAGTTTCCCATGTCTGTCTTTTGAACTCTTTGTTATTTTGGTTGAAGCGTGAAATTTTCTTCATGTCTTCGATCTTTGGGATCTGATTAGATTCTTGTTTTTATACAGCTTATACATTAGATGAAGTCAATGAAAAGACAAAGGCGTTCCGAGAATCAGCCAAGCAGATACAACCACCTCTTAATTCTTCCGCCATTGATGTGAGTTACACTTATGACGAACCATTGTTTCTCTATTGACTTTCATCCTCTTTTCGACAACCCTATCAACTCTCTGCCTTTAAACCTTCTTTAATATACATACTCATCTCTTTGCAGAAATATCAAACTATGTTGTACTCTGCTGCCATGACTGGTATTGTCCTTTTCCCTCTGTCAGTATCACTAATATTATGTCTTTAATTAAGGCTTAGCATGACTTGGTTTTGTTTGAATTCTTATCAGTTCCTGTCAAAGCCATTGAAATGTATTTGGAGCTTAGGGAAGTTGTGGAGGAACATGTCAAAGTACGTTGCTTCTTGTGCATCTTTTTTTTTCTCTTCTGATTTCTTCTATTATTCTTATTTCCTCTCCGGTTCCATATAGGGCTATACGGAACCTCTCTCGGAAAAGCTTCTTCCTGATTTGCACCCCTCAGAACAGAATGCCTTCACTCTCGTTCTTGATTTGAATGAGACACTGCTTTACACAGACTGGAAGGTAACAGTTTTATTGATTTGACAGTTGCCTACTGATTACCAGTTGCATCGTAGATGTGAATATCTGGCTAAGAGATCTATATACGTCATGGGACAAAGCAGTCCTGGTGACCTGATTTGTTTTCTAAAGGAGCACTGTGTTTAACCTTTTATGCCTTTTTATCTACAAAAAATTTAGCGGGACAGAGGGTGGAGGACGTTCAAAAGACCAGGTGTTGATGCATTCTTGGAGCATCTTTCTAAATTTTATGAGATTGTCCTGTATTCTGATTCGATGGATATGGTAAATTCCCCATTAATTTGTTCAAGTTTTTTGCATGTAATCTCATAATAATACGGCATTTAACTCTTGTTTCATTGCTCCTAGAATGTACATCCGGTCTGTGAGAAGTTAGACCCAAATTGCTACATGCGTTATAGGCTAGCAAGAGGCGCTACTAAATATGTGAATGGAAAGCACTATAGGGTACGTAAGCAGCTTATCTCTGTCAAAACATACTTTCTCACTTACCAAAGTAGCTGATTCTCAACTTACACTATAAAAATTTCCTGCTGCAGGATCTGTCAAAGCTGAACAGAGACCCGAAGAGGATTCTGTATGTTAGCGGGAATGCTTTTGAAACAAGCCTTCAGCCAGAGAATTGCGTGCCAATCAAGCCTTACAAACTTGAATCTGATGACACGGCGCTTGTTGACCTGATACCCTTCCTTGAATGTAAGCATGGTTCAATTTGAGTCTCGTGAAGTGCCTTTACCAATGTTGGTTGGTTGATCTCTTTTTTTTGGGTCTGGGCCTGCAGATGTTGCACGTAACAGTCCAGCTGATATCAGGCTGGTTCTAGCCTCTTACGAGAGAAAAGATGTTGCAAAAGAGTTCCTTGAAAGGTCCCTAGAGTATCAAAAGTGAGTCGAGCAGAAGGTTTTCTTTACCCATGGTATCAATTGCTAGTTGTCCACTAAGACTGTGAAAATCAATATGCAGGCGAATGCAAGAACAACGAGGACAAAGACAAAGCCGATTCTGGAGGCGTTAAAAGGATCTAAGCATTTCTGTATAGTGAGAGACGATTATATCCTCATTGATGCACACCATAAAACAGGAACGGGAGGCTACGACTGTTCTTTGCTGTGGGTTTAGGTAAAATTCGAACTAAAACCGTGTCTTTCTCTCATCAAAGAGGAGTTATGTATTTCACCCAATTTTTTTCCTCTCGTCTCCGCTTTTACTTTTCCAAGAGAACCAAAATGAAATCAACCATATGAAAGGTTCCTTTTTTATTTGATTAACAAATATATTTTGTTCTAATCTGTTTTGGTTAATAATTACTTTGAGCAAGTTTATTGGTTGAAACGTCTATTTGTATGTATTGTGTTGAAAAAAAGAAATGACCTTGTCTAGTACGCTAATAATATCTCAGTTTCAATGCGTGTCTTAAGGTGCAAATGTCAGGTCAGTCAACCTCTCCACTCTTTAGAAATATTCAGTTTTGCAAATAATTTAATTTTTTTCTTTCCAAATTTGAATTTCGAACTCATCCAAAGAAAAGATCTTTCACCTGTAATCAATCCTTTTCAATGTGTAGTAGTAGGCAAAGAACCAAAAACCATAAATAATTTGTACTACAAAACTCCCATTGTACGACTCTTTAAACACCACTCACTCATATATATCTCCCAACTTGGGATCACAAACCCACTCAAGATTCACATGTCTCGTCCGCTTCTCTTCTTCTTCTTCTTCTTCTTTCTTGTCTTGGTCGTCCCTTGTCTCTCCCATGGGACCGGAGGAGACCACGAGAGTTCCGATCTCAAATCAAGATCCTTAATCTCTGTAAAAATCGGATGTCTTGTCATCATCTTTGTCCTCACGTTCATCAGCGGCGTGTCTCCCTATTTCTTGAAATGGAGCCAAGGGTTTTTGGTTCTGGGAACACAGTTCGCCGGAGGAGTGTTTCTTGCAACCGCCTTGATGCATTTCTTGTCCGATGCTGACGAGACGTTTCGGGACTTGTTGACGGCGGAAGGAGAGACGGAGCCATCTCCGGCTTACCCATTTGCTTATATGTTGGCTTGTGCTGGTTATATGTTGACCATGTTAGCTGATTCTGCCATCGCTCATGTCTACTCCAAGACCCAATCCAACGATTTGGAGGTCCAAGGTACCCCAAAAAACAAAAACAAAAAAAGATGCTAATTTCTCAAATATCGATCGATGATGTTAATTTGGTTACAGGGGAAGACAAATCGAATCAGGGTTCGGTTGGAGACAGCATTCTATTGATCGTAGCTCTCTGTTTCCACTCTGTTTTCGAAGGCATAGCCATTGGGATCTCAGAGACTAAATCAGATGCTTGGAGAGCTCTATGGACAATAGCTCTCCACAAGGTATTCGCAGCGATTGCCATGGGAATCGCTCTTCTCCGTATGATCCCTGACCGTCCTCTATTCTCCTCAATCACATACTCTTTCTCATTCGCCATCTCGAGCCCGATTGGAGTTGCGATCGGAATAGTCATCGACGCAACGACTCAAGGGTCGGTCGCGGATTGGATATTCGCAGTGTCGATGAGCTTGGCGTGTGGTGTTTTCGTGTATGTGTCTGTGAATCATTTGTTGGCGAAAGGGTATCTCCCAAACAAAAAGGTTCATGTCGATGAGCCTCGTTTTAAGTTTCTGGCTGTTTTGTTTGGAGTTGTTGTCATCGCCATTGTTATGATATGGGACACTTGAAAAGTTTTTAGATTTTTGTATTAAAAAGCCATGAGAATGAAAATCTTACAAATTGGGCCAATGGCTCTAAAAGAGAACCAGATAAGTAATAAGCCCAACATGAGTTTTTGTCCAAATTCATTACCCTAGAAGAAGAAGATGGAGAGTTAAGCGTCGAGAAGAAGAAACATTGCTCAATGATGCTTTGAAGGTTTAGTTGGATATGAATTTGGGGGATTTAAACAAGGTTTGGGAAATTAAGGCTCTTAAGAGGAAGCCTAGGGAAGATGAAGCCAGGAAGATTCTGGATAAAGTAGCGAATCAGGTTCAGCCGATTATGACTAGACGGAAATGGCGTGTCAAGCTTCTCTCTGAATTCTGGTAAATAATCCCTGTTTTTTCTCCTACAAGTATTTGGCTTTTGAGCAAGGTTGATCATGTTGTTCGTTATCGAAATCGAAATCGAAATCGAAATCGAAATCGCAGCCCAACGAATCCAAGGCTTTTGGGGGTGAATGTAAATAGAGGCGTGCAGGTGAAATTGAGGCTTCGTAGGGCAAACCAGGAGGGAGACTTCTTATCCTACCATGAAATCCTTGACACCATGCTCCACGAGCTTTGCCACAACGACCATGCTCCTCACAACGCCATTTTCTATAAGCTTTGGGATCAACTTCGAAAGGTTTCGGATCATTACTTTTTCCCAATTGTTCATGTGTTTTGTCCCAATGCCGCTACAACTAATTCCCATTACCGTCCAGGAATGCGAGGAGTTGATGACAAAGGGTATATCAGGGACAGGCCAGGGATTTGATGTTCCCGGGAATCGTTTGGGTGGATTCTCTCGCCAGCCTCCCCTCTCATCTCTTCGGGCAACCGCAGCTACAGCGGCAGAAAAAAGAGTGCGTGCGGGCAATCTATTACCCTCAGGACCTCATCGTCTCGGTGGTGATAGCAGCATTATGTCAGATCTTAGTCCAATCCAGGCTGCTGCAATGGCTGCGGAAAGGCGTTTACTTGATGATATCTGGTGTGGCTCCCAATCCGCAGAGGCTTTTCAAGACCAAGAGAATGATGGTGATACACCTGTTTCCGTAAGGGAAACTTGTACGAGCTTGAATGCAAGGTCAGTAAAAAGAAGTAGCAGCTGGTCAAATGCCATTTCGTGCCCTCCCTCTTCTAGTCATCAGTGGGGATCAGATGTCATTGATTTAACACAGGAAGCTTCTGAAACAAGATGTATTAAAAGAAGTTGCAGCCCTGGCGATCAGGGTCCTTCTTCTTCATCCTCCAAGGATGAACCGAGCTCTGGTGTCATGAAATCATCAGAAACTTCGCCATCGACCGGTTACCAAGGCAGAGAAGAGTCTGCAATGTGGGAGTGTGCAGAATGCACCTTATTGAACCCAGTAAGTCTTCCAAATATTACTTCCTTGGAGATTTGTATGTTTTTTCGGATCGAAACTTGAAGCTTCCTGCTATATCCTATTCCGTTATTCATTTTCTGTCTTGTTTTATTGGGGAAGTTGTTAGCTCCGATATGCGAGCTATGCACTGCAGCAAAGCCAAAGGAAAGGGCGACGAAGCACAAAGTCTGGTCTTGCAAGTTCTGCACGCTTGAAAACGAGGTGAAGCTGGAGAAATGCGAGGCTTGTGGTCAGTGGAGATACTCGTATGGACAACCATTGTCGACTGGTGCTCCTAATGTCGGCACTTGAGGGAGGAGTCCCCAGTCTTGTACAAGGACTGTCTGCTTAAACCATTGATGCAACTTGATCTTCTTGCTCTGAAGGTCAAGCTCTGAAGAAAACAAAATCACTGTTTCTCTGACCCAAGTCTGTAGTGAATTACTTTCTTTGTTGTTCTATTATTTGTATATATACTTTGTTGGAGGTTGCCAAAAGCTACAGTTTCCACTGGGCAGTCGAAGCCACGTTAGCATCAAATGGGTGATCAAACACTCTTTCGTCCCGTCGTTAAATCAATTTTGGATTATTTTTTTTAATTGTTTTCTGAGTTTTTGGGTTTCTTAATTGTTGTTTATAAAATACAATTTGGGATAACTTCACAACATGGATGAGGCAACAGAGACATGCAAAATCCAAATCCAATATAGCATCTCACGAGACAAACACCATTCCTCTAAGTAACATAAAACAAACACAATCGAGTGATTTACATCTTCTTAATTCGGTGATATGTTTCTAATCCACTTAACTTAGACTACAAATTTTTTGTACCAAACCATGTTTTACCTCAAACTAAAATCGAGTGGAAATGGACCCTCAAGCCTAGATGGGTTTGGCCAGTGATATTATTAAAACTAAAAGTCAATAAAACTATACTATGATATTATTAAAACTAAAAGTCAATAAAGAATATACTAGTACTAGGGGTGGGCATTTTAACCGAACCGAACCGAACCAATCGAACCAAACCGAACTCAAATCGATCCAAACCAAATCATAGTTAATACCCAACCATTTGGTTCAAGTTTTTCTCAACCCGAACGGTTCGGTTTGGTTCGGTTTAAAACCGAACCGAACCGATAAACCAATGTGTTTTTGTTAATTAGTTAATTAATAATACTAAAAATAATAACACATATGGTGATAGTTTTATATTAATGATATAAGCCTATAATGACTCATATAAGAGATGAATAAACATTAACTTGTATAATTAACTTATATTTAAGTTATTGACTTGTTGTATATTCATTTTAGTTGCATGGAAAGACGAAACCATAAATTTTTTTATTTTTTTTTTTAATTTTGATTAAGTGGAATATTTTAGTTTGGTTTTAAAATTTTAGGGAATGGTTTTTTTTATGACTTCGTTTTGTTTATGTTTCGTTAGGATTCTTGTTTTTATAAGTTGATTTTTTAAAAATCGAACTAAAACTAAACCAAAGTACAACCGAACCGAACTAAACCAAACTGAACTAAACCCAAACCGAACACAAACCGAACCAAATTTAGTTTGGTTGAGTTCGGCTAGAGTTTTATTCAACCCGAATTAACCGAACCGAACCGAACCCGAAATTAAACTGAAATGCCCACCCCTAACTAGTACTACTTAATTAAAAGATTCCAAGTTATATCAAAATCAAATTAATCAGAAAGTAATAATTAAAAGAGCAATAAATATGATTAAATTCAGATAACCTGTAATCTAGGGACTCTTCGAGTCAAAGGACGATGGCTTCACGTAACTTTAGGACAAACATAGACATATGTCACTACAAACGTCACCTTTTCTGTTACTATTCCTTTCTACCAATTTTCTTAACCTCCTTTTTGTTAAGCTTTTACAAACCGGATCCAATTTTCTTAATTATTGTTTTGTCATTAATTAACAAATTCCAAACATACTACAATTGTTCTAAATGTTGGGACAACATAAAGCAAAACTGAAATTTGTATTTACAAGTTATCTGAAAACTATTACTCCCTCCGTTTTTTTCAAAAATGATGTTTTAAAGGTTTTTTTATTTTCAAATAACTGATGTTTTCAGTTTTTAATACAAATTAAATAATTTTTTATTGTTTTGACTATTTATATTCTGCAGATTTTTTTTTAATTGATTCAAATTGTGTTTAAATGAATAATAAATAATGTTTTTATTTTGAATGAGTCATTAAGTAGATATAGACAACTCCTAGGTTGATGATACAAAAGTAGGTGGCACACAAAAAAACATGTGATGACGATGAGCCTTAAACGGTTAGATAAGCAGACTAATACTCAAACTCTACCACCAATCAAGCAAGCGTCTTAAATGTGTCTCATATTAGCAACAAAACAAAAAATTAGTTAACAAATCTGTCTCGGTTATTATTTTTTTTTTTTTGAATTGTCTAGGTTTTGGGTCCGTAGGTCCGTACATCCCTAGAGCGGGGTTCAAACTATGTTAAAGTCATTCATTCGGAGGAGACCTTTCCAACGAGAATAAAATTCATGGCCGGTAGGAGATGCACATATCCACTCCTCTTTAACCACTTCTCTATAACCACTAGGCCAAGTCAACGTTGGTTTCTGTCTCGGTTATTAATTAACACAAATTTAAGAATGAACATAAAATTAGTATATTCATTTACCTAAACCTCATTTTCAGTAAGGAATTATATTAGAGCCAAATTTACTCTATATATATAAGCTCTCTCCATCTTCTTCTCCACACAGCCATTCTCTCTTGTCTTCCTCCCAAAACCAAAGATTCAATGGCACCGTGCATCGACACTTGCAGAACCGGAAAGACCCAAGACAATGATTCTCGGTTCCCTTTCTCCCGACCCTGTTTCTCTGATCGGATTTCACGCGGGAAAACCCAAATCGATGATGTCTGGATCAAGATGCGAGAAGAAGCTAAATCCGATGTTGAGCAAGAACCCATTTTGTCAAGCTACTATTACTCTTCGATTACATCGCATCGATCATTAGATTCCGCTTTGGCGCACATCCTCTCCGTAAAGCTCAGCACTTTGACCTTACCAAGCAACACGCTCTTGGAATTGTTCATCAGCGTTTTAGAAGAAAGCCCAGAGATCATCGGATCGGTGAAGCAAGATCTATTGGCAGTCAAAGAAAGGGACCCAGCTTGCGTTAGCTACATCCATTGTTTCCTTAGCTTCAAAGGTTTCCTCGCTTGTCAAGCTCATCGAATCGCTCACAAGCTCTGGACGCAAGACAGAAAAATTCTAGCTTTATTGATCCAAAACAGAGTATCAGAAGCTTTTGCCGTCGATGTTCATCCGGGAGCGAAGATCGGTAAAGGGATTTTGTTAGATCACGCGACGGGCGTGGTGATCGGAGAAACGGCGGTGGTTGGAGACAACGTTTCGATTCTCCACGGCGTGACGCTGGGAGGAACAGGGAAACAGTGCGGCGACCGGCATCCGAAGATTGGTGATGGAGTTTTGATTGGAGCCGGGACTTGTATATTGGGGAATATTACAATCGGTCAAGGAGCTAAGATTGGATCGGGTTCGGTTGTGCTTAAGGATGTGCCGCCGCGTACGACGGCGGTTGGAAATCCGGCGAGATTGATTGGTGGGAAAGAGAATCCGAAAATGCTTGATAAGATTCCCGGTTTGACCATGGACCAGACATCTTATTTGACCGAGTGGTCTGATTATGTAATCTAAAAAATAAAAGTAGTGTAATTTGTCATTAAACCAACATTTAGCAGACTCTGTTCTCATAAACGTTTTAGAGCCACTTGAGTCATAATCAATACAATCAGAGTATCAGACTTTGAAGTTTGAAGTTTGAAGTCTATAATGACAATTAAGGGTAATGTAGACTTTAAACAACAACAAAAATACGTATTTCACAAACTTTTACATCCATATGAACACAATTCCCCTAAAGGTACAACACTTTGAAGACCAAAACCTACCAGAGCTCATGTGGTCAGAGCCATTGCTAACGCAAAAACCTTTCTCTAACCCAATGATAAGGGGAGTCTTACTTAAATCCTGGTGTTCTGGGTGGTCTGCTTCAGAGGAGTTCCACGTTTGTTCAGCTTCGTCAAGAGGTAAGCCAATGCTACTTTAGCACCTAAGGCTGAGTGACCACGGGACAAGCAGATCGCACCGCCCACAAGAACCAGACCTTTTGCTATCAGTTTCTTTGATGGGTTTCTCAATATATTCTTCTGTTTGGCTACATGAGTCAATATTCCTACACCACTACTAGTTCCCATGGAGGCTGTGACATCCTCTGTCTGGCTATCCAACTCTGATGGAACCTGTAGAAACAACGAGGATGTCAAAGAAGGCAAACATTTGAAACCGAGGCCAAGACCAAACCGGTTGCTTCCATGCATATCCAGTTTCAGGACAGTTCAAGTCCATTTTCCAGTAACAGAAATCGCGATAGGGAAGCTAACCCGACTAACATCTCACCTTTTTTATTAAGCTGACAGCAGATAAAATGGCCACCTGGGGTCTATGACTGATTGCAATGTATTTACGAAGTGCATTTTCCATCTTACAGATGTAACTCCATATGCCTTTTGAGAAAGCGAGCTTTGCCATCTCAACATTTAACCCAGCATCTTCCTGGTGAAACATTTTGATCTCACAAGCATTTCTACCGGGAACTGCAGCAGGTCTAAAGGTTAGCAGTTATGCATCAAAGGTAGAAAGAGTGATGAAACACACAAACAGAAAAGGGAACCAATTTACCACAAACAATCGATCTCTGATTATATGGTCTATTCAAACGATAACTGTTAAGTTGAATTATGGATAAACAAACCACTTGCCTCTCCTGATCCGCCAACCAGATCTAAAATAACTTACACGTACATACTTCCTCTGTTGCGGTACCATATTGTGATCACATTCCTAGTAAATAACCAAAGTAAATTTGTCAAGCTCCGTGAAAGAGGAGACAAGTTTTGGTTGATTTATTACCTTTGTGAAACAGTAGAACTTGTCCTTTCCCTCCCACCACGTACTCCCTCGATGTCAACAAGGGAAATTTTTTAATTGTGCGACCAATCTCAATTCCACTATTACTGTCAACCTGCAATTGCTCATGCTCAACCACAGTCTTGTCCCATTGTTTCCTATAATCGTTGTCCATGTAAAAGTCCCTCAAAACCTCTGCGGAGCAATCCTCAAATACTGTAACACTTATGTACTTCATAGGACGACCACCCTAAAACAAGCAAGGCTTATTATATTCATCCAGTAATCAGAATAAAGAAAATCCATTGTGAAAATATCTAGCATTAAGTTTTGGTATTACTTGTGGCTTGCAGCGTTTAGCAGTGTATGAAATGCGATCGTTGCTTTTGTGAATAACAGTTTCCCAGATCTCAGCAGCCTCACTTGTTTCCCCCAAGTGTTCGATCAGGCATTTCAAATCTCCATCAGAAACTAGTCTGGATATCCTGAAAAGCATATAGAGGAAGCTCGTATCATCAAAAAATACAAGAAGAATAAGATGAGTTAACACATCAAGACGATATTTAGTTGATTCGTGTGTTAGTGTTACCAATGATATTGTAACCAATCGACATAGAGACTAAATATTAGAGCCATTCTCAAGCAGAATCCTTCAAAGCAAAGCAAAGAGTCTTAAAGTTTGAAAATTTGAAAGCAAAAACGCTAACAAAGTTTTTTCCATTGAGAAGTATTTCCGGAAGAAAACAAAAGCAACCCAAGTGAGAAGAATCTAACACAGAGAACAGGAAACGTAGGAGATGGAAATAAAAAATCAAACTTTTTACCTTGATAATTGGGCATGGGAAGGAGGAGAAGAAGAAGAAGCAAAATCGAAGAAGCGAAATTTACTGGAAAAGAAGATATGAAAGAGAAGAATGAAGAGAAGCGAAATCGCGGTGGCCCAGAAATAGCAAGCATCAGAAACAGCTCGCCGGGAAAAGTCGTCGGAGTTGGGTACGCTGTTCATCGAATCCCAAATCTGTACGCTTGCGAAATCGATTGAAATATATAATTCATTCCTTCATTGTGGCGTGCACAATTCCCGATTCATGGGCTTGTTCCAGTTGCGGAGCGACCAAGCCAACGGATTCGGGACTCTGCTTTTTCTCCTTATTTTTTCTCTTGCCTGCGCATTTTATTTCTTCTTCCCTTTGACCCTTTGTTTTCTATTCTTACCATTTCGCCCACCCTTTGAATCAATGGGCCTCTCAATTTTGTGAACATGCTATTTATACACACAAAAACACACTCAACTGTTGGTGTTTACTATATGATCCAAGAGTAGAATATGATATCACTGAGGGGAATATATTGCCAACTGCCTATCGTTATTTACAAAAGAATCAATAAACAAATAAACATGGAATTTTGCAGCCAATAAGAAATAGAACATCTAAACCTACATATTTCTTCATTTGGCATATATATAAGTCAACAAAAGAATCTCTTCTTGTTTCCTCCCCTATCAGATTGAGGTTAGCACTGCAAAAACCAACATAATCCAAACTCTGCTGTTAAGAATGCAGCAAGCATGCATGTCTTGATCAGATGAGTCAGCAAGTGTGAGTGGCATTAGCATCCCTTTTCCGCATCATCTCCATTACAGCAGTTCTATGCCTTTTGTCTGACTGCTGATGCTGTCTACTACTAATCTCTTTGAAATCTCTGTGAGATTCAAACACTTAAGAGTTAGCTATATACATACCGAGCGCGTTTAATCAATGTAAAAAAAAACATGTTAAACTCTATGTACCTGCATTTGTGGACAGTGCACTGAGAATCTCTACAGCAGCAGGCATGAAGTTTGATGAGACTCCAAAATCTTTTACAATAGGGGCAACCTCCAGGACCAATCTTACATGCTATACAATGTCTGATGAGCATCTTCATCTTGTCACACTTTTGATATTGGCACTGTGTAGAGCGGCATGCAGCTACATGTACCAGCAGTTCTTTTATCTGCAGTGTCAACAAACCGAGCTTTATTACTCGTTTCTAGCAGCTACGCACATAAACACAATCAATCCGAATATAGGTAGGTAATAGTTTATCAAACAGTAATTTCTTAATATTGATTTGATAAGCTTGCCCCCCACCTGTTGTATAGTAGTTTCCGTAACAGATGAACGGCTAATCAGCTTATGTGAATGGTCGACAGACGCATTAGGATAACAGGCATTGCAGACATCATAGCCCGTACAAACTTGGCAGTGCCATCCTTGAGCATTTTGAACATCTTGTTGGCAGATAGTGCATGTTGTTGCAAATGCAAGGGCAGTTGGGTTGTGAAGATGGTAGAGTATCATCATGGAAGAATGTTTCGCCCGCCTTAGTGTGTCGTACTGATAGTTGTTACCTTGGCAAAGACTCAGGAATGCTTGTCTATTATCAAAGGATTCGCTCTCAATGTTGTCATCTTTGTCCTCAATCTCAATGGGAACGTCTTTGATGGCCACCTCCAAAGAATCCACACACCTTATCATTTTCCATGATACTAAAAAAAAGAAAGGATAAAAAACTTTATGACCACCAAAGAAACTTACATGAAATAGTGTGTGCTTCTCTTTCTGACTGAGTGGATTCTCTCTTTCTCTGCGCGCTTCTGTTCTACCTCGTTACACCTGCGGTCAAAAGACAGTTGATTTTAATTCAAGTATCAAATAACCTGCTGCATATATGTAGCAGAGAATTTACTTGTCACAGATCTGAAAATTCTTGCAGTGATTGCACACCCACCGATTTCCAGATACCATGAGAGTGCAACAGTGCTTGCAGCAATGTTGCAAATGGACCATAATAAAATCTTCCTTCATCGGACAGATGATCTCACCGAGCTACAGAAACAAATAATAACAACTTTTTGTTATTCAAGAATGCATGAGCAGAAGATGAAACATTTAAAACGAAAAAAATAAGAGTTACTTTTTTGCATCATCAGCATATCCTTGGAGGCATTCAACTGGCCAACTGCTCTTAGTGCTCTTTTCGATATGACCTTTTTGGTCATTCCTTTTCGATTTAATTTAGTAGTCCCATCATATTCTTGACTCATTTGTTATATTAAATCTTCAGCAGCACCTGGCCAGTAGTCCCCATCGAAATATGGCAATCTCGCAGCAGTTACATTAGCTCTACATTCTCCAGACTGGACAAAGAATTCATCATAGAGTTTTGTACATTCAACCACCACATCTTCCTCTAAAGCTTTCCTTAGCATTGCTAAATACCTGAAAAAGAGAGGATTAGCAAATGTAGGCTTGCACTTGACAAACACACACAAATACATTTTCATACCATTCCCTTATTTTGTCAATCTTGAGCATCTTCTGGATTTCAGGATGACAATACATAATATAATCTTCACCCTTAAGTGGGGGGCATGCCCATATATAGCAGCTTGTAAAACCACGTTTCTTACAATAATCGAGATAACCAATCTGCAGATGGGAAACAAGTCAAGTCAATGCATGGAACGGTGAAGCAAACACATGTAACCTAAACAAGTAGAGAAAAAGTGGTTTACCAGAATTTCATGGTACACAAACGTGCGGAGGGCTTCTCCAAACATTGTTCGAACCTCAGGTCTGAAATACTTAACCGAGTCTAGATAGGAAAGGTATACCCGCCGCTGATTGGGAGGTCCAGATTATGTTCCAAATTCCTGGACGAACATGCCAAATAAGCATACTTCCACGCTTTCAATCTTCTGAAACAACAATATGGCCTGAAATATATATATATATATCTTGTAAGTGTTAAGGATTCAACAAGCATCATAAAAATGAACAAAAGAAGCATATCTCTACCTTGGAATTATAAGGGAATTCAGATCGATAATTTTCTTCTCGGAAAAGCTCGAGAAAATGTTCATTTACTTCTAATACTTTGTCAACCGATGCCACAACTCTGACAGCAAGTGATTCGGCTCCAGGGACCCGATATATCAACAATGAAGATAGATGGTGTTTCTAATACAAAAAGTTGTTCTAAAAACCAGGCTACATACTAATAGAAGAAGCATTCAAACTATACAAGCCTATAGGTCAATTGGTGAAGGGCATTATCCAATACTCTAGATAAGCTTCCTCATGGTGCACATATCTATTAGTTATTATTTCTACAGGGAAGATTCAGAAAGTCTTGTAAAGAGACCCTCAATAATCAATCCTATATCCACAATCTCAAAGAAAAACGCAAAACTATTGATAGCATTTAGCAGAGGAAAACAAACATAAGATTCATCAAAAGAGTTAGAGATTACCTCCACGTAACTTCTTCCTTGAAGCCTAGCCCTCTCTTGTCTTTCCTTCTTCAAGTTTTTTGAATAACAGCTGCTCTATATGGTTGCTAAGAGTAGTCACTGGTAAACTTTTTGCCCCCGGAATGGCACTCTTTGGTAATGGTCTTCTTTCTCCTTGTTCCACCTCTTGTATATAGCAATTAGGGCAAGTGTACTTGGTGGCTTCGCCATGATTTCTTCGGCTGTTGAACAATGCACAAATTTGATGCTGACACTTTTCACATTGCACCCACTGCATGAAACCATTTATTCAGACACACGGAAACAAATATGCAAAAAAAATTGAGATTTTTTAAAAGTTATGTGGCATACATACCCCATCTCCAACTTGTTCACCATTTTTCTTCTTCTCAAGCTTTGCTTTCGGTATATAAGTCCCATCAACAGAAACAGAGTTTCCGCGCGCTTCATTGTAGCAAGTTGCACAGACATAATGTCGTGACACACCAGCCGCAACATTATAGTGCAAGGCATTTCTCTTGACGCGTACACCACAAGGTGAGCAGTAGATAGGTATTGGCTCAAATACAAGCCTCTCAACAGCACATAACTGGCAAGCATTCACAGATATGGAGCACTACATTGCTTTGTTTTTGTCTGCCTTGGCTTTACTCTGAAAATAGAGTTACAGAGAAAGAAAAACTCAAGTGAATTCTTAGTTACTATAAAACAAAACAAAAAAAAGAAACAAGAATACAGAATTAAGACCTCGTGAAACCAAGAAAGGGGCATTCTCAGGATAAACTTATTAGTCAAACCCAATATTTCATATCAAGTTTTAAAATATGACTGTATACCTGGCCTACCCATTGACGAAGACCGCGGATATGCTCTTTTACTTGCTCTGGAGTAAACAATTCGATGAGTGAGGAGATTTCCATCTTTGAAGCGTTTTACAACGTCCAGAGACGGTTTCACATTCTCTTCCTTTGATAAACAAATAGCAGATTCACCACCATCTCTACCCTTGGGAATATCTTCAGCAACATGCTTCTCCAGCTCTCGGGTAACGGGAATCCTCGAAGCATCTATGTCCATGGGCATAACCTCAACTTTGACATTTTTGCAGTCATCACCATCTTTCTCTTGCTTAGCCATTGGAGGATGAGATTTACAGACTGGCACTGAGTTTCTCTCTGTCTCATGAGTGGCATTTTGGGAGAGTTGCTCCATTTTCAGGCGCTTAATTGAGGGTTGCAGATCATCATCAATAGATGGAGCTTCAGCGCCTCCTCTGTTATATGCTTGCATAGACTATGAAGATTCCCTGGGTTGGAGTTTTAATCTAGTTGAGCTACACTTAGCTCCACGGAGACGTAAAACTCTCGCTTTTTCCTTCTCCCTGAAGTTTTTGACATCTGCACAGACAGGACATTTTCTGTTACTGCACTCCTTGTAATGAAGAAGCAATTTCCGAGTTTGAGAACATCGTTGATATGTACAATCAGGGATCTTGCAGCGTTGCAAATGTTCCAAAAGCTTTTTGACAGGAAAGCAGAACTTGCTCTCACACTTATCTCCTGGTGCACTGCAACCATGTGCATGGAACAAAAACAGAAGCCAGCGAATCTGTTTGATATAATCTCGACCACGATCTCCGTTGACCTGTTTACTTGATGTATTGTTTCCATCTGGAAGACATTTCCTCTCAGCGGTGCTTCTATGAGCTCTTGCAGACGAGCAGCGGTGAACAACTTGAGGGTGCATAGGAGTTGTTTGACACAATTTAACCCCGATATGTTCTCTCTTTGCATTATATTTTTCTGAGATTTGAGTTGAGTTCTGTAGAGAAGACTGCATTTGAACCAGGACTGATGCCGACTGCTTCTGATCATGAGGATGTGGTGGGAAAGGAGTCTGCAGCTGACTAGTATGGACAGATGCACTTTGCGCACCAATATAGTGCTCTTTAACATCATTTTGTTGATGCTGAAACTTGGATGGTTTGAATCCATTAAAGGGTTGTTGCTGAAAAGTTTGTTTGTAAGAATCCAAGCTTGGTACAAGAGTAGCTAAACCCGTAGCCAACTGAGTCTGATATGCATCCCAGTATATTAAATGTTCTTGCTGACCAGGATAAAGTTGTTGTTGTCCTTGGTGCTCAAATGAGGAGCTTGCTGGTAAAACCCATGATCAAAGGGTTGTTGTCTGACCTGAGCGAAACTGGAAGCAGATTGGAAACTCTTATTCATTAGCAATGGAATTTGTTGCATTCCTTGCAGATGTGAGTGATTACTTATGAATGTAGGGTCAACTCTCAGCATAGGAATATCCTGAGAAACTGGCATTGAGACGGATGAAGTAACAGCGACTCCATAGAGATTATTAGATGAAGCCAAAGGTAGAGAGAAATGTTTGGAAGTGAGGAGCTGTTGACAAGTCCTGGGTCTAGTAGGAAGCGGAACGTTGTTCCTGCTACTGCAGAAGCCAAAAATAAGTTGGTGGGGTGCATCAACCATCTGGTAAGGAGTTTGCAGGTCAATAGCTGAAACGTCGCCACCGTCAGTGTAGAAATTAGCGGTTTTGTTATTAATGCTTCCATATTGGAAAGTTGCAGGTGCAAAGTTATCCAGAGGATGGTGTGTTGGAGGACAAGCACGGCGCCGCTGCTGATGCTGCTGATAGTGTAATTTAAGTATTTTGAGAAGAGAATCTATGCGGGCTTCAAGATCTCCTAAATCAGAGTACTCACTCTGCATTCAATAAAGAAACAAGAGTAGGTAGTGAGTGATCAAATATGAATTAACTTGAGTGTAAATACAAGTGGAAGAGGAACCTCTGATTTGGCCAGCTTCGCCAGGTGATCGTCTACAAAGCTTGTGAGAGTATACAACTTTTCAGGGTTTGCAATCTTTCTTTGTAAGATATTATACCTGGAGAGAATGAGAAATAACAACAAAAGGTTAAGCAAATCAACAGAGAAAGACACAACAAACAACTAGAGGAATCTCTTACATCCTTTCTTTGATAGCATTCCGTAATTTGTCATTGAAAGGAGGCTGTAGAACATTCATATTCTCACCATTCATACTCTCACCATGTGCCATTCAACACACACTGCAGAAACAGAGCATATGTAATTGGCCCAAATCAATGACCTGAAACTGAAACCACGCATTCTCAACTATATATACATATTTTTTAATGAATTGTTATTATATATTACACCCGAATCATGAGGAAAAAAAACCGCCTAGTCGAATCAAACAACACAAACCCTAGACAACGGGACAAGGAAAAATGAGACACCCGCCTCCAGCAACGCTGGGCACCATGGCGGGTCTGGACACGCGTCTTCAACCACACAGGTTAAGACCATGTCATCTCCCTTAGTAGGATCCCATGACACCCAAGAACCGACATCAATACAGATTAAATCCAACTTCTATCTCACTACCTGCAAAACATAAGGAAATTGGGAGGGGATGAGTAATTTGGATTATCTAATGAGAATGGACCCTAGGGGGCCCAAAAATTACCGATCACGCTTATACTTACGAAACACGCCCAATCCATGTCTAACACGACCCGCAAGCAACCTAGTTACACGAATAACACATACCAAACATACGAGAGAGCTCTAGACTCCATGGGGCCTTAAACACGCCAACTTGCGCAGTACACACACGGTTCAAATGGCCGCCCCATATCACGGTTCAAATGGCCGCCCCATATCAGATGCTTTACGCGCTGACAAACACTTCATCCCACGGTTCTAATGGCCGCCCCATCGGCTCGTCAGCCCGTCATGGTCTTGATGCCTCCAGCAATCCTAGACCAAACACACAACCGTGCAGTAAAGGGACTCCCCACCTTACTACACCACCCCGGTACTTCTAAACCGAACACTTATCTTTACTTTAACATTTTCTCTTTTAATCCTAATTAAATCAATCACGCAATACCGGTTTTTGATCCTTATTCCTTTTAACCATTCATTCTAGGTTCATCGCAGAATTCCCTTTTTAACAACCAAACACGCAACAATATCCCGTTAATAATTCCTTTAAGTCATTAATGTTCATTTAGAAGTCGGCGTTCATCAACCAGCACAATAATGTAACATTCCCGTTCTAATAATAGAACCCGAATACCTACTTATAGTCGAGTACACAATTCTCAAATTCCCTATGTATATATATTTATATATAGCTAAGTCGTTACGCACCCACAAACACTCAAACATGCATCACAAACACTCCATAGAATATAATCACACATACACATACATATCACACATATCTACATACTTATACATATATAAGGACCGGTTTAACCATAAACTAAACATAACTATAACTGCAAACGGAAAAGTGTCCTCAGACCCTCACCTTAGCCTTAACGACGAACAGAGACGATAGGGATGTGGATCGGTAACGAGCGGAGCAGATCTGCAACAATGATCGTCGACGTGATGAAGTTACACCAGTTGCTTGCGCCGCAAGAAACGTCTCAAACTTGCCCTAGGTAGCGGTGGATCCCTGACGACGGTGGAGGTGTAAAAAGAAGATTACTTTGATAACCAAAGATTGCTGAAAAGGAATAATCCATTCAAGAAAAGATACAGGCTATATATAGCCTTACATCAACAACTGAAGCAAACCGAGAAATTAGGAACAGACTCCTAAAGACTAGGACTTATTTGACTGAAATTGAAGCAGAACAACGACTCGTTCAATGACCAAATCAATGACTTATTCAGATTACCTAACAATCCCTCCCTTAAGCTAAATCATCGAACTTAGCTTACTTCCGAAACGTCAATCACTCCAAGCATTGCACGCATCTTCTCAAATTGATGTAACTTCAGTGGCTTTGTAAAAATGTCTGCAATCTGGTTTTCCGTTGGACAGTGACACAGCTTAACAACTTCAGAACTCACCAAGTCTCTGAGATAATGGAACCTCACTTCAATATGCTTACTCTTCCCATGAAAAAACCGGATGCTTGGACAGCTGAATGGTAGAACTATTGTCACACATGATTACTGTTTCTGTCTTCTCTTCAAATCCAATTTGTTCTAACACCCTTCGGAGCCAAACACATTGACACGCACAAGCGGCTGCTGCTATGTACTCCGCTTCGGTGGTAGAGAGAGCAACAACTGATTGTTTTTTTTATGCCCACAAAATTGCTCCATATGCCATCATAAAAACAAAGCCAGTGGTGCTTCTCCGATCGTCCAAATCACCAGCATAGTCACTGTCACTGTAACCCGTGAACTTCGAACCACTTTCTCCTCTTTTATAAAAAATTCCCTACTCAATTGTACCCTTCAAATACCTTAAGATCCTTTTTGCTGCAAGCCAATGAGACAATCTGGGATTAGCCATGAACCTGCTTATCAAGCAAACTCCATACATCAAGTCCATCCTTGTCACCGTTAGGTACATGAGGCTTCCTATCACCTGTTTGAACAGAGTTTCATCAACTTTGACACCATTCTCATCTTTCTGCAGATTCGTTCCTGGTACGATATGATTCTTCACGGGATTACTCTCTTCCATACCAAATCGTGCCAATACTTCTCTTGCATACCTTCGTTGGCAAATGAAGATTCCGTCTCTGCCTTGTTTCACTTCTACCCCAAGGAAATGCTTCATCTTGCCCAAATCAGACATCTCAACCTCTAACATTATCGATTTCTTAAACTCATCACACATGCCTTTGTCATTCCCAGTGAATATTAAATCATCAACGTAAAGACTGACAATTAAGAGGTTACCTCCCTTTGATTTTGTGAACAAGGTGTGTTCACTAGGACATCTTTCAAATTTTTCTCGCTGGAAATAAGCCTCGATTCTACTATACCAAGCCATCGGTGCTTGTTTAAGCCCGTACAATGCCTTTCTCAATTTTTAAACTTTCTCTTCTTCTCCCTTTTTGATAAACCCTTCTGGCTGCACAACATAGACATCCTCCTTGAGTTCTCCATGTAAAAAATCACTTTTTACATCAAGTTGATACACCTCCCAACTCGATTTCGCCGCTACGGCAAGAATTATACGAATTGTGTTAAGTCTTGCGACTGGAGCAAACACCTAAGTGTAATCCACACCGTAGCATTGAGCGTGCCCTTTTGCTACCAACCTGGCTTTGTACTTCTCAACTTCTCCATCTTCATTGAGCTTGGTTTTGTATACCCACTTAACTCCAATGGGCTTGAATCCGTCAGATAGTGTAGTAAGCTCCCAAGTGTGATTTTTCTCAATAGACTCAATCTCACTCTTCATTGCATCTTTCCAGATTTTCTGTTTCATAGCTTCTTCAAACCAGATCGGATCATGTTCGTCTACCATCATCATCAACATTAACGCATTCAGACCTTCTTCTTCCTCTTCGAGTGTTTCTTCTCCCGTCTCATAATCTGCTATCCATCCTGGAACCCTTCTCTCACGTGTAATTTTCGTTTGAGCTGAGCT
Organism: Eutrema japonicum; assembly: GCA_030161315.1. Taxonomy (NCBI): domain Eukaryota; kingdom Viridiplantae; phylum Streptophyta; class Magnoliopsida; order Brassicales; family Brassicaceae; genus Eutrema; species Eutrema japonicum. The sequence continues at coordinate 48,837,580 of BSQW01000001.1, forward strand.
ACTGGCACTGGCATTAGACTGTCGTGGGACTGGAGGTGAATTAGGCGGGCTCTGACTCGGAGGTGGTTGTGCGCTTTCATCACCGTCGACAATTCTCCATTCTTCACCTTGATCATCGACTTCATCTCCACGCTCCAATATATCATCTTTTAGTTCTTCATCAGATCTGCCCCAATCCCAACCTTTTTCTTCTTCAAATACCACATCCTTGCTCACTACAATCTTTTTTGTAACTGGATCATAAAGTCGCCATGCCTTAGACTCATCACTTATCCCCAGAAAGACGCATCTTTAGCTTTTATCATCCAATTTGTTCCTTTTCTGATCTGGTATATGAGCATGAGCGATACATCCGAAACCTCGAAAATACTCAACCATTGGCTTCTTTCCACTCCACACCTCCTCTGGAGTTATGTTTTCAACTGCTGCAGTAGGACTCCGATTCCGAATGTGCACACACCACCGAGTTACTTCAGACCAGAATGATTTCAGAACTTGTGGTTCACTCAGCATAGACCGAACCGCATTCATAATGGTTCTATTCTTCCTCTCTGCGACTCCGTTCTGCTGAGGAGTGTAGGCTGCTGTCAACTGTCTGTTGATTTCCTGTGATTTACAGAATTCTGCAAACTCACTTGAATTAAACTCGCCACCCCAATCTGTTCTTAAACAAGTTATGAATTCCCCTATCTCTTTTTCCACCTTGGCTTTGAAATTCTTGAAGGAATTGAATGCTTCTGACTTTTCATGTAGGAAATATACCCATGTTTTACGAGTGAAATCATCAATAAAACTCAGGATATACCTCTTGTTGCTGTGTGAGATTGGTGTGATAGGACCGCATATGTCTGAATGCACTAATTGAAGTTGTTTTGAAGCTCTCCATGAGCTCCTCTTTGGCATCGATTCTCTGTGTTGTTTTCCCGTCAAGCAAATGGTGCATATCTCCTTAGTAGGCTTTAGAGGAGGTAGGCCCACAACCATGTTTTTCTGAGACAACATTTTCAGCCCATCATAATTCAAATGCCCGAACCTACAATGCCACAGATGAGCTTCTTTCTTAGCAACTTCTTCAATCTGAAGACACATCGGATTCTTTGAAGCTCTGGATGCAAGCAGATAAAACATTCTGTTTCCACTCATGTTAGTCTGCATGATCACTCCTCTGCTAGGATGAAACACTTTGCAAGTTCCATCCTGAATTAAGATGGCTAAACCTCTTTCTTGAAGTTGTCCTACGCTTAATAAATTATTTCTCAGTTCTGGGATATAGTAAACATCGGATATCACCTGAGTGATGCCATTGACTTGTACCCTTACACTCCTTTTTTCTACCACATCCATTCTTGTATCGTTTCCAAGTTTCACTGTTTGATTGAAATCTTCCTCTAACTCCGAAAACCACCATTTGTCCTCTGTCATGTGATTACTGCACCCTGAATCAAGGAACCACACATCTTCTCTCTTCGTCTTATTCTGCTCAACATACGCCATCAGCAATAATTCATCGTCATCCTCTAACTCGGCATAGTTAGCTTTCTTCTCCCATTCTGGACACTCATACTGAAAATGCCCTAAATTGTGACACCTAAAACATTCGATCAATGCTTTGTTTTGCCCAGCTCTTCCTCTACCTCTACCGCGACCTCCTCGGAATACGCCGCGTCCTCTTCCTCTGCCAAATCTCTCATCATGAGAAACTTTCAACACTTGTTCCTCTTCTTGTGTTCCATGCATTCTCTGTTCATGAACCAGCAAGCTTCCATGTAACTCATCAATGTTCATCGTGCTCAGATCATTTGACTCTTCTATCGAGCAAACAACATAGTTAAACTTTTTAGTCAACGATCTGAGCACCTTCCCAACAATCGTACTCTGCTCCATAACCTCACCATTGGTCTTCATCTTATTCACCACTGTCAAGGTTCGGCCCAAGAAGGTGTCCACCTTCTCTCCCTCCTTCATAGCAAGCAACTCAAACTCCTTTCTCAGAGCTTGAAGTTGTGCTCTTTTCACTTTTGTGGACCCTTGATACTTTTTCTTCATCGATTCCCAAATCGCCTTTGAAGTGCTCTTATCAAGGATCGTCTCCAAGATTTCCCTGTCAATTGCCTGAAAGAGAAAGTTCTTCACTTTCCAATCCTTAAGCTTGGCCTCTTCCACCAATTTCCTATGAGCTTCGCTGGCTGGTGTTGTCCCCACCGCCGCTATCGGGATTCCTTCATCCACCAGATTCCACATCTCTCTGCTCCTAAGAAAATTTTCCATCGTCATTGACCAGTAATCGTAATGACCGTCGAACTTCGGAATGGCCGGCTGCACGAACTTCTCTGAATTTGACATCTCGTTGCTTTCACTCTCTCACACCAGATTCCTTTTGTATGGCTCTGATACCAAATGTAAAAGGAAGATTACTTTGATAACCAAAGATTGCTGAAAATGAATAATCCATTCAAGAAAAGATACAGGCTATATATAGCCTTACATCAACAACTGAAGCAAACCGAGAAATTAGGAACAGACTCCTAAAGACTAGGACTTATTTGACTGAAATTGAAGCAGAACAACGACTCGTTCAATGACCAAATCAATGACTTATTCAGATTACCTAACAGGAGGCGTCCTCATTGCGTGTCGGTGGCTCGCAGATGACAAACAGAGGTGGTGGTGTTCGACACACACACCACACACGGACGATGTGCGAACGGAGAAGAGGAAGCGAGAAGAAGACGCGGAGTAGGTGCGGCGGCGGTGACACGGCAAGGCGGAACGAGGCAGCAGTGGCAGAGCTCTCTCTCTCTCTCGCTCACTCTCTCGTGCGGCTAGGGTAAAGGAAGAGGGAGATGGATACACCCTTGGTGTATTTAAAGATCGACAAAAAGAGGAAAATAAAACTGGGCCTTATTGGGCCAAAAACTGGCTGGGCCAGGAATTACAAAAAACCCTAAGACTGAGGCTGTCGGGAAATTGAATTCGCTAAAACGACGACGATCGGAAACCAAGGCTGGTCGGTGGCACGTGCGATAGTGACGCAAACAATGGAACCTAGGCCTGGGCATGGGGCGGGTACCCGCTTATTTTGGCCGACTTGCTACTTGATCCGCCCTGTACGGGTAATGAAAATATTGACCCATACTTGGACCCGCAAAAACGGGTACCCGCTGATTCAAGGTACTCGCCCAGATTTTTGATACTTGCGGATACCTTGACCCGTACCCGTACTTGCAAGTACGGGTCCCCGCTCAACAAGTAATTATATTACTTGCCTTGTTTTTTCCATTACTTGCCTTGTTTTTTCCATTACTTGTCTTGTTTTCCATTACTTGCCTTGCTTTTTCCATTACTTGTCTTGTCTTGGGTACAAGTAGCAAACCGGGTAACGGGGAACAAACCGAGTAACAGGGAACAAGCCGGGTAACGTGAACAAGCCAGGTAATGGGACAAGTAGTCAAAAAAATTTCGCCTTGGACTTGTCCTGTTACTTGCAAGTAGTTGATTAACTCGCCTTGATACTTGGCTTAGACAAATCGGATACCCAATTTTACAGGTCGAGTACAGAACAGGTCGAACGGGTCGGACGGGTAACGAGTACTGATGCCCTGAGCGAACCCAACAAAGCTTCAACTTCTTCTTTTTAATTTTTATATACCCAACCAACATGTCTTTTCTATTTTATTATTTAGCTCACAAATATATATAATTTATTTTGACTACAAAAGCCATATTATCCTGTAACATAAAAGCACAACTCTTCTATGCAATCAAAATATCACACGTGGCCCAAAAAAGTCAACAGGCGACCTGCGGTTTTTAGAACATGAAAACGGGACGCAGTTTCATAGCCAAAATAGTAAACGAGACCTATCTAGTCTCTTTGGCTAGCCACCGGAGAGCAAATGAGCAGCGTTTCCGTCGCAATGAAGGTCGCCGTAATCGGAAGCGGAAGTGGGTTTTCTCACTTGATTTCGTTTTTGTGTTTCGATTGTGGAAAATAAGTTTTTTATTTTTATAATTTACATCGGAGCAGTTTCCGGAGCCGTGTGCGCATCGACTCTGGCAATGAATGGAGTCTCCGTCACCATCTTCGAGTCCGCTCGTGGTCCCGGTGGACGCATGTCTCAAAGAAGGTTTTTTTTTTTCTTTTCCCCTCCAATTTGTATTCCCTTTCCGTTGGAATCTCCCTTTGAATTCCCAAATTCAAGCAGAGAGATTGGCGAAGATGGTAAGGAGTTGATGTTCGACCATGGAGCTCCTTTCTTCTGTGTGAGCAACTCTGATGCAATGGCACTTGTTCACGAGTGGGAGTCCAGAGGTCTTGTTTCTGAATGGAAACAATCTTTTCAGAGTTTCGATTGTGCCTCCAACAAGTTTCTTGGCATCCAACAGGTTTCTCTTCTTCTTTTTTCTTATGATTCATTCATCTTACAGAGTTTGAGAGCTTTTTCTAAATCTTACGGTCTAGGAAGGGGATGCAAACAAGTATGTGGGTGTTCCTGGCATGAACTCTATATCAAAGGCCTTGTGCCACCAATCTGGTAAATCTTTCTAGTCTGAGAGAGAGAGAGAGAGAGAGAGAGAGAGAGAGAGAGAGATTCAACTCAAGGCTCTGAGTTCTGTCTATCTTCTTCATCGTAGGTGTTCAAAGTATGTTTGGAACTGGAATTGCCAAGCTGGAATGGTTGGATGAAGAGATACCCTGGCTGTTGAAAGATTCTAAAGGAGAATGCGTGGGTCGTTTCGATGGAGTGGTTGCATCTGATAAAAACATTGTCTCTCCAAGGTTTACTCAATTAACTGGACTCCCACCACCTCTGGGTAACACTTCCACTCCTCCTACACTTACCGTAATCAGTGTTATCTCACTTCTTCTATCTCTACTTACTTTTATTTGCTCTCCTAACACAGACTTAAATCTAGTCCCCGAGTTTGCGACTAAGCTGCAACATATCCCTGTCCTCCCATGCTTCTCTCTTATGCTAGCTTTTAAGGAGCCATTGTCTTTGGTAAGACCCGTGTGTAATCAATGTTGATAATTCAATTTACTAGCCAAAGTATTTGGGTTCATCTGCATATAAGTTTGCAGGAACAATGCCTTAGCTAACTTCCTTCGTTTGCATATTCTATGATTCTTGAATCAGATACCAGCAAAAGGCTTATCTTTCAAAAACTCACAGATTTTGAGCTGGGCTCATTGTGATAGCACTAAGCCAGGACGGTCTACTGATAGGTAGATTACAGTATTTGAGCAGTTGCAACCAAATTTCTAAAGTCTTAGGTTTCTTATTTTTATTTTCTTAGTGAAAGATGGATACTGCATTCTACTCCAGACTATGCCAACAGTGTTATTGCCAAGACCGGCCTCCAAAAGCTATCGAATGAAACACTTCACAAAATATCTGAAGAGATGTTCAAAGAGCTTCAGTGCTCAGGCCTAATTAGTTCTCTCCCCTTTTTCATGAAAGCCCACAGATGGTAAGCATCCAGACACGTAGTCCTTCTGTAAAGTCTTGTCAGCTTAATGATCTGTTGTCTCTAGGGGAAGTGCGTTTCCAGCCAAAAGCATAGCCGTAGAGGAGAGGTGCCTCTGGGATAGAAACAGGAATCTAGCAATCTGTGGAGATTTCTGTGTCAGCCCAAACGTCGAAGGTGCCATACTCAGTGGCTTAGCTGCAGCGTCAAAACTTTTGCAGACTTCCAGCTGCTTATAGGTACCCTATTGAGTGTATCCCAATACCTCAAAACAGATTTGTATAAACATAATTATATAAGATTTTACTAGAATCATGTAAAATGAAGACGACAGTCTTCCTCGTGAACTCTATCCGCCGATGAAACAGATACATATCGGAATATCATGTGATCTTCCGAAAATTCTACTTTGTTTCTTGAGAAATGACAGCAAGCGCAGTTCTGTCTATGAAAGTGCCATTCGCAGTACTTATCAATGGTTTTGAATCCGATTGGCAACACTATTGGCAACACTATGAAAGTAAGCAACCTAAATTTATGTGATGTACAAACCAGACAATGCATTTGCGTTGATGAATCTATGTGCATTGGTTGACTAAAAGGCTTCAATACATTTTCTTACCGAGGAAACTTGTTATTCTAAGGGTTTTGTTCTGAAAATTAATTCTTGATTATTGCAGGGGCCACTGCCTTGGCCATGCAATCAATTATCCCATCATGTTCACAGGTAATACTGTTTCATATAGTATTTTTGATTAATCGTTCTAGAGGACCCTAAAAACCAGATCTTTCTTTACATCGAAACATATGGAACTATGATGAACTTCATATGTATAACGTCTTAAGTGGTATTTTACATGAATATACTGGGTACAATCAGACACGCACACCTTATTCCCCCCTGAAGAAATGTTCCAATCATGAATATGAATATAGGAATAATAACTCTCGTTACACTCGACCATCAGCAATTCCAAGCAGTGCTTGCGATACCAATGTCGGTCAAGAGGCTCTCCGAGCTGCCTTCTCCATAACTCTGTGTTTCTTTAGCCCCAAGGCTTCCATCGATCTTAGTGAGCTGACTGAGCAGAGCCCTGAGAACCATCTGATCTGAAGAACAGAACGAGTTGAGCCCTGGGAGCGTGGCTGGGGCCGAACCAACAGGAAACAAGGGGTTAGGGTTCTTGCAAGGAGTCTTGAGTTCAGAGACTGAGTTGGTTAGGTTTGCGTTTAGGGTTTGGTTGTGTGACAAATTGGAGAAGCAGGGCACTTGCTCATTGATGATGAAGTGATGATCATCAGTGAAGCAAGAAGAGGGTTCTTGGTCAAAGTTGATGTAAGAATCCATCAATGGAGGAAGAGAAGCAGAGGCTGACTCATCAAAACAGCTCCCCATGTTGTCTCTGCATAAAACTCCTTCTGTATTCTTATGGAACACTCTACACAAGACCCAGTCTTCCTGATTCCCTCAACAACATACATACAATATTTACTCTTTACAGATTTGCTAAGAAGACATGGATTGATGATCAAGACGTGGAATTAGCTGTGTGTGTACCTTTGCAGAGTTGAGAGAATGATTGGGACTAGGATCAAAGGATCCCTGGAGACGAAATTCATGCATGACCCAATCGGTTTTTCGACCTCGGGGAGCTCGACCTTGATAGAACACCAATGTCTTCCTCATCCCAACAAGCTTACCCTTTCTTAGAATGGCTCTGTCTTTGCCGGTGGCTTTCCAATATCCGGTGGCCGTTGCTCGGTTTGTTCTCAGCCCCGTCGCGTACTTCCGATCTCTTTGGCTGTAGAAATACCAATCCTTCCCTCCCACACATGCCATTTCTGATCATTTGAAACATACACAAATACATTTTTAATCAAGTACATTTATAGGATAATGAAACTCATATGAAGAATCTTGGAGCGAATATTTCTTCGGTAAAAGTTAATATAATATACAATGCCCCCGTTATGTGATTATTCAAGCAACACATCGAATAAGAATCCAACGCGTGTGCATGGGTAGGATGAATATATTTTATTTTGTTTTAAGAAAAAATATCTTCATCAAAGAAGAAGAATACTTATTATATGATCAAACAGAACAAATTTCTTTTTAAAAAAAATGTCACACTCAAAGCTATAAACCAACAAAATCTAGAAAGTGACTTATTCGTCGTTATTATCTTATTTTAGTATATCCAAAGCTTTTTAAAAAAAAATTGGATGAGGATAACGCCAAGAGTGTCAACTTCTCGATATAATAATTTGTAAATATGTGATTTCGCTATTATTGCGTAGTATATGTTTGTAAGAATTATACGTATATGAGTATGTATATATGTGTATTTTTCCCAGTCTATGAGTAAAATATCTTGAATGAAAGTAAAATTATCATCTGACTTTTTTGAGTCGATATGGATTAACTAACTTGGACCTTTTGATTTTGAAGTATAATAATATAAATATAAGCATCCACCATGAAGACGAAGGAACAACGTATCGATCTCAAAGATAATCATGAAGTTATATTATTTAAATGTATATAATATGTACGTGATCTTAAAGTAGTTGTGAAAAAAAGATTAGAGAGTAGAAGACGATGTACTGGGGATGTCCCAAGGCTCGCACTTGTTGAGATCGACTTGGATCAAGAGGAGAGGAGTTTGATGCGATCGTCTCATCATTAGGTAATCGCAGACAAGCTCGTCGTCTTTTGGGTGAAACCTGAATCCCGGCGGCAACTTTGCCTCCACCATGCTTATGCTACTACTTTCCTTCTCTTCCTCCGCCTCCATATATGCTCCTCTCTATTGTTCACTATAATGTTTGATATATAACTAAGGGTCTTCTTGATTAGCGAAGAATGATTAATTAAGAGATAAAAGGAGAGAGAATGATTATTGGGATCATTTCGTTATGTTTAAGTAGTAATTCCCCATGAAGCCCTCAACTTCTTTGTATTTTATTCCCATCTTACGTACTCGATCATTTTCTATTCATCAACTATCTAGTAAGTATTACTATTATTTTAACATAATAACCAAAATCTCGTCGTATATTTTAAATATATGTTAACATTTCTATGAAAGACCAGCTTTTAAATTTTTTGAGAATACTTATTAGATTTATTGAGAATATCAAAGAAAAGGAAATACTTGATAAGGATGAAAACTAGAGTGTATATCTTTCCTTATATGCATTTAGGGTGAATATTAGATGTTCAATGTCTTAGGCACTATATATGCAAGGTTAATGAGTCAAATTAGGGTGAGACGAATTATTAAGAGACAAAAGAAGAAAGTGAATTTTTGGTCTCTGTTGAAGAGCAAGAGTCTGCTCGGTGACACACATAATGCGTGTGTAAGACAGTTTGATCTATAAACTGTGACTATAGATCAAGGAGGAAATCATGAAATAGAACCTAGAGTTTATGGTTCTTGAATCTAAGTTAGAGACGTATGTGTCTCATTGATAGATAGAGATATATTGGTATCGAACTAAATGATGTTTTAGTGTCGAGTAATTCTAGTAGGCAAGATCTTATTGTAAGATTGTCTAAAGAATATTTTGTGAATAAACTCATCACGTATGCACATTACCGTAGCTCTTATAATTATGTGTGCTCATATTCTCGTTCTTACAATATATATATATACTTCTCTTTGATTTATAGTACTATTAACAAACAAACAAAAACATAAGAACATAATGAGAAAGTATACAGGGTTAATTGTTTGCCTTGAATATTTGTGTCCAACATATTCTTCCGCAAAATTTAGGTGATAGGTAGAAGAACAATTTCTGCTTTTATATAAGACACTAACGGTATATAAAATTTGGCTGTGCAACTACAAAAAAAAACTTTTTTTATAAACTTTAGAAGTTGCAAATCTTTAGTCCATAATTTTTTTAATACATAAACTATATTCTAATTTGTGCGTTCGCGCGTGATAAATTTTTTTGTAATATATAAAATATGAAATGAGAAATAAGAAATAATTTAAATGTTATACAGAAATAAAAAATAATAAAAATTAAGATTGATTAAATGTTTGACAATATGTTTAATACATGTTTGGCAACGAGTTCAATTTATTAAAATAAATAAGGATTGTTTGGAAATAGATTTTAAAAGTGTTTGTGTTTTAATAGTATATTTTTGAAATGAAGTTAAATTAGTAATTTAAGTGATTTTGGAAACCACTTGATAACTATAAATATGAAGTGGTTTTGGTTAATATTTTTTAAAGCACAATTGGTTTTGGTTATTTGGTTCAAACCTTTGATAATGCATTATATATGCTCTGTTTCTGTATGCATAAACAGTGCATAAACAGTGGGATGGCTGCCATGAAACAGGAGACAACAATTAAATAATGCAATAGCGTCCATTTGATTAATTTCTTAATTTACTACTAATGGATTTAATTTAATGTATATCCCGTCTCTGAATGGTTTAATTAGTTATGTCAAAATAAATAAAACACATGTCCCCTCAATTTTTCTGATTAGTTTTTGCCTTGGTCATTGTAAATTGGTCTCGCATTGTAATCTGTCATAAACTAGTTATGTCATAAACACAACCACATCTCCAATATCTCCAATTATGCTCCAAACGTACCAAAACCTGTAAAAGACTCTAAAACACTATAGAATAGTAGAAAGACTCGATAAAACGAACTTATATCATGGCTTAAACGGGGTAAAAACCATGATATATCAACTCCCCCAGACTTAGCCTTTGCTTGCCCTCGAACAAATAGAAGACTAAACCAGAGAAAGAGGTTTGAAAACATAGAGACTCACCTGTTCATGAAACATTAAAAATGACTAATTTCCCAAGCACCCAAATGTTACCTAACCAGCTTTTTGATCTAACCACCATGTACTTCTCCTTAGACATTCGCAGCTTCCCAGACTACACACATTATCTCACAGCATCGTTCAATTAAACCATCCTCGCCAGTTTCATCGCTGTGATTAATACCAAGAACCTTCTAGATTCTTTCCCATACAATATCAAGACAAGGAACCACCCTTTTTCACACCTTTTGGTATTATTTCTCTCGTCCAGACTTATTTCTTATTATATCTCTAGCATGTACAAATTAAGGTTCGAGACGCGAGTATTGATGGTGTTTGCCACCGAGTCCCCGATTCTTCCCTCAAAAGTAATCAAGGTGTAGGCGAATAATGGTATCACATAAAATTTTCCTAACCTCGCTTCCACCTTTGTGTGATCATTTCCTCTGAAGAAGAATAATGGGATCGCAGGAAATTTTTCTAACCCTCTACTCAGAAAAAAATCATTTCATCTTTTAATGCATCTTATTTATTAACTTATAACATGGAGAGAAATATCATTACTTCAAACACATGGGTTCCTTTGTCAGATATGAATGAGGAATCAAGCTCTTTGAATACTAACCACATCGATGAAGTGCAAAAATTTGGCTCAGACTTTAAGGAACTTTGCCGGAAACATGAGTGTCTTCTAGTTAACTGGTTAGTCTTTGGATTTTACATTAGTCGATTAGAACTGATTCTGTAACAATGGTCACTTAGAAACAAGGTCAGATCAATAGGTTCAAGAAAAAGAACACAGTCTCCAACAAAATTTTGACTCAATAAAACAACGAATGACTCAAAAACGGACTGACTCTAAGAAAAACAAAAACAATGTCAGCGACTACCTCCCCCAGACTTGAACAACACTGTCCCCAGTGTTATCTAGCCTAGAGTTGGTGGAAGAAAACAAATGAGCCACATGGATTGGGAAAATCGAAAATCTTACCTGTGAGGGTGATGAGTATCGATCGATACAGACTAGTATCGATCGATACCTGTCGTATGTCGACACACTGATTTCAAATCAATTGTATCGAGTTGCTCAACCCAGGGAAAATTATCCAAAGTGTTAGAAGTTAGCACTGTTAGGAACAATCAAAAACAGGTTAATAGCAACGAGATAATCAAGCATAAATCCATGAGTTCAAATGCAAAAATAAAGCTGACATAAATTTAACAAAAACGAAAAAAAAAAATAGAAAGAAGAAAAGAAAAAGAAAAAAAAACAAACGTGAAGACAGAAGAAGACTAATCCTCTGTCGCCTCGGAATCACCATCGGCATCATGATCATCCACAGGAGAAGTATCACCAGGCTGAGACGAAGGAGCATCGTCCGTGTCAGTCATGCAGCGGCATCGAGAAATGGCAGCCCAGATGCTCTGCATACTATCAATCATCACCTTCTGAAAGGCGGCTGGCTCCATCGGAAGTTCCGAATCAGACGAAAATAATAGAGCAGGAATAGAAGAGGTCGCTGCTCGCGATCGCTGGGATCGTCCTCCCTGGCGTGAAGTAGATGGAATGTCAGGAGTAGCAGGCGAGGGCACATGAGCTCGTCGTCTAGTCGCAGGTGCTCGAATCAGCTGGCGTTGGGCTGCAGGAACATTAGGAGTAGGTGGATCAAAGCTCGATGCATCTGCGGTTCTTGCTCGCTTTGCCCTAGATGTCATCTGCAAACAAAGACAGAAAAACACAGCATAAATCCAACATCTCTCTCAATCATAACAGATATTTATCATCAGGCACGGATGGTGTCGATACCATATGGTATCGATCGATACCTAAGGCAGTTTACAGTGCATCGAACATCCACAATCCAAATCATCCAAAAGTCGAAACTAAAGGCAATTGAATGTAAGGCAAGGTGCGAAACTAATCTAGAGCATCTCAGCAAATGACCGATGTCAAGAAAAACAAGTGCTAAAGAGTAGAATCTCACAAACCTCAACCCTAGAAATCGGATAGAAAATGTGGAATTTCGTACACATACCTTTGCTGATTGAAGAAGCAAATGTTAGAAAGAGATAGAGGATGAAAATCCAATGAATATAGGCACTTGAATCACCAAAATCGGTGAAGAAATGAGAAAGATACGATTTGAGAGAGATATGGAGGCGGTATCGATCGATGGAGAAGAAAGAGGAGAAAGAGAAACCCGAGGGTTTTGAAAGAAGACTTACCTGCCCGCACAGTGTCGATCGATACAAGATGGTATCGATCGACGCTCGTTGACCAAATCATGTTCTCTATCCGCGTGGTATCGATCAACACAAACTGGTGTCGGTCGATACCCTTCTCTAAATCTTCTTCACGTTTAAGACACTAGACACAAAACACAAAAATAAAAGACTTATGTACAGACTCACCAGTGGGTTGCCTCCCACTCAGCGCTTGTTCAGCGTCACGAGCTTGACTGTACGGACGATCAGTCAGGAGAAGAATGAGAACTTGTGCCGGAACAAGCTCCACAATTAGACATCGCCAGCTTCAGAGTTCTGCTCATCATGCTCTCCACAAACTCCTGTCCCCTCTCTTTCAGCTCCGAAGTAAGAATAACTCAAGCCTTAGAGAATGATTTCGAAGTTCCCTTGCACTTCACCATATATTCAATTGAATCTCCATCGCACTTTTGAGGGGTTAAAATCACATGGGGAACGCTTTGTACTCCTTTGCTCTTTACCTTCTTCTCTGCCTTGTCTGTTTTGACGTCTTTCTTGGTGATGACAGAAGGACTATCTAGAAGGTCTATGAGAGTTGGCTCGTCAGGAGGCTCTTCCAGAAGATCAACTACCAACGTCTCTCATGTAACAACGGTGATGCAAGAGATATGTGTGGGAGTTCCTCTAGGGATGGCTTTGTAGTACACCTCCTTGTAAATGTATGAGAACGAGATTTGCTTGCTGGGTGTGTCCATAATAGCACCAACCGTCGCCATGAACAGTCTTGCAAGGATCAACTGCGTACGAGAATGTGCACTCATCTCTACAACCTGAAAATCAGTATGAACCAAGCAATCTCCTATGTTAACCAGCAAATCAGGGATTGTACCATAGGGAAGTGAGGTGGAACAGTCTGCGTATGTGATGTGTTTTGTCAAAACCTGTAATAAAACACATTGTAAATTAGTTATGTCAAAAAAAAAATTATATAATTTGTCACAATTGCGTCTGCTTTTTTTGGTGTCAAAAATAAAACAAACACAATTAGATTCGTTTTTAAAACAACATAATCCGAGTCAATCAAATGAATAATTCCTGGTAACAGCTGGATCTGAAAAGTCCCAGAGACGTGGACCATTCATGTGCGAAATTCTACAATTTATATCTATTATAGAAAGAGTAATGGTGATTAATTAACCAATGGTCATTACATGGGGATTATAAATATGAATAAACAAAAACTAGGCCTTAAATGTGGATATTTATTTATTATAGCTGTGCCACGTGTATAAACAAAGCCAGTATTATTGAAGATTTATCAGCCGTTACGATAACGATAACGATATACTATATAGTTTGAATGTTAAATTATTGAAGACAAAAATGATAGAATATTGAAGAAGCTGGTCCACAACAACAAACCCTTTATTTCGATCAAAAAAATTATTTGAGTTCAATTCTTTTCATATTTGGATAGAGACAAAACTATTTGAGTTCCTCTTTAGGTTTCAATGTACTTTCCGAATTCTAGACCCAAAATCCTTGGAGTATGTGCAGTATTGTGCTTTCCATTATGATACTGTAACGCTCCGTCTGTCTCTATCGGTGAGTTACCTATTTCTTTATCGGGCTCGTGGGCCCCATCCCTGTTCGACGGTCGATGCGTTATTTTTCGTAGGCCCGACCGAGTAATTTATTGACCATGTAATCACCACGTGACCTTTTTCCGTGTTTTGTCCTCACTCACACGCTACCGCGAATCACTTCCCGGAAGGTCACCCATCCTTAGAATACTCCAGCCCAAACACGCTTAATTATTGAGTTCTTTCGGGCAATTGATCGAAAAAGGTAAGTGCACTTTTGGTGACATAGGTAACCAAATTAATTCATTTAAGCCTTTCTCAAATGGGCCGGGCCCATGATGTTACAATTCTCCCCCACATAACGGGAATTCGTCCCGAATTCCGCATCTTGTTAGGTTCCAACTCAAAACCGGAGCAGCCATAACCCTCAAACCCCAAGATTGTCTCCCGAGACAGAATCGGTGTGACTTCCCTGAGCTCTGATACCACTTGTAACGCCCCGTCCGCCCCTACCGGTGAGTCATCCATCCCTCTATCGGGCTCGTGGGCCCCACCCCTGTCCGACGGTCTGTGCGTTATTTTTCGTAGGCCCGACCGAGTAATTTACTGACCATGCAATCACCACGTAACTTTTTCCCGTGTTTTGTCCTCACTCACACGCTACCGTGAATTACTTTTCGAAAGGTCACCCATCTTTAAACTACTCCAGCCCAAGCACGCTTAACTCTGGAGTTCTTTCGGGCAAGTCATGATCGGAAAAGGTAAGTGCACTTTTGGTGACATAGGTAGCCAAATTAATTCATTTAAGCCTTTTCAAATGGACCGGGCCCAGGATGTTACAGATACAATATTGTATGTTTTAACCCATGCATACGAATTATTGTTTTTTTTTATAAGGTTTTCGGCTGAGCATGTGAGGGTTCTAAGTTCAAACTAGGCGTGGGCATTCAGGTACCCGTTCGGGTTCGGGTAGGTTCTTTCGGGTATCGGGTCTTTCGGGTATAGGGTTGAAGAACCCATTCGGGTATTTATAAAATTCGGTTCGGGTTCGGGTTCGGTTTGGGTATTTTCGGGTCGGTTTCGGGTACCCGAAATATAGAAAAAACTAAAAAATGCTAAATTTGAATAAAATTTGGTTAAATTTTGACAAATATAACTAAGAATTTTCAAATTTTTATTATTTTATATATTTCGGTTATTTCGGTTATTTCGGTCTAACAATAATTGATATTTTCGGGTTTTATAATTATAATTTTGGGTAATTGGGTTATATCAAGTCTAAATATAATTAATATTTTGGGTATATAATTATATTTCGGGTATTTCGGGTACCCATTCGGTTCTCGGTTCGGTTCGGGTTCGGTTTCGGTTCTTCGGGTATAGGAGTCTAGGATCCGTTCGAGTATTTTGTCGATTCCGGATTCGATTCGGTTCCCTTTTTTCGGATCGGATTCGGTTCGGTTCTTCGGTTCCGGGTATTTTGCCCAGCCCTAGTTTAAACTATCACGGATCTTATTTACTCATTTCATTTTACAAAAAAAAATCATTTTAAGATTTTATTTTTGTTTTACAAAGAATGCTATTTTGTGTTTTCAATGCAAAATATTAAACAGAAATCCAACTTTAACCCTATTGATTTAGTATAGTAATTAGAAAAAATAATTTTTAATAATTTTCTTAATATGTGTTAAATGAGTCAAAATATCATTTTTGTGAAACAGAGGGAATTGGAAAGAATCATCGATACAAATTGGTTGAAAAGCTAGAGAAACAAAAAAAATCAAGACGGATTACCGTAGACAATACGTACTCAAAATTTATTTGTATTTAATTTCAAACAATAAGAATATACATCTTAATAGGTGAAGCATCATTCAACTGTATTTTTTTATTTAAAAGTATATATTTTGTGATTGGAATGATTTAAAATTATTTTCAATTGATGTATATATTTGTAGATTGTAGTCATTGATTAAATTTTGAATCCAGACAAATACTCGACTGGTGGGTGAGATATTAGATTTTATGTTAGATCTCAAGCTTCATTCCAAGAGTCACTTCGGATATTTTCTTGACATAGATTTTAATTACTCAATCGATGATTAGATGAATAATAATTGTTTAGGGGATTTTTCATTTTCTCAAAAGCAAAGGCAAGTCTCTGACAAAACATTAAAGACGTGAACACCAAAAAAATACTATGCAATGGTGTTTTTTTGATGGCTCTCCGACGCCCAAATCAGAACCCGTATGAAAAAAACTACATTGTGGTGAATCGGAAAATGGAAAGAGTGATAGAAAACGGGATGAAGGAAAGTGCCTATCAGGTCCTTAAGAGAGGATGGATCCGCGATAGGCTTTGAAAGGTATTTGGAGAGAGATCTCCACGGCTTAGGAACAGTCGTGAAGGTGACCAGAGAATGGTCAGACAGGATATCGAAATTCTCGGAACGAATTAAATCTAAGTATTTAGAAGTAGCAAACACACATAACTCACAACAATCTATAGGAAAATATGAGAAAAATGTGAACCCCCTTCTCTTTGGAGAATTGGTGATATTTAAAGAGTTTTACTTGATCCAGATTAATATGCCAGGTCGGATCCTGGACTGTCAGGTTATTGGGTCGCTAGATCGGATATCATATCCGTTGAATGGGGATCTCACCTACTTTCTTTGGCAGTTTGCGGCTGCTACTCGACCAAGCCTTGTTGCATCGCTATCTCTCATTGTACGGCCTCAAAAGCAGCGAATTAGGCGCGTTATGGACATACGATTGGATAAAACACATGAAAACAAATATTAGGTCCAATACATTATGATATTCATTAAAAATATGAACATAAATTTGACTTATCAAATTTTATAACCAGATTTTTTTTAAAGCAAAAATTAATCGGCATAGATAGAAATTAATCAGTTTAGACGAGAATTAATCGGACACCCAATTTATTAAACCGATTATCCAAAAATTACCAATATCTGCCAACGCCTAGGGCCGTCTAGTAGACGACCAATTTTTTGAACATGTTCTAATCCTAATGAAATCATTTGAGGTGGACTTCTATTAATGGTTGCTTTTTCTTGGTTGAGGTTTTCCTTTGCTGATTTGATGTGCCACGTGTCTTTCTATGGTTGATTATTTTTCTGAGGAAAAAGTTTGTCCCAAACAAGATTTTATGTGAACGCTTACGGCGGGGCATATTTACCAAACCGAACCAAACCGAATAATATTATTTGGTTCGGGTTCGAATAACTTGAATAACCCAAATTGATATATTTATAAATTTATTCGGTTTGGTTTATTAACCGAATATCGAATTAACCGTTTGGGTAACCGAATTAAAACAAACTCATATAATATCATATAGGGTTTTGGACTTAATAGCATATTTGAGTATTTGACGCTTCGACTCTTCTGCTTCTTTGTTATTTGGACGATATTTTTTCTTCTTTGTTCATTTTTGTTGGATAAATATTTTTTTCACAATAGTCAAACTCTTCACCTTATCTAAAAATACTCGTATTATCCAAAATAATCAAAATTACCTTAAAATGATTTTAGTTTGGTTATTAATTGTAAAACCCAAAAAACCCAAAAACCGAACCGAAATAGAATTTAATCCCAAATGAGATCTAAAAATTTAAAACCGAAAAACCCGAACCGAACCCAACTAATCAACCGAATGCCGAGCTCTAACGCTAATAATATCTTAAAATACACTCATGAATACACAAAGCGTGTACTTGATCAGACTCAATTATTGGTAGGTGACCATAATGTGAGAGTGAAAAAGTAATAATTTCACACACACGAAAAAAAGAAAGAAAACTAAATGCCCACATGAACCAAATCTAAACACATCATAATCCTCCCTCAATATAAGATAAAGACTCACAAAAAATGGTCAGGCAACAAACATCATCAATGTTTGAAAATCTGACAT
This sequence comes from Eutrema japonicum, assembly GCA_030161315.1. Lineage (NCBI taxonomy): Eukaryota > Viridiplantae > Streptophyta > Magnoliopsida > Brassicales > Brassicaceae > Eutrema > Eutrema japonicum. The sequence goes on from BSQW01000001.1 coordinate 48,855,589, forward strand.
ACACTTTTTTTGTTTTGGACGAACCTCTAAGGCCCTGTTCTAAAAATTTCCGCCTAGCTCCGATTACTTCTCGATTAGTCGCTAGACCGTCCGACTAGCGCCTAGCGCAATATAGAACATTGCTCTAAGGTATACACTTAAAAGGAGAATAATTTATTAAGAAGGGAAATACAACATTCGCAGGCCCATTAGGTATTAAACCAGGCCCATTTAAAACAATGACCGACCCGAATGCACCCGGTAAATGAAACAAGTCTCGGGTAAGTGCGTACGGACCTGAGGATGAGCTGTATATAAATAATGCCTTGTCTCTCCAAACCCTCACAGAATCTCTCGAAAGATTCTTCATTTCCTTTTATTACAACCGGAGATATGGCTTCCGCCTGCGTTAAAAACGCCGGAGTTTCGCCGGCGGGATGTTCTTCGTACGAGTGGTCGAGTCTGTCTTTGAGCAGAGAAGACAGGCGCTCTTCCTCCCTCGACAAGGAACCGGAAAGGGAAAACCAAGATCCAGTGGTGGATTTTGAGTTTTGTCTCGAAGATCCGGTCAGAATGCTCTCCGCCGACGAGCTCTTCTCGGACGGGAAACTCGTACCTTTGAAGTTCTCTGGCCCGAAGACGGAGCCACAGGCGTCGACTGCCGAATCGCCGGAGGTCTTGAAATCATGCCGGAGACTAGAGATGGAGATCTCCGACCTCTTCTCCCCGAAGGCTCCTCGTTGCACGACTAGATGGCGAGAGCTTTTAGGCCTCAAGAGGCTTGTCAACACTAAAGCACATGAATCTGTGACTTCTTCTTCTTCTTCTTTCCGAAACCTCAAAACGCCATCGTTTAAGCAATTTCTTCACCGTGGATCCAAATCCTCCACCGCCTCGTCGCCGTTGCTGAAGGAATCAGACGTCTCCGAATCGATCTCGATCGCCTCTTCGCGTCTATCCCTCTCGTCCTCGTCTTCCTCCGGCCACGAGATTGATGACCTTCCCAGACTCTCGCTGGACCACGACAAACCCAGTCCCAATCCCTTCGCTCCCTCTCGGACCCATTCACGCAACCCTAACCATCCCAGTATCAGATTAGCCAAGCCCAGGCGTCCGTCCGCGGATGGATCATCATCGTCGGCGAACATGACCGCCGGCGAACCTCGGGGTGTCACTGTGACGGCCGATAGTCCGAGACTTAACGCATCCGGTAAAATCGTGTTTCACGGACTGGAAAGAAGCTCGAGCAGTCCCGGAAGCTTCACCGGCGGACCGAGAATGAAGCAGCACCATGGAATGCCGAGATCGTACTCGGCTAATGTCAGAATAACGCCGGTGCTCAATGTCCCGGTTTCTTCGCTAAAATCAGGCCTCTTCTTCGGCCAGCTTTTCTCTTCGTCTTCGTCTTCGTCTCCGTCGCCGGGGAACAAATCGCAGTTACAGAGCAATGGCAAGAACCGGACCATTCGAACTGAAATGTGAGCAATAAAAAAGTAAACCGGATCGGGTCAGTAGGGGTGGTGAACTATAACACTTTTGTTTTTTGCGGGGCTGTCTTGTGAACTGAGATTATATTTGAGGGCATGATATGTAAATATGCTTTAACTATTTATTTCTTGCATTAATCGCATTTTCTAACATCTTTCATCGATCGAGTCGTTGATTTTACTTGGAAATAGCAAACAGCAATTAATTTATCCAAAAAACAAAGGGTGGTCGCTTAAAAAGATTTCGGTATGTTTAAAAATACATTTTGACAGAGTAACCTAAAATTGTTTAGTGGAAATTGAGTGATTTGTAAATTATTAGAGTTTCGAACAAAAAAAGGAGAGAGGCCTAATATGTAATGTGTCAGTGAAGGTCCTTATGGCAAATCCCCCGATAGCAAGTGCAATAGTTTAAGGAGCAACAACTAAAAAGACAGCTTTTTGATTTGGTTTTAAAATAGAGATTGGAAGTGCATGCATGTGTAGTTACTATAGTAGACTAGAGACTAGAGAGGATAGACTGAATTTATTGGTCGTTGGACCAAATCAAGAGGATCACTAACTAATGTCTTCTTCACAAACAAACAAAAACATAATTAGACTCTTTGCTTTTTGCTATGTTCAAAAAGTTGACATCGTAGCTAATCAGACGTTTAAAGGATGTTTAGCTTTTAGGGATTGATTTCGATTAATCTAAAATTCGATTTGATTAGTCGGCTTTGCTGCAACAAGAACATACATATATAGTATCACCTACACAGTTAATTATTTAAACAACCGATTTGAAAACGTTGATTTTTTTATTCGACACCTTTGTAATATCACATTCTTCTTGAATCTGTTGTCTATATTATGTTTAATATATGTCAATCGGTGTGTTTGGAGATTTGAAGAGTCAATTAACGTAATTAAGGGAGAGATCTGGGGGGATTATTGATGAATAAATACTGAGCATAGCTGTCATTCGTAGAGTAAATCAAGTGGAGTATTATTTTTCCAAAAAATACTACTCCCTTCCTCTGTTCTGAATTAAGTGATGTTTTAGTAATATACACACAAATTAGGAAAACAATTAATTTTTTTTTCTATACTAAAACCTCATTTATTATTCATCTGAACCAATGAACAAATAGTATATAAAATATAATTGGTCAAAAATAATAAAAAAAAATATTTAATTTTGCATTGATTAGTGAGAACATCACTTAATTATGAAAAAAAAAACTCTCTAAAATTTCATTTAATTTAGAACGAAGGAAGTAGTAAATTAAGGGACGACAATAATACATATGCAAATACACATTATAAATTTATTAAGTACATTTACGTTCTTATCATTTTAAAAAAAACTTGTGAGTGTAGAGAATCATCATATCAATGACTTCCTTTTGTCATACTTTAAGTGAGAAGTAGCGGTTAGGTCAATAATATGATCTATCAATATCAATTTTATAAACAACACAACACCATTATTATTCACTATAAATCTAGAATTTGGTGGCTTTAAGTGAAACAAACCATCCAAAAAAAATAAAATCATCAATATAGATCTGAAATCAATGCAAATGGTCTGATGTGATTTTTTTGTTTTTACCGGACCTAGCTAGCTATGTTCATCTTGTCGTTTGTTTCGCTACAGTAAATACTAAATCCAAATTGAATCACATTCAAATAGTCAAATATATTGTCCTAAATCATTAAATACTACATTTAATCCACCATTATGTGAAATAGACATTGATAATGAAGAAGACTTCATAAATTGAAAAGATAAAAAAGAAATGAATGAGAGAACGTGATATTTCCCAGTGTTTGTGCCCTCTGTAAAGATTCTCTCTCTCCCAATTGATTCTCACTCTCTACACTTTTTGCATCTGTCTTTTTTTTCTTTCTTTTTCATATTCTTTTTCTCCCTCTGCATACAATAAGATACTATCACGACAAATGGCTTAAGTAGAAAAAGCCCGACAAAGAATAAAAAGATTAGTTACAAAGAATCGTTTCCTTAATCATCCTTTCTTGATCTTGTTAATTGTTCTCTTTTACAAAAACGACGAAAAACTGTAAATAAAATATCCAACCAAAACCCTAAACTTAGCTATAATAAATAGCACTCAACTTAGTTTTTTTTGTTTGACAAACTTAATTAGTTTGTCAAACAAATTTTTGAGTGACTTTGTTATTTGTAAATATATACAAGTTTTTTTTGAGTGAATTATGACGACATATTTGTGATACGGAACAGAGAGACTAGTTGCAGAGAAGAAAGGACAACTTAAGCTGTTTGTTACAAAGAACCAGATGCAACACTGAATAGTAATAATTGAAAGCTAATACTAATAAAAAGAGGTAAGAAAGAATGAAAACAAACAAACATTTTTTTTTTTGGTTTTGAAAAATATTGTCTTGTAGGTGAAAATATAGAGTGTATAAATAATAATAATAAGTGAGGTTTATTGACCAATGTGTACAAAAACACATATTCAATAGTAATAGAGAGAGCGCAATATTGGAAGTTTATTGACCGATGTGTAAACAAAATCTGCAGGCCATTGTCTTGTCCTCTTCTTATCTCCCTCTGTACATCTACGGTACTTTCTTGTTTTTGTTCCTCTCTCACTTTTGTCTCTCTCTCTCTCTAGCCCGTTCGATCCCTTTTGTTAAAAACAATTTTGTAAAAAGATATTCAATTTTAGTTACGAACAGTATTACTAGTTTGAAAAGATAGGCTTGAGTTGGGTCAGTGATTACTGTTTCGGTTTCATAAGAGCATTATTATTAGAGGTTTTTTAGTGGAGTTTTTAGGGCTTTTTTTGATTAAAATAATGTAAAGTTTTTAATTTAGCTAAGAAACATATCTTAATATGGAACTTTAAGAAACATATCTTAGTGACCACGTGTCATTAGATGATTTGATTCAACATATGGGGGAAATTTTATTTTTTTTCTTTCTTCGTTGTTTATCTCCAACAAAATTCCTCTCGACTTATCTTGTTTTGACTCAATAATTCTAGTAAACTAATCAGTCTCTGGTCCCGAATTACTGCGAAAGCAAAACACGAAAGGTGAGATTTTTTGTTGTTGTCTTCTCAAAAAAATGAAAAGAAGAATAGTAGAAGTAAGACAAGAACAACTTTTCTGTATTGAAATCGTGATTGTCTGCCAAACTTTTTCAATTCCGGTAAAGGCTTCACTTTTGTATCTACTCTTATTCTTCTTCTTTGATCTTTTGTGGTGATTATTTGGGGGATTTATCTTTTTCGGTTTATCCCGAATTTGTGTTTTGAATTTGTTTGAATCCTGGTTTTGGATTCAAAATTTGATGGATTTTGATCTGCGCTTGTTAATTGTCCTTTTATGGGTCCTTCATTTTTGGTTTCTAAAGCTATTTGCGTTCCTCATGGACATGTGCTGTAACAGGTGTATGTTTGTTTAACAATTTGTTCAAGACATTGCTTTTGTTCTTGGGGAGATTGGTTGAATTGGAATGTCGTAGCTTTGCCTTTGGTGAACACAAATGATTAGACGAAAATTGGGAACGTCTAGTTACTGACTTTTGCATTTCAGTTTTCTACTTGGATTTAGATGGATTTTTCTCCGTCGCCTTCGACGACTTATACTTGTGTTTCAATCGAAATCCCTCGGCTGTGTAAAACACTTGTGTCCTGCATCATGTCTTGGTTATGGTATTGTGTATACTTTCAAAATCTGCTTCCACTTCTCTCAAATATGTCGTGTTGTATGAACAAGTTTTACGAGAAGATGGAAGAGTGGAGACTGGATTTGCTTCTCTCAGACTTTTGATTACCATCTCATATTCTTTTGATTCCATTACATATCATGTTTACTAAAAGAAGTTAATTTTGTTTCCATGTACGTTTGACATCTAAAAGAAGTTAATTTTGTTTTAGACTTTGTTTCTTCATTATCTCCTACTAAGCACTTCATCATACATTCACGAAATGCATTATTGTCTAACTCAAACTAATCGTAAAAACTCATTTTCAAGATCATTTTATATTGAATTTTTCCCATGAAATCTCATCTTCTTCATGCAAGAACAAAAACTCATTTATAATAAAACATAATTTTTTTTAAAGAACCCCTATGGAGTTTTACCATTGGACATAAAAAAAAATGAGGATCTCTTAATCTAAATTTCTTAACCCCCTTTAATATTAAACAAATAGTTAAAAACTCCAGGAGGGTCTCTTGCAATAATCATGCTCTAAGCAGGCCGTCTTTCATCTCCAAAGAGCTGTGTTACGTCACATTGTCCGTTTGTCACGTGACTTTTATTTTGTATTCACAGGGAAACATATTTTAATAATATTTTGGGTTGCTTTTATTTGTTTTGGTCTTTTGTATGTTTGGCTTTTCATGGCGTTTTAGGCGTGTGAGAATAAAATGGCTTTATTATTTGTAAAAAGGAAAACAAGGCCCTGATTGAGCCACGTACCATCCGTCTTAGGTTCAGTGGTCATGAAATTACGTTGGATTAAAAGCAAAGGCTCTCATCAATACTCTTCTTAAGGCCAATAATATAAAATTTCAAACCAACTCCTGAATTGCAGACCGGAGAGCACGGTTAGGGATAAGCGTGCGATGAGTAAGCCTGAGATTTGTCATCGGCGACGTATCGTGACCTGTGCTAAGCCATCTCTGTATAGCTTCTGCTTCGTATGTGAATCCATCGGCTGCAAAGTGTGGATCTTTCATGACCTCCTGCGAAAATATATTATTATTTAGTCTACGAGATCGAGTGTTGTGCAAGTAATCTTCTTCTTTTATAGAATAGAAATGGGCTTGCCTGTGTGATAGGGCAGAAAAACGAAGCTGGAGGTTGACGCTCTTCCAGTTGCTTTCTTGTGAGCTCTTGGACTCTTTCGAGAGCATTGTCTCTCTCTTCTCGCATCACATCCGCTGCTTGGTTGTACGATTCGAGTAGTCCCTTGACTATCTCCAGCTCTTGTTTTTCTCTAGAAAGAGCATCCTCTGTTTCTTTCCTATGGCTCGACTCTTGGTCGTATTTGTCCTGCCAAGTTCTGACCTGCGAGGACAGGTTCTCTTGTTCTATTTTACATGTTTCAAGCTCTTGCGTCATTGCCTCCAACTCTTTCCTCTCTTTTTCCAGCGCGATTTCTGATTCTTTCCTTAGAATCAGCTCGGCCTCGTAATTGCTCTCGAGCTCCTCTGCTTTCAAGCGCATATTATTATGTTCATTTTCTCGAGTTTCCAATCGAAGCCTTACCTTCCCTATGCTCTCCCGTTCCACAGCAAGCGCAAATTCTGTTTCTTTCCTTAGCTGCAGCTCCTCTTGGTACTTTTGCTCCAAACCTTGAGCTTGTAAATGCAACTGACCTTGTTCTTCCTTGTAAGATTCAAGTAACCGTTTCAGCAAACCTAGCGCTTCTTTTTCCCTAGCAAGTGCATCTTCTGCTTCTTTCCTAAGCTTGACTTCTTCATTGTAATTTCTCTCCAACTCTAGAGCCTATAATCAAGCTGGCGTTAGAGAGAGGTATATAATACAGTCACACACCAAATGGTTATGCAAGTTTTTACCCGAGAAGTTTGCACTAGCAGCTTAAAATTTTCATCACAAAATTGGAAGTCAGCTAGTTTTCCAATGAAGGAGAGAAAATGGTTCATTGCATCAGTATTCCTCTCAGGTGGGAAGATGGGATTCATAAGCACCTACATTATAAGTACAGAGTTACCAAGTAAGTAGAAACTACTAGCTAGAAACCTTTTGAATTACGCACTTGATCTAAAGAGGCAATTAAATTAACCTGAATTATACTTTGTCGTGTAGTTTCAGTGACCATCCTATTCTTGAAAATTTCAGCCAAAACCCGCACGGTCTTGATAAATTTCCAGCAGTTTGATTCCTCAACATAAACAAGGGGTGGTCTAGCAGTTTCAGGAGATGAGCTTTCAAGCTCCATTCGGCATTTGGACAAGAAGAGCCTCACAAAAGTGGTAATCTCCCCGTGAGATTCATCTGATGGAAATGGGGGAAGCGCGTTAAAAAGCTCGACGCATAGACGAGCGAATAAGATGTAGGCGTTGTCCACCATTGCCATATCGAAAATGCAACACACTAGAGACTGCAACGTATATCATCAAACCATTCGAAAGTTAATTAGTTAGTTTGGAGATATATATAATTAAAAAAAAAAAAGCGGCAGAGAACCTTGATAACAAAAGCGGAGGGAGATCCTCTGATTGTCTGAACAATCTCATCCTTGATCTTGTCAAAATTCCGTTGCGTCAGCCAGTTGAGTAAACTAGGCCACGAATTGAAAACAAGAATCAATCTAGCTACCCCCAAGCCCAATTAAAACATAACATGAGGCAGAGTTCAAAAGCTCTATATACGTACCACTTTGATTTTCCCAAGACTCGTTTCTCCTCGTTCGGATTCATCTTCAATGTAGTTTGATATTCCAAGCGAGAGTTAGAATCGACGATGAGACAGAGAACTTTACATCGATGAAAGTCGGAGAAGAGAGTCCATGCATGAATACGAAAGATGCTACTCTTGAAACTCGCGCACTTCACTCTTGTTGACAAGATAAAACAACGTTTCAACTTCTCTTGTCATCGTAGTCTGCACAGCAAGTATGACGTGTTTCAATTTGATTAGTTGGATTTTCATTAAAGGACACGAAGTATTGGGCCTTAAATAACACGGAGGATAAGGAAACCCTACCTGGAAACCTCTCATGTCCGATTTCTTTGGCTTTTGAATCAACTTGTTATATTATCGTGCACGTAGAAAGAGAGAGGAATAATTTGGACATAGCGACTATGCTAGTATTGTTATATATCATTTATCTTAAAGGGTTTCAGTTTTTTTTTTTAAATGAAATTTTTTTTTTTCTGTTTAGAATAAATAAATTAAAAAATATATTAAAATTCTATAAAGGAAAGTAAACAAAAAAATTCATAATCTTAAAAGGTAAAGTTAATAAACAAAAAGAAAAAATAGAAAATGTAAATTTATCCTAAAAGCCAAAATTAATAAAAAATGACATCAAAAATTAATAAATCGATTGATAACCAATTAATAAGAAACGGAAAACTTAAAATTAGAGAAATTAATAACCGATTCATATAATCCTATAAGATAAAGGTACTAAGCAAAAAGAAAAATACAAAGTTTAAATTATCCAACAAAATAAAATTAATATAAAAAAAGAAAAAAATCATTTGTATATACTCTACCAAATTCTTCTTTTAAGATATATATTTATTTCATCGGAAATTTCATACTCTACCAAACATAGTCCCGGCTCTTACCCATGGCGAGAGGGGCGACCGCTATAGGTCCAAAGCCAAGATTTATTTTATTTTATTTTATATGTTTTAAAATTTTATTAAAAAAGCTCATGATCTATTATCTTTTTTTTTACACCAAACTCTTGATCTATTAGTATCTACATATATAAATAAGTAATGTTCGTATCTATATCTATGTGATTAACAAAGAGGCTCATAATCTAAACTTACTTTTCATTATAAAATATCCCATATTTACTGTTTATTAGATTTTTGTGCTATTAAAAGACAACACATCATAAAAAATATTAAATATGAAAAACCAATAAAAATGTCATTACTTTTCACACAATATTTTGACAAGCTAATATTTAGCTTTGTTGTAGACTATGTTCTCAAAGTTTTTTACATTTTTATTTTTTAAGACAAAGATTGAGATTTTGTAAAAATGAGTTTTGGGCAAAATACAATATTATCTTATGTGTAATTGACTATGAATAAAATAATGCATAATTAATGTTTATCTTCTAGGCTTAAATATGTTGATTGATTCTTTAATTGTAGTTTTGCATAAAAGAAAAGACACACAACTTCTTCTCCATATGGCTCCCAATGCCTATGGAGTTGCTTCTTCATAATGAATCTATCAAACATGAGAAAAAATTATTGCCCAATGTAAAAGCCCAAAACATGTATCAATATTTTGTTTGTATTACGAACTTGTAGTTAATATTCATGACGAGAAAATATTTGTCATTGAGATTTTTCGGTTTGTATAAGGAGCTATTAAATATGAGAGTTTTGGAGTTTCTAGATTGTGTAAGAAAATGTAGAAATGTAAATCACATGCTTGAAATTGATTTTGGAATATTAATATGTCCAAAACGTCATGTTCAAACATTGCACGAATGAATAGTGATATTAAAAACATATAATAATACGACGCGCATATAATCATTTAGTACATTTAATTTTTAAAATTTTGTTATATTTTTGTAATAGAAATAAAAGGTCCAATCTCTTCAAGATGATCTAGTCCTAGAGTGTTTGAAATTTGTCCCAAATATGAGTGTGGTTTCTTAATTTGTGCATAGTGTCTAGGCGGTTGAGACAATTGGTGTGTTCCCCTAGGTTTCGTCATCTAAGATCTAACACCACCGGTCTAGGAAATGTTGTCTATGTCTTCTAGACGGCCATAATCTCAGTTCTAGGATTTTGGATGTTGACTGTGGAAGAGTGTCTCGTGTTTATTCATATGTTCCTGAAATCCGTTTGCTATCGTTCTCTACATCAACAGTAGGGAATAAGATCTATTTCCTAGGTGGAAATAATGGATTCGAGTCGAGGGCAATGGTCTCTTTCGATTGCCTATATGACATGTGATCTCCACTTGCGCTGCGATGAATCTGCCACGGGGACGTCCTTCGATTTGTGTTTCACACGGGAAGATATATGATATCAGCAACTTCTCCGGAGAAGTTTTCGATCCAATGACAAATACTTGTGAGTCATTGGATCATCTTCCTCATCTTAGTGAACAAGTTCTCATGAAGCTCTTTGAGAATACTATTCATCTATGGTCTCATGATATTCATAGCGTATTCTCATGCTATACCTACAAGGAAGATTTACAGACATGGGCAACCTTTTGTGCAACATCTCCTTGCCCGTAAGCTCTTGTGTTGTAAATGATACATTGCTCTTCTTTGGAGTAGAGTTTGGAACCGCCGCAGGTTTGGTGTGGTCTTGGTATGATACTACGGGAGGAGCAGGGCAGTGGAAATTTATTAAAGGTCGGGAGTTGAAGCGTTTGCGTAGAAGAATTACACAACAAGGTGCGGATGTTGCTGCGCTAACATTGGCGGAGAGCGGACCGAGAACAAGCTTGTTGGTAACTGTTTTTAATAAAAAAACACTAAATAATTTGAACATTTGTGCATGAGGAGGTTGAAGAGGAAGTGTAGAAAGATGAGACAACGATTCAAATAGAACCAATCACAAGATCTCTTTGATTTTTAGTTGTTTTCATCAGACATATAATAATCATCCCTTTTAGAGAAACTTTTATTCTGCAATGTATGTATTTAAGAAAACATAAAAAAAGGTATAAAATACACTAAATTCTTCAAAAATAATTCTTCAAAAATAATTGGTTCCTAATAACTTTGAGAGTTTTGTTTTCCGCAAGATAAGAGACGGTGACGCTAATAAGACTTAAGAGAGAAGTACGATGACGATGACGATGAAGATGACGATGACGATGAGGATGACGATGGCGAGAGCAGCTTGTAGCAGCGCTCTGACTTTACTGCCCTCCAAGTTCCTCTTCTCCGGTAATTCCAAGTTCGTCGGAGTTTTGACCCTCCACAAGCGATGCTTTTCCTCCAAAGTAAGCATGACCTTGAAGGCCGGAATCGTCGGTCTTCCTAACGTCGGCAAGTCCACTCTCTTCAACGCCGTCGTAAGTAGATTCCTTCTTCTCTTGTCTTCTTCTCTCTCTCAGGCATTTCGTCAAACACCTTATTTTCAGGTCGAGAATGGAAAGGCTCAAGCTGCTAATTTCCCCTTTTGCACGATTGAGCCGAATGTTGGTATTGTTGCTGTTCCTGATTCACGTCTTCAAGTCCTCTCCAAACTCAGCAATTCTCAAAAACTGGTTCCTGCTTCCATTGAGTTCGTCGACATTGCTGGTCTTGTCAAGGGTGCCAGTCAAGGCGAAGTCTCATTCCATTCCATTCCTTTCTCTCTCTCTCTCTATCTCAATCCAATTGCTCACAAGTTTTCATCTTTCTAGGGTTTGGGCAACAAGTTCTTATCTCACATCCGAGAAGTCGATTCCATCCTCCAGGTTTCACCTTTTCTCTCCTTGTTGCCCTCATATGCATCGATAATCTCTTACTCTTATTGCTCTCAGGTGGTGCGCTGTTTCGAGGACAACGACATCATTCATGTCAATGGCAAAGTTGATCCTATGTCTGACATTGATGTCATCAATCTCGAGCTTATTTTCTGCGACTTGGATCAGGTGCACTCACACCCACTTCTTTTCTCACTCTTGTATAACTTTTCTCGAGCTATGCACTTGCGTGATCCTTCATTCTTTTATTCTAAACACTCTACAACACCTTCTTTCTCTTTAACAGAGTTTATAAAGCTCATTTATTCCTTCTTACAAGCTATACAGATTGGTAAAAGAATCGAGAGACTTAAGAAAGGGAAGGCTAAGGATTCTCAATCCAAAGTCAAGGTAAAGTTCCCCCAAAAACTTCTGAGCTCTCAAACATTTCATAACCCGGTCTGATGTAATTCACAAGAGTATCTATGACACAGGACGAAGCTGAAAAATCTGCTTTGGAAAGAATTCAGGAGGCCCTTCTGGATGGGAAACCTGCACGGTCAGTCGCATTGACTGACCTCGAGAAGGAAGTCGTCAAGCATCTTTGCTTGCTTACAATGAAGCCTATGATCTACGTCGCAAATGTGGCTGAAACCGATCTTGCTGAGCCGGAGAAGAATACTTACGTTGAAGAAGTGAAGGGTCTTTCATCGGATTTGCAGTCTGGACATGTGGTTGTTTCAGCACAGGTCAGGATCACTGTCTATTTACTACATTTTATCCGTTGAGGTTTTCATGCAGTCTGGAGATTTTACTTGACTAAATCTTCCTTTCATGGAAGCAGGTTGAGTCTGAGTTAACCGAACTTCCTCTTGAGGAAAGGACAGAATATTTGAACTCGCTAGGTGTCAGCGAAAGTGGCCTTGGGAACCTTATCAGGGCAACATACAGTCTGCTAGGTTTGCAGACATACTTCACTTCTGGTGAAAAGGTGAAGAACACAGACAAACACAAAAAAAAAAACATTGTATTTGAAAACAACGTAACCTCTAAACTGTTCATTCTCTGTGGCAGGAAACAAGAGCATGGACAATACACGCAGGTTGGTTTCAATTCAGTAAGGTTCTCAAAATGCATTATTTTCCTGGGAATATGAAGTAATTTTGGTTTGAAAATTTCTGTGGATACAGGCATGACTGCACCACAAGCTGCTGGTGTCATCCACTCTGACTTTGAGAAGGGTTTTATTAGAGCTGAGACTGTAAGCAATTTTTGAATCCCTACTCTAAACATGACGCCGTGGTCGTGAAAATTAGAAATTGAAAGCTTCAGTGTCTAGCATTAGCTTTCATTATGAACACTTCATTTCAGTTGGTTGTTTTTTTTTCATGCTCAGGTTGGATATGAAGATTTTGTCTCTGCTGGCTCTCTTGGCGCGGCAAGAGAGAAAGGACTTGTGAGTTTCTTCCCTATGTTGAGCTGCTCCATAGCAACATATGATTCTCTGGCTCACTCGGAGATGAAATTGATTTGTTTTGCAGTTGAGATCAGAGGGTAAAGAGTACATTGTTAAAGAAGGAGATGTGATGCTTTTCCGCTTCAACGTATAACAGAACCCTGAGATCTAAAAATCACAGGTTGAGTTTCATTGCTCTTGGTTTTGCAAAATATAGTAATATATCTTTCTTTGATTCTTACACTCGGAGAAAGTAATATGTTATGAAACAAAAGATGACATGTAAAAGTTGTTTAGAACAAGAAATGAGAAATCTCATGGGGATTTTATGCAATAACCATGTGAAAATGACACCAATTCTATAAGCCTTTTTTGTATGAATCTCACTCATATTTTATTTAGATTCTTCTTTTTGTTGTTTTTCTCTATATATATATTTTGACTGACAAGATGCAAGAAATTCGATTTGATAACAACAATATTTTAAATTATTCAGTAGAAAAGAAAAGAATGTAATTACAAGACAAGAATCAAACGTAATAGAGAAGAATGAGAAATAATAGCAAACCCCAAAAGAAAACAGACAGAAAGAATCAAAAGACAAAGAGATGCCTTAGCCCTAGAAGACACAATCCAAAACGCAGCAGCAGCACATTGCAGCCAAACTGCGAAGAGAAGGCAAAAAAAACAACGTTGAATGAAAAAGATTATAGGAAAGAAAAAAGAAAGAGAAAAATACCATTGTTGCTGCTATGAGGAGGCTGTTGCACAGTTTGGGGAGAGTCATTCATCACCACCGGGTGGCTCTCTCAATTAATACGAAATGACTAACCTTAACATCACATTTGTATTATATGTATTTAAGAAATGACTAACCTTGTTGCTGATGAGCCATTTAGTTTTTGAAAAGCTTCCAAGTCTATTTATAAGAATTTATATTTGCTTCTCGTTTAAGAGATTGATCACGAGGTCTCTTGTGTTGGTAGAAACTTGTGATTTCACACCGACCACAGAAACGCGTTTCAAATACAAGTCAAGAGTTTCTAGATTAAGAAACAGACAGGATATACAAGTCAGGTATTTTCTTCTTTTTCCTCATGGTTAACTATAAAATAGCAATAGCAATTTTTTCATATTACTCAAAGGCAGTGCGACATATATATACTTGCAAGGTTCAAATGACAACATTTCCAATCGCTAGCAACATTGCAAATGAACGAGACTATGAATTAAAAAAACAAAACCTTCTAGGGAGGCAAAATCAACAGCAAATATATTTGCGAACACAATAATAAAACAAGTTCTCAACTAAAAGTAAAAACACTGAGGGCGATGGCGAGAGATAAAGTCATCAATCAATCCATCATTACCAAAATAGTAAACAGAAAACAAAGACAAAAATACGAGCAAATGTGATAGATGGTGGTGATGGTCTTAGGCCATGCTTACAGCTTGTCTTCGAAATCTGACAATGGAGTCATCTGTTCCTTCAAACCCTTCCTCTTCCTGATGTCAGCCACCAGCACTGCAGCCTGTGATCCTGCCTCCAGAGGGTCAGACATCATCATCTCCCAATGATCAAACACACTCTGTGGGAATGCCTGTCCTGAGGTTGCTGCCCTAAGCTGACTCGAGAATCCAAATGACTCCACCACTGGCAGGTATGCCTTGATGTTGTACAGTGGTGTTCCCGGCCTCTGCATCTCCTCAAAGACGTGTCCACGCTTCTGATTCAGCACACTGTAGATTCCACCAAGAGCTCCCTCAGGTGCTTGGATCTCCACCATGTAAACCGGCTCCAAGAGTCTGGGCTTGGCAGTGATCTGCGAGGCATAGATAACCCTTCTCGCTGTGGGGATTACCTGACCACCACCTCTGTGGATGGCATCAGAGTGGAGAACCACATCACAAACCTCAAAACAGATTCCTCTCATGTTCTCTTCTGCCAGAGGGCCTTCCTTGGACGCCCACTGGAACCCAGCAACAACTGAATCCTTGATTTCATTAAGGTACTGAACTCCCTTACACATGTCAACCACCATGTTAGGCCCCGTGGTTTCTGGTCCAAACGCCCATATCTTCTTTGCAAGATCCTTGTCCCATCCAAACTCTTCTGCCAAGATCTTTGATCGGATCTTTGGGTCATCTCTTGGGCCAATACGGCCTTCATCAACTGCCTCTGCTAGACCTTCCTCCATGGGTCTGGCCTCCATGTAAAGACGGTTATGCTTGTTAGGGGATTTGCTCATCACAGTGCGGACAGACCTCTCCAGGACAGTCTCACGGAAGGAGACAACAGGGTCTGACTTGATGATCTCAGCACCACCCATGAAATCATCCTGAAGATCCTTCAGACAAATCTCAAGATGGAGTTCTCCAGCACCAGCTACAATGTGCTCACCTGACTCTTCCATTGTGCACAGAACCATAGGATCAGACTTGGCGAGCCTCTTGAGTCCTTCAACAAGCTTGGGAAGGTCGGATGCAACCTTGCACTGAACAGCAACACGGACAACAGGGGAGACAGAAAACTTCATTGCACGAATAGTGTGGGCATCAACTTCTTTCTCATTCGTCAGGGTAGCATTCTTGATGATGTACTGATCCAGCCCAACCAAAGCAACAGTGTTACCACAGGGAACATCCTCAACTGTCTCCTGCTTCTTACCCATCCAAATGACAGTTCTCTGGACACTCTTGACATACAAATCTTTCTTCTCACCAGGGACAAAGTTGGGCCCCATGATCCTGACTTTCATACCAGTAGACACCCTACCCGCAAAGACACGTCCAAAAGCAAAGAACCTACCCTTGTCTGAGGCAGGAATCATCTTAGAAACATAAAGCATGAGAGGGCCATTTGGATCACAGTTTCTGATGGCCGTGGCATACTTATCATCAAGGGGACCTTCATACAAGTTCTCAACACGGTACCTCTGTGCAGTGTGGGGAGATGGCAGGTGAAAGATCATCATCTCAAGTAGTGCGGTACTTGCAGGAAGCCATGTCTGCATGACACGCTTCATCAAAGGTTTACCCATCAGGTCCTTCTCATCAGACTTCATCTGGACACCAAGCTTCTGCAACATAGGCCACAACTTGTCCTTCTGGTCATTCATGCAAGTGGCAATGATTTGCTTGATGGGTTCATAACAGAACTGGACAAACCCACGCTTGCAGGTAGGGGAACCAGTGTTTTTGCTGCTCCATTTCCTGGTGGCAGGGTCAAAGAAATTCTCGCCCCACAGCCTCTCCATCATTTTAGACTCGTCAACACCAAACTTGGAAGCATACATCTTAGCAAAGTTGGTCAGAGTGAAAGCCCATCCGTGGAGACCAGCAGAGAAGGCCACAGTTCCTTTTTCTGGGTACACCTGAACATCACCAAGGAGAGGATCCTCATAGGTAGCCATGATGACATTAGCATTCTCAATGACCCTCTGGAAAGTCTGGTAAGCCTCCTCACCGTCAAACTGAAGCTCAAGGAAACACCTGTCCATCTTGTTAACAGTCAAGATAGGCCTAATCCTTTCACCAAGAGCCTGACGAAGCACAGTCTCAGTCTGCACACAGACACCCTCAATACAGTCGACCACGACAAGAGCACCATCGGTAATACGGAGTGCAGCAGTGACCTCAGACGAAAAGTCAACGTGCCCAGGGGAGTCAATGAGATTGATAAGGTATTCGTTGCCTTCTCTAGCTCCGGTGAAACTCTTCAAGGACGCATCAGTCATCTCGTAGTAGAGAGAAATACCAGTGGACTTGATGGTGATACCACGTTCTGCTTCATCAGCACGCGTATCAGTCATACGCACATCACCAGCAACTTCTTGGGCGATAATACCAGCAGCAGCAACCAGGGAGTCAGTGAGGGTAGATTTACCTGTTGGTCAAGAAATAATTATACATTATTAGCAAAATAAATAAGTCTGAGGAGAGTAATATTTTGAAACTAAATAATAAAAGAGCTGAAGACAGTACCATGGTCGACATGGGCAATAACAGACATATTACGGATGTTGTGTTGTAAGTCCATAATCCTGCGAAGCCCCTCGGCTGTGAACTTCACCTGCAAGTTTATAAAAATGTTTTGAGCTTCGAATCCAGACAGAAAGTAGACATATGAAGGTAAAACATAAATAATTAAGAAGGCATACCATTTTGACAAACTTTTGATTGTCACCTACAAAATCTCTGCAATCACACAGAAACAAGAATAAAAAGTTAATACCAAATAGATTATAATTTGAGAAACATAGGAAGAGGGAAATTGAAAGATCTGATGATTCTAAGTTCTATTATAGAGAATAAGACATAATCAATAAGGACCAGAAAACAAAAAGTCATGCGATTCACACTATAATCAAGAAACTTTTTAGGAAGGTTTTCGATCTTATCGGAGTATCATCACAAAGACCAGATCTAAGACATCAGTAGCTTAGACAACACGAATCAAGGGATAGTAATGAAAGACGACACACATAGGTCAACAACAAAACTTAACGATATAGGTTATCTAAACATCAAACGGAGGAAAAAAAAGAGAGCTAAACCTATGCAAAATCGAATACAAATAAACATCAACAATCGGAGAATAGAAGAAAGAGACTAACCTTAGAGGAGAAGGAGAGGAAGATTGAGCGAAGCGAGAGAGAAAAGAGGTGATAGGAGGCGATAGAGCAAACGGAAGCTCAATATATAGTCGTGAACGAGATGCCAAGTATATGCTTCTTCTCTTTTAGGGTTTTCGCTGTGTTTTCGTGGGCCAATAAACCTCGGCCCAATAAGTTGAAATTTTGTGTTATTAATCAGTCCAATAATTCACAAGCCCATTCTACTCTCAAACCTTATATTCTGAATACGTTTTATGAGAGTTTTGTAATTTTTTTCACAAAACATAAAATTTACCAAAATATATATATATATATATATATATATATATATATATCATCTTATCCTAAAAGGTAATTTATCGTAGTTAACAGCTTTACTATTAACTGAGATCTTTTTATTTCATCTTCTGTTGATTTGTTCAGCTAAAGCGACGACTATATATTATACGATCTTCGTTTTCACTAGACCTGGGCATATGGTTATTCGGTTCGGTTCGGTTCGGTTATTTCGGTTTTCGGATATGTTCGGTTAGATCTTTTACTATCCGTTCGGTTAATTATAGTTTTCGGTTCGGTTTCGGTTCGGTTACCATTCGGTTCGGTTCGGTATGGTTATTAAAATTAAGAACCGAATGGTAACCGAAAATATTTCGGTTAACCGAAATATTTCGGTTAATTTCGGTTAACCGAAATATTTTCGGATAACCGAATGGTAACCGAATGATAATCGAATGGTAACCAAAATATGAAACTGGAACTAAAACTATTTCCTCGATCCCAAGTAAACACAAACAGAAGCTCACATCATTTTCTTTCGAACATATAACAGCTACACAAAATATGATCCCAATAAAACACAAACAGCTCACATCATTTTTCAACAAGTTACAACAATAAGAGAAAAGAAGAAAGGTTCCATTGGCCGTTGTAATCAGATGATTAATGAGTCTAATGACTGAGCTTAATCGCTTTCTCTCTCAATCTCAAACTCTAAACAAGAGAAAAATAAAGAGTTAGAAGTATTCCAAACAGAAAATTGACAAATAGAAAACCAAAATTGAAAGAATTCACCTTTCTCAAGTTTGTCTTGTTCTTCAATATCAGCAATCATCTGTGTGAAGTTTTCCACTCCTTTTTCACCTAAGTGATGAGTAGACTTCATCCATTGCTCAGTACACATCAAGACCTCAATCATGTAATGAGTCAGACAACTTCTCTGTGGGGTTACGATACGGCCACTGGTGCTAAAAGAAGACTCGGAAGCCACAGAAGAAACCTGCATTGCTAGAACATCCTTTGCTATTTCAGATAAAACAGGGAACTTATGACTATCAAGTTTCCAATATGATAAGATATCCCACTCTCTTCCCAAAGGATCGATGGGTGGATTTTCAACACTTTCCTTTAAGTATCTGTCCATTTCATTGCTTGTATCTACGATTTCTTCATCAGTCACTATCTGGTTGAAAACAGCCTCTATTTTTTCTAATCCAGGCACAATATCTGGAGCTACAAAACCAGCTACATTTCCCTGAGATGTCGCAGTACAACCAGGAGGAGTTGCTGCAGTCCCTGTTGCTCGTCCCACACGTCCCTTATATTCCTCAAACAACCTCTTCAGAAAATCTTCAAGAGAAGCCGACATCATTTTGGACTTTAAAGAATCTTTCCCATAAAGTATATCAAAGGACAGAGAAGCAAATTTCATCTTTCTCCTTGGATCAAAGACAGCAGCAACAATAACAAGTTTATTGAGATTTTCCATTCCATCCCAATACTTATCAAATTTATCTCTCATAGCATCAGCTTTTGCATACAAAGTGGAGTCAACACTGTTACTCAATGCCATCAGACTCCTTTGTATTTCACAAATCTCATTGTAGCATTTATGGGAATTCACATGAATAGATGATGAAACAACCAAAGTGGAGCTGTAGAAGAGAGCCAGGTACCTATTCATGATTTCTACAACATCCCAATCAACTTTCAAAGGCGGTCCAATTCTTTTTTTTCCTTTCTCTAGTTCCTCAAAATACTCATTGTAAAGCTTATCTTCAGATTCCATTCTATCAAATGCTAACCTCCACTTAACAGCCCTAGTTAACATCAGAAATGTAGAATTCCACCTAGTCTTAATATCTAAACACAAACTTCCTCTAGTCATTTTACCTGTTTCAACTCGAAGCTCAAAAGATTGAAGTCTCGGACCTGAAGATCTCACATATGTCACCGCATTACGCACAGCAGAAACATTCTTATTCATATCATGCAATCCATCTTTCACAATTAGGTTCAATATGTGAGCACAACAACGCATATGCATACACTCACCATTTAAAACCAAAGCATCAATTCCTCTTCCTTGTAATGCTTCTTTAAACTTGGCAAGAGCATTGGTATTTGCAGTAGCATTGTCAACAGTTATGGTGAATATCTTCTCTATGCCCCAGTCACTTAAACACTCAAGCAAAACAGCACAAATAGTTACTCCTTTGTGATCCAAGACATGCTTAAAACCGATGATAAACTTCTGTAACTTCCAACTAGCATCAATAAAATGAGCAGTGATTACCATGTAACTCGAACTTGTCGTCGGAGCAACCCATATATCTGTAGTAAGAGACACTCTTTGCTTAGAAGCAGTAAGCATAATCTTCAGAGCTGCTTTTTGTCTGACATACATCTCCACTATATCTCTCGTGGCTGTCCTTCGTGAATGAGGCTTATAGAGCTTTACTCGACTGCAAAAGTTTCTCCAAGCCACACTCTCGATGAAAGTAAGCGGCAACTCAGCCAAAACAAGCATCTCGTTTGATGCATCTCTGAAAACAGCTTCTGTAACTTTGCTCAATATCACATTACCACCATCACCTTCACTTAAAACATGCTGCTTAGATTGAGACTGTCTTTGAAACCAGGCCAAGTGTTGCTTGCATTTATCAAGGTGAGTTTTCAAATTTGAAGTACCGGATGTGGTTGCACAACTTAACTGCTTATCACAATAATTGCAGTTGCATTTATCTTTAGGCTTCTCTACTCTTGTGAAGTGCTCCCAAACAAGAGACCTTGTAATTCTGCCTTTCTTCCCAGTAGCTTGCGAGGTAGCTCCACCACTTGTTGCTTGGTATGTTTCTTTTCTTTTGCTTCCACTACCATCAACTTCGGTTGACTCTTTATCAGAGCATTTCTTGTTATCTTGACATGAAGACTTCATCTGCAAAAGAACAAAACAAACAGAAACTCGAACTTAGAACCAGACAGAACACGGACTTAAAGCAAGACTCAAGAGATCACATAAACTCGAGATTAGAACAACATAAAGGACACATCCTCAGTGTGTTACTTCTACCACTGAATTAAGCTAGAATAGTGTCACATAGTGATTCAGCATGTTTCTCTTATGTGACTCAAGAGATCACATCTTTAAATTTACATGTATGTATGATTAATCCAACGGATATTAAGTAAATTAATTGGTCACTTGTGTTAGGCTTTGGAAAAATGGATCCGACAATAGGAGAGAGTTATGAGAGTAATGAGGCTACTAAGTGCATCCATATCGTGCTAAATCAAATTCATATACTTTTCTTTTCTATCTAGCTTGAAAGAGAACAAACAAATTCTGATACTACATGAGATATGAAGATATAAGCAAGATATGGAGAAATAATCAAAAAACTTAAGCAAGCAAACAGGGAGATTTACTTACGGCATTACCAGATCGTAATTCTTTTGTCCTGAAACACTGAAGCTAAGAGATCGTAATACGAGTCGCCGCCGCCGCCGAGAGTTGATAACACCACATTTTACATGTTTTTAAGGTTTAATTTCATAGGTTTTTAGTTCCAATTTGTATAGTTTTGGGATATTTTCATGCATTTAGGTCCAACTTGAGTCTCATTGCATTTTAGATGTCCTAGGTTGTCTTTGCATTCTTTTTGGCTTGTATGAGCCATTTTCAGGTGTTCTTGGAGTCATAGGAGTTGGAGGAGTGAAGATAGCCACAAAAAAAAGTCATTGCAGAATACAGAGATGCAGGATCAGGTTGATACGTCATAAGTTTGGCAATGGATGAAGGACTTTTCACCGTTGGATTGAGCTCAAATTTTAACACGAGATATAGCAATGGATTAGCTTTCATTTGGAAGTGGTTTGAGGCAATTCCAACGGTGCGATCAGAAGTTATGCCAATTTTCGTGACGACGGTCCAGTCTGGCGCGCGAATGAGCTACCTGAAGTCCATCGGTCGGCCTCTGCCCGAAGCAACTGACCGATGGAACTTCTGAAAAACCAGAAATCCGCATCGGTGCGATGTATCGGTCGCAGGAGACCGATGCGACCTGCGCGACCACTTTTGCCCATAAATACAATTAGACCCATTTGTTGTTTTCTAAGTTTTCTTCTTCATTTTTTTTGTGTGTGCTCAACCCAGGAACTCTCTCTAGAGTTTCTTGGGTTGTTCTTCATGTATAATCCACACTTTCGAAGGATTCTTCACTTATATATATGCTTTGATTTCTTCTTTCTTTTTCTTGAAGATTCTTCTTCTTAAACTTGGGAAAGCTCAAGAACACCACTTGGTGTTCTTGATGGATCATCATTTTCATGCCATCTAAGAGAAGATTTCTTCATCCCTTTATACATATTATGTCTTGTTGATTCTTGTTCTTCATTTCTATGGTTTAATTTTGGTGTTCTTGTGAGTTAACTTTTTGTTGGATTTTGGATAATGTTTGATTTGGATGGTTGATGGTTGATTGTTGATGTTTAGGCTTAGATAATCATTTGTTCTCATGTTAGGAGGGATCTTAATGCTAGAATCGAATTGACAACTCATTTCTAGAACTCAAGACATTTCTCGCCCGGAAGGTGTTCGATGAAATGTCTAGAAAACTTCTAAGCATGCAATTCAATTCTTAGCCAATGGAAATTGATGATTAAGGTGAATTGTTGACTTGTATGGACTAATGCTTAATGATTATGGATCATTTAGTTGTGAACGGAAGTTCTTGATAACTAGATGATATGTAAATGGATTAGTATCATGGAAGTGAACTAATCTACTTATGTGATCCATGTCATAAGAATGAATGTGCATTGAATGTTTAGGCATCATTAGTCAATGGTTGATTGACGGTTAGATGATGGTGATTTAGGATGATCTTGGATGAGTCTTTCACTTAGGTTGGTTCGTAATGCTAGATTTGACATGATAAACCGAAACCTAGTACTACACCTTAGATTAGTTAGATTTTTGGTCTCATCCCATGCATTAGGGATAGATTCGAGTAAGCGGTGTAAGTACTAGATTAGGTATGTTCATTCGTTTCTAGATCTTAGGCATTTCACTCATGACTCGAGTTTAAATGAATTGCTTGATCCGAAACCTTTTGTGAGCTTTACATATCCTAGCCAACGAAAGTTGATGTTTAGGGTGTTTAGTGAACTAATTGGAATTGTTCCTTAATGTTTGTTAATTATTTAATCACAAATGGAAATTTGTTCTTGATTAGATAATTAACAAGGTGATTAGTGCCATGGAAATGGATTAGTCATATTTGTGAATTCCATGTTCTAAGATAGTGATTAATGCTTCCAAAAGATTCATTGTTTGATTGTCACCCATCTAATTGATAGCTTAGTTCATGATCCAACATTTTAGTCTTGTGTTTTGTTTTCCTTCTTACATTTGTTTCCTTTCTCATAAACATAAAAAAAACCAAAAACAATGTTAGCTCTAGCTTAAGAAGTTTCTTGCATTCTTAGTGCTTCAATCTTAACCCCATATGGATTGACATCTCAAGTACTACAATGACATGAGTACACTTGGGATAATTGACACGAAAATATCCCGTATCAATTTGGCGCCGTTGCCATTGGGGTTTAGCATTGATCATTAGGATTTGGATTCTTCTTGAGACTAGAGCTTTTTATTTTCTTTTGTTGCTAATCTTTTTCCTTTTCTTGTGATCTTGATCTCTTAGGTAACTAGGAGTAAAGGAGACATGCAAGGAGAGAAGGAGTAAGAGGACACAACCGTCAAGCTAGTGACGTTAAACGCGCCATTGGGGACCTCCCCAATCCTATCCCTCGTCAATGCTAGAGACATAAAACAAGCAATCCTATCATTTACTTCTTGTTTTTATGCCTTTTATTGTTTGATAAATTTTGTTTTCATGTTTTTGTAGGAGCAATAAGGGTGAATAAATGGGACGGGTGAATGGTCCAGGTCCGTGAATTTCAACGCACAAATCTTCCTCCTCGTGAATCCACTCCACTTCAAGGTACCACTAACTTTTCCCTTTGTATATACCACTTCGTTTTTATGTTTGTTTTACTCTCTCTTCGGCTCAATTCACACCGAGACGGTGTGATTTAAGCCGGGGGGGGGGGGGGGGGGGGGGAGGTTCTTGTGTTTTGACATTGTTTATTTTGTCTTATTTTCATTTTCTTGAGTCATTGCATTGTATATTTTCAATTGCATAAAAAACGAAAAACAAAAAAATCATCATGTAGTTTGCATTAGTCCATGTGCATTCTAGACTTGACTTGATCACTCATTTCTAGATCATATTGGTTGCATTCATGTGCATGGGAGTTCATGAAACATGTATGATAAGCTTTCATTGTGATGCCCTCGATAATGGTTTTATATTGCTTAAACGATTTCAAAAAGCTTGTAAACTTCGTACTTTGATCTCTCCGCTTGAAATCCATTGTCTTTTTGATGCTTGCTAAATTTGATATCAACTCCATCTTTATTAGGCGAAAATGAACTTTAATTATCTCGCTTATGGGCTTTAGATCTTAACCGTGGTTTTACATGAACATTCGAGTTATCTTATCCTTTTATGCCACACTTGTTAACTCGAATGGCCATCTTCCTTTTTAAGATGGTTCCGCACCCAAACCCGAAACCTTTTATTTTGAACCATTGTGCTAAATCGTTGAGTGAGGTCTTTTTCTATGCGCTTTCATGTACAAAATCTTTCGAGATAGAAACGACAAGCTCTTTCTTCCAATTGATAGGGGTTTACAAAGGTTATTGGTTGGGATTTGTGGGATTGGTTTGAAAATGAAAAAAATGGGAAGTGGAATGAGAAAAGAAAAATGAAAAACCATGTTGTAATAAAAGTTCTAGGGGATGAGAAAAAAAAAAGAAAAAAAAAAAGAGTTAATCGAAAATAAGAAAAAAGAAAAGGCATAATGATATAAATTCCCTAGTAACTAAGGTGTAGAAAGAGTTGTCGTTTGATGTGATTGGCGGGTTGAGTTTATACGTTTGTGGTTAAGAAGAGTTTTGAAAAAAAAAGAAAATTGCTTGTCAAGTTCGGGAATTTAGATGAAAAGCTTTAGGAAGGGTAGAACAATGGAAGAACATCTTGTATGCATAAATTGTTTCCTATTCTCTATTGCTTTTGTATAATGACTTGCGTTTGATTTTGAGAGTAGCCACAAATACATGAACCGCCTCTTATACGTAAAGACCTTTTTCTACCGAGCCAAATGGAATAGATCAATTGCCCATATGTGAGAGTCACGCTTGAACTTAAATGAATGTAGGGAGTTGGTTGATAAGAAAGCATGCGGATACTTGTTTTGGATCTAGAGTAAAATAATTGGAGTTGCGATAAGTCTAGAGAAGTTAGAGTCAAATTGAGATACGTTTTTGCAATGTCTTGGTATTATGTTGGGCTATTATTTTGATTGCTTTGACATGTCTTTTAGTTGTGAATTCCCACTCTTTAAAACCTCTCTTCCGGTTTGTCTTTTCTTGTTTGCTTGCGGACAAGCAAAAGGCAAGTCCGGGGGAGTTGATAACACCATATTTTACATGTTTTTAAGGTTTAATTTCATAGGTTTTTAGTTCCAATTTGTATAGTTTTGGGATATTTTCATGCATTTAGGTCCAACTTGAGTCTCATTGCATTTTAGATGTCCTAGGTTGTCTTTGCATTCTTTTTGGCTTGTATGAGCCATTTTCAGGTGTTCTTGGAGTCATAGGAGTTGGAGGAGTGAAGATAGCCACAAAAAAAAGTCATTGCAGAATACAGAGATGCAGGATCAGGTTGATACGTCATAAGTTTGGCAATGGATGAAGGACTTTTCACCGTTGGATTGAGCTCAAATTTTAACACGAGATATAGCAATGGATTAGCTTTCATTTGGAAGTGGTTTGAGGCAATTCCAACGGTGCGATCAGAAGTTATGCCAATTTTCGTGACGACGGTCCAGTCTGGCGCGCGAATGAGCTACCTGAAGTCCATCGGTCGGCCTCTGCCCGAAGCAACTGACCGATGGAACTTCTGAAAAACCAGAAATCCGCATCGGTGCGATGTATCGGTCGCAGGAGACCGATGCGACCTGCGCGACCACTTTTGCCCATAAATACAATTAGACCCATTTGTTGTTTTCTAAGTTTTCTTCTTCATTTTTTTTGTGTGTGCTCAACCCAGGAACTCTCTCTAGAGTTTCTTGGGTTGTTCTTCATGTATAATCCACACTTTCGAAGGATTCTTCACTTATATATATGCTTTGATTTCTTCTTTCTTTTTCTTGAAGATTCTTCTTCTTAAACTTGGGAAAGCTCAAGAACACCACTTGGTGTTCTTGATGGATCATCATTTTCATGCCATCTAAGAGAAGATTTCTTCATCCCTTTATACATATTATGTCTTGTTGATTCTTGTTCTTCATTTCTATGGTTTAATTTTGGTGTTCTTGTGAGTTAACTTTTTGTTGGATTTTGGATAATGTTTGATTTGGATGGTTGATGGTTGATTGTTGATGTTTAGGCTTAGATAATCATTTGTTCTCATGTTAGGAGGGATCTTAATGCTAGAATCGAATTGACAACTCATTTCTAGAACTCAAGACATTTCTCGCCCGGAAGGTGTTCGATGAAATGTCTAGAAAACTTCTAAGCATGCAATTCAATTCTTAGCCAATGGAAATTGATGATTAAGGTGAATTGTTGACTTGTATGGACTAATGCTTAATGATTATGGATCATTTAGTTGTGAACGGAAGTTCTTGATAACTAGATGATATGTAAATGGATTAGTATCATGGAAGTGAACTAATCTACTTATGTGATCCATGTCATAAGAATGAATGTGCATTGAATGTTTAGGCATCATTAGTCAATGGTTGATTGACGGTTAGATGATGGTGATTTAGGATGATCTTGGATGAGTCTTTCACTTAGGTTGGTTCGTAATGCTAGATTTGACATGATAAACCGAAACCTAGTACTACACCTTAGATTAGTTAGATTTTTGGTCTCATCCCATGCATTAGGGATAGATTCGAGTAAGCGGTGTTAGTACTAGATTAGGTATGTTCATTCGTTTCTAGATCTTAGGCATTTCACTCATGACTCGAGTTTAAATGAATTGCTTGATCCGAACCTTTTGTGAGCTTTACATATCCTAGCCAACGAAAGTTGATGTTTAGGGTGTTTAGTGAACTAATTGGAATTGTTCCTTAATGCTTGTTAATTATTTAATCACAAATGGAAATTTGTTCTTGATTAGATAATTAACAAGGTGATTAGTGCCATGGAAATGGATTAGTCATATTTGTGAATTCCATGTTCTAAGATAGTGATTAATGCTTCCAAAAGATTCATTGTTTGATTGTCACCCATCTAATTGATAGCTTAGTTCATGATCCAACATTTTAGTCTTGTGTTTTGTTTTCCTTCTTGCATTTGTTTCCTTTCTCATAAACATAAAAAAAACCAAAAACAATGTTAGCTCTAGCTTAAGAAGTTTCTTGCATTCTTAGTGCTTCAATCTTAACCCCATATGGATTGACATCTCAAGTACTACAATGACATGAGTACACTTGGGATAATTGACACGAAAATATCCCGTATCAAGAGTCGAGAAGCTTCAGAGAAAAAGGGAAAGAGAGAATGAGATTAGTGGACTTAGGGTTTTAGTCGAATTAAGAAGGAAAAAAACTTGTTTATTCTTTTATATTAAATAAAAAATGTAATAGATTGTTAAGATTTACAATTGGTTTAGTTGGTTGCACACTAATTTAAATACTTGAAGGTGTGTGGTTCGATACTTGGTGAAGGAAACATATTTTTATGTTTTTGAACTTTTATTATTTGATATCCATGGATACCCATTGGTTATCGGTTAATAACCATTCGGTTATCATAACCAATGGATATCAAAAATGAAAACCATTCGGTTATTGTGAAGTAACCATAACCTAACCGAACCATTAATTTCGGTTCGGTTCGGTTCGGTTTCATTCGGTTCGGTTATTTTGCCCAGGCCTAGTTTTCACTATGCAAAAACAAAAAATATTTGATTTTTTATAGAGAAGCAAGTTAAAGATGTTTAACAAAAAAATTAATGGAGATAAAATTAAAATCAGTCATGCGCATGACTAATTTGGTCATGGAGAGAACAAGGAACAAGGATTCGAGATTGCAACAATCTTTGATTTATCAATTTATATTGGGTTAAATGAAAAATTTCCAAGTCTTTTCAATAAAATTATATAAAGTTTATAGCAACAACAAAATTTAAACCAAACAAAAAAAATCACCTTTCAATCACAAATTAATAAAAATTTCTTGTTTTCTTTTAAATATAATACTCTTTGCGAGAGTTATTGTGTTCTTTTGAGTATTGTGTGAGATTCATATATTCACTAGAAACGGTGGATTAGTTTTGTTTGTGAGATTCAAACAAACTCATTCGTTCATAGATTGAGAGAGTCAATCACCATGGATTGAGAGAGTGAATCAAAATCACCACCTTCCATCTCGATATCACACCCACTTCCGCATAATCTTGTTAGCGTTTTGATCACCATGAGATCAATAAGACAAGGTGGATTCCGCGCGAGTCTTATATCAAAAGAGGCGTGAAATTTGGATAACGGGACGGGTTCGGGAAATTCTCTTACCTAAAATCTTGTCTCGTTCGGGAAATAATTTGGGTAAAGATCAACTTCGATATATTCAGGTAATTTCGGAAAATTTCGAGAAATGTTGGATAATTTTGAGAAAATCCGAAATTTTTTTATAGATTTTTTTTTTTTTTTTAACTTTTAAATGGGCAATTCGGGTACCTTATCTCATACCCGTTTCCTTCTCGTACCCGTTTGAATAAAATAAATAATCCCGAATGAGTAATTGTTTGAACGAGATAGGGAATGGGACGAGAAATTCAGGACGAGTACGGAAAGGGAAACCCGTCCCAAAATTTTCAAAGTTATGAGAGAGTAAACACTGGATGAAAACATTGTGGTTATATATATATATATTTGAAGAGAAAAGAGACACAATCTACATGGACCAAAGTTAAATTGTTGTAATTTTGCATTGTCATTTTTATTTTCAAGATTGATGCAATAAATGATACAAGAAAACATTTTGTTATTAAAAAAAGACAACCAAAAAGAAAATCCTAAGTCATGAGAAGTAAATATACATTAATAAGATAACCCAATTGCATTGATGTTAAACGATTTCTTGTTTTGTTACATATGGGAGTCACGTTTTCAAATCAATAAAAAAACATCATCTAATTACAATTACTACACTAAAATAAACTGCACAATCATTGCACTTAGTTTTTCCTTACAATTAATAGTCTCTATTTCTCTCTCCTAAGACACTTACCATGATCGAATACAAATCGGAAAATCGAAGAAACGAACTAACCTTAGACTCTTTAGGACTAGCAGCCTTTGAAACACTCGCAATAGCAATTTCACTCTGGATCCTCGGCTGAATTGGTTTGTAACCAAATGCATTAGCTTTGTAGCTAGCCTGTAACTTGAAGCAGTCTTTGACAATATGTCCAGTCTTCTTACAATGAGAACAAACCGGCTTCTGAGTTGGTCGAATTGTATTGCCCACATTCTCTTTCTTCCTATTCAATTTTTCATATACTGTAACTTCCCTTGCATCCGCAGGGATACTACGATGTGGCACACCTTGAGGAGGAGCATACTCACTAGGACCAGCTGCCTCTGAAGACATATGTAAGTCTTGCACAGTTGTTTGAGGAGGAGCATACTCACTAGGACCAGCAGCCTCTGAAGACATTGTTTGAGAAATGATTCACCTATAATTGCACTCGGGCTTACCGAACAAAATGTAACTTTTGTTATAGTTACATTCAAACTTCTGTCGTAACGCTCGAAGACCGGAATAAAACGTCTCGATATTCGGTATCTCCAGATCGCGCCCAAGAAGTTCTAGAGATAGATCGGAATATCTCAAGCACTTGCAGCAGTGCAATTTGGAGAATTCATATTACTTTTTATATTGAACTCTCGTTCTAGGACGGATTAAAAAAAAGAATTAAATCTAAATATTAAAATAATTATGTGTCTCATATGACAAAAATTAAATATACAAAAAATATTATGTAAAGATAAAAATAAACATAAATTATATTACAAAATTTGATTTAAAAAAGGAATATCTTCGTACGTCGTAAAGTGAGAGAAACAGAGCAAGACAAGAGATGTGCAAAGAGGCGCTCTTCAAAAAAGGAATTGTTGACTTAAAGAGTGTATAATAGTCGCTCTTCTTCGTGGGCTTTAATGGGTCATCATTGTTCCGATAAAGCCTCGGCCCATTGTAATTCGATCTTTTTCTGTTTTTGCTTCATAAAAAATTAGATAAGTACCCGCATATATGCGGGTTTATAATTTAATATTTTATAATCCGTTAAAAAAAATTAAAGACGAAAAATAGAAAACAAAATTATATCACCCGTGAAAACAAATAATACATAAATTTAGAAACAAAGTTTACGATGAAATAAATATATACCTTGAAAGAAAAATTTGGTGAATAAATGCAGTAAAATAGCTTTGGATACGTTTATTGGACTTTTAATGTTTTGGTGTGTAATTGACACAATACCAAATTGTAATTTATATAAAAGTGAGAAATTATAATTATTTTTCTTTTATGATTAATTTCCTTAATCTAAATGGAAAAACAAAATATTGTTTTTTCCTTTTTCATATTAATTTTGCCTTTTAGAATACTTTTTTAATTTTTAATTTTAATTTTTAATAACTTTACCTTTTAAGATTATAAATCGTTTATTAAATTTTTCAGAATTTTTGAGTTTTTTTATTAATCGATTTTAAGATTATAAATCGGTTATTAATTGATTTGAGTAACTTTACATTCAATTTTATATTATAAGATTCCCATATTATGAACTAAAATATTATTTATTTTTTTTTATTTTTTTTTTACTTGTGTTCATTTTTTTTTTATGATTGTTATCTATTGTTTAATTTCCTTATTATAATCTGAAATATAGTTTTTCCTTTTTTTTTAAAAAAAAATTGGTTTTCATTTATAGTTTTTGTTTAATTTCCTTAATCTAAACATAATTACTATTTTTTCCTAATACATTTTAATATTATAGTTTTTGTCTATTTTTTTCTAATACCTTTTAAGATTCCTAAAATTTTACTTTTATTGTTAATATTATGTGTTAAAATATAATTGGAATTTTATCAAACACGTGTCAAAATACAGTTGGAAATTTGATAAACATATGGTAAAATCTAATTGATTAACTTATCACGTTTAAAATATGGAAATTTATTAAACACGTGTCAAAATATAATTGGAAATTTATTAAACATTTGTTAAAATTTGATCGTTTGACTTAACACGTGTCGCGATCATTCGAATTACTAACTTTGAAACATTATGTTTTATATAATAAATAAAATTTGACATGTTTAGATTTTTTTATATGAAATCTAAACATATAAGAAGTCATTTCATAAATAAAATTTGACATGTTTAGAGTTTTATATGAAATCTAAACATATAGGAAATCAAGTACTTTAAAAAAATTTATGATTAATTTCAAAAACTCAGAAAATAAATCTTTGAAGGAAAATTTTGGTGAAACATATGCTGTAAATACCCTTGGATGCGATTATTGGATTTTAAATTTTAATGTGTAAAAGTATATATTTATCTTTTGTAAATAAATAATAACACATATTCAATAATAATAAATAATAACACATGTAAATAAAATATTATGTGGTTTTTCTTTTAGTTAAACGGAATAATAAATTTTATTTTTTCAATTTATAAGATAAATATATTTATGTTTTAATTAAGATATTTATATGAATCACACATTTTATAAAAAAATTATGTGTGATTTTATGTGATTCTTTAATTAATATTATGTGTGATTTTTAATTAAGATATTTATATTTATGTTTTAATTAATATTATGTGTGATTTTTAAGTTTTAAAAGTCACACATTTTAAAATTAAAAATGTGTAGATTATTATATAGAGTTTGGTCGTGGTTGTATATTAATAATTTTCCTTTTTAAGTTTTTTTGTCATAATGGAAATGATTATAAACTTTTAAATTTGGTCGTATATTAATAATTTTCCTTTTAAGTTTATAGTATATTTCTAATTTTCATTTTTTAAGTTTGGTCATAGTATAAACTTATAAGTTTCTTTTTGTCAATTTTCTTTATTGTAAGTTTTCCTTATTTATTCTTGTTTTCCTTTTTTTTTTTTAAATTGTTTTTTTTAGTTTAACATTTATAATATTTACTTTAATTTATTTTTACTTATTTAATTAAATTGACACATGTCGCGATCTTAATTAACAACTAACAACGACACATGTCACGATCTCGTAAGTTATAATTTTGCTTACGTATCACACTCACGTTGTGGGATCCTGCTTTATATAATAAGATAATAATATAAACTCTTGGCAAAGTAACTGAGCATCATAAGGCTCTAAAGAAAACATTTTTTCAAATAAACATCCATCATAAGGCACAAAATTCTCTCTGTTTTTTTTTTGTTTTATGGAGGTTGTAGGAAAAAATCTTATTGAGATCACTCATGGCTAAATTACTGGTCATGAAAAGAAGAAGAAGAAGAAGAAAAAAGGTGATCCTATTCAAGTTTTATATGGTCCAAAGAAGCTAAAAAAGGTTGGTGCTATCCTTCAACGGCCGCTTGTGAGAAGTCCCTTAAACGATATGTAAAGATCATTGTTTTCCGGCCCGAATATCTCCTCCGCTTTCCGTAATGTTTCCTGGTGATTGAAGATGAACTGGTTTTTATTTTGGATCCATCAAACACGAAGAGAATATACAAAATGAACATTTGTGATTGAGCAACGAGCAGCAAGGTAATGGGTTTATTACCTCCCGGCTCTGCTTCCGAGCGTTTAGTTCCTTGATGTTAGCCAGAAATGCACTGAACTGTTCGTATGACAAACGGCTCCTGCAAACTCAAAAATATGCTCATCTATCACTCATTCCCATTTTTACTAGTTGCTAGCTCTAGGAATATATATACCTGGCTTGTCTAAAGAACTCTTTCCCATCAATCCGCGGATGGCGAGCTGTATAAGAGAAGGTGAATTTGGGATTTCAGAGATATAGAGGCCACAAATCACATGATGATATTGGAAGAAAAAAAAGAGGTGGGATTTGAGACAAAACATGCTTTTAAGTTGTACTAAAACCTGAAGCAGAATGTGAGCGAGGAGGGGAGTTTGCCAGTGAAGATTGCTGGCTTGATGAAGACCATAGACGTATATCATAATGTGAGGATGTTGGAGATGCGGCACCAGAGAATAGCTTCGGAGATGAAGCAGCAGAGTAGCTTCTCGGAGACCCACCAGTGGATATGATCTTTGGTGTTCCGCTTGGAGTAAAACCGGGAGACAAGTGCGGAGTCAAAGAGACTCTTTGCCTGTCTTCACTTGATGAAGCATTTATACAAACATCAGAATAAATGGATGATTTGTAAGCATGAAGAAATGTTTTGATCTGTATTTGTTTCAGGTCTTGTTGTTTTGTTGCAATTAAAAACACTCAAATTGTGATTTGTGTGTGTAAAACATCCATCATTACCTTGGTTGTTGGAGTAAGAATCGTGTGTGGAAAAGCCATTTGAATTCTCATCTACAGAGCAAAGATAAATGATCTCATGAAGAGATAAAGAAAACAAACAAAGATGTTGAATACCTTTGTCTCGAGTGTTGTCGGTTAGCTGTGACAAAAGGAAAAGAAGAGCAACAAGCTTAGATTTTGGTTTTATATATATAAAAAAGAAGAAAAGAAAAGAGAAAAGGAGCATACAGATCGATTCTCATCATTCAAAGACTGCATCAATTGTCTTTTGAATGCTTCCAGCTACAAGGAAGAGACAGGAATGGAGATCAACATCCGTAACAACAGTTATGGGAAAGAAAAGCGAGCACCTTTGCAAAATCACGACCGAGTTTCTTGGCAGTGAGCGCCAGTGAATCTCGCTCTTGAGTTAGTTTCATCTTCAAAGAAAGAAGACAGAATTGAGTTAAGATCCAGACAACAACAACTCTCTCTCTCTCGGAACAATCAAGTCAATTGAATAATGAATGTTGTTACATTTTCATCGAGGACATTCTTGAAAGTGGAGTCAGCCTCCTGGTAGAGTCTTTCCAAGGAAGATGCTCTGGCCTCGAGCTCGTAGACAAGCCGATCCTTGTCGAGAAGCTTCTGTGTGAGGACGGAGACTTGGGACTCGAGGTTGGAAACCCTCGAAGCGATGGCCATGGATGTTATCTTCCTCGCCAGATCGAGTTGATCGTAAGGGTCGGTGGGGATCACCGCCAGAATCTCGTCCGACAGGCTGAAGTCAGGCCCGCCGCTTTGGGACATAGCTGATCGGAGGCGGTCGGACTTTCCTCGGGATCTTC
Source organism: Eutrema japonicum (assembly GCA_030161315.1). Classification (NCBI taxonomy): domain Eukaryota; kingdom Viridiplantae; phylum Streptophyta; class Magnoliopsida; order Brassicales; family Brassicaceae; genus Eutrema; species Eutrema japonicum. The sequence continues at coordinate 48,889,992 of BSQW01000001.1, forward strand.
CACAATAATACGTGGCGCCTTTTTATTGGCTTTTAATTTGTCGGCTTCTTCTTAGAACTTTATAGAGAGAGAGAGAGAGAGAGACGCGTATCTTTTACAATTTTTAATGGGTAAACCACTAAAATCCCCAAATTGAACCCTAAACCCTTAAAATCTCAAAATCCCCAATTTCTTTTACTACTCATCTCTCTCTCTTGGACGACACTCAGCAACAGGTTCTTTCTTTCTCGATCTATTCTCTCCGTTATTTGTGCTTATGTATTCATTGCGATGTTGAATGGTCTATGGTGATTGTGTATGCTTCATTCCGAAAATAGATGGATTCATGCTTTCTGCTCTTGTCTATGAAACATGCTTTTTTTCTTCTTCTTGTTCATGTAGATCATCCGTGTGCTTACATGTCTCGGCTATGATGATTGTTATGCTTGTGTTCCTTATTGATTTGAATTTCATAGTTTTGTTTCTGTTAAAGTGTATTACTCTTCTGATTTTTGGTTTCAGGGAGAACCATGTCAGTCCTTATTGCCACGAGTCTTGGGGACATTGTGATTGATTTGCATTCGAATAAATGCCCTTTGACTTGCAAAAACTTCCTCAAGCTCTGCAAGTAAGTGACTTTTTTACATTTCTATGGTGTTTCTCTAAGTTGTTATAACTTTTTTTCTTTTTGGTTAGGATCAAGTATTACAATGGGTGCCTCTTCCACACTGTGCAAAAGGATTTCACAGCACAGACTGGTGATCCAACTGGCACAGGACTTGGCGGAGATTCAATCTACAAGTAAGATGTTCTTTTCATCATTCTTTACCTTTTTACTCTGTTACTTTCCTAGTGTGCTGCTTTCACACCTCCTTGTTTCTGTTTTCTACTCTCAATTTTCCCAATAAATTTGTCAACTTTATCCTAAACCATCGCCTGCATGTTATGTTCAATTTCCAGGTTTCTGTATGGTGAGCAGGCTCGGTTTTTCGGAGATGAGATTCATCTTGATTTAAAACATTCAAAGACTGGCACAGTTGCAATGGCCAGTGGTGGAGAAAATCTCAATGCTTCTCAGGTAATCCAAATCATTTTGCTTGATTACCAACTTTATGAGGGTATATCTTGTCAGAATAACTATCAGTGTGTTGTGGATCAGATTTTGTGATGTGGTATGTCCTCATGTGACTTGTCTGTTTTCTTTTCAGTTCTATTTCACACTTCGTGATGATCTGGACTATCTTGATGGGAAACACACTGTAAGCACAAATTTATTCCTAATCTGCCTATGCTTTCTTTTGTTTATACTTGGTTACTTACAACCTGGCATTTTTTTCAGGTGTTTGGGGAGATTGCAGAGGGGTTTGACACTTTGACTAGGATAAATGAAGCTTATGTTGATGCGAAAAACAGACCATATAAGAACATTAGAATCAAGCACACTTATATACTTGAAGATCCGTTTGATGATCCCCCACAACTGGCTGAGATGATACCAGATGCTTCCCCCGAAGGAAAACCGAAGGAAGAAGTCAAAGATGACGTGCGACTTGAAGATGATTGGGTTCCAATGGATGAAGAACTTGGTGCTCAGGAACTGGAGGAGGTTATCCGTGAAAAAGCTGCCCATTCTAGTGCTGTTGTACTTGAAAGTGTAAGTGTCTTGGACTCACTTGTCTTTTAGCTCTATCGATGTTACCTGAGCTTGTATTGCTATTGCAGATAGGAGATATCCCAGAGGCCGAGGTAAAGCCTCCAGACGATGTGCTGTTTGTCTGCAAACTGAATCCTGTGACTGAGGTAGGTGTTTGGTATTTAGAGTTAAAAGCAAAGGCTTCTTGTGTATCTTCTGACAATCTGTTCTTTTTTTTTCTCTCTTGTCTCATGCAGGATGAGGATTTGCATACCATTTTTTCACGCTTTGGAACTGTCATATCGTGAGTGATATATCCTTGATTCTTTTATTCGTTTTGGAATACTCAACTGTACTGCATTTTGTATTTATTTTTCATGCCTGAATATGGTAGGGCTGATGTAATCCGGGATTTCAAGACAGGTGATAGTTTGTGCTACGCTTTTATAGGTGAGTATGATTACTGTTGGAATTTTTTTGTTTTTTCCCTGTATAAATTTTTGTTTATTGAGAGTTTTGTCTTTGTTATATAGAGTTTGAGAACAAGGAGGCATGCGAACAAGCGTATTTTAAGGTAAATGGTCAAGTGTCTAACCATCCTGTGTAAAAAGTAGCATAGAGACGATGTGGAATGAATTATTTTGAGGTCTTAACCAACCTGTTGTTTTACAGATGGACAATGCTCTGATTGATGATAGAAGAATACATGTGGATTTCAGTCAGAGTGTATCGAAACTGTGGTCACAGTTCCGGCAGAAAGGCTCACAAAAGGGTAAAGGTTAATCCTCCTGATTGTGTCCCATAGACCAAGCAAATGTCAAAACTCCTCCTATTTTCTACTAAGTAATGGGTAAAATGGAATGACAGGGAATGGATGTTTCAAATGTGGGTCGATGGATCATGTTGCCAAGGACTGTGTGGGTGGTAATGAGGCTTCAAAGTTCATTGTGAAAGATGAGAACAGACAGCACGGGGGAGGAGAAGGCTATGATATGGTGTTTGAGGGGGATATAGCTGAACCGAAGAGGGAGAAGAGAGAGCATGGTCATGACAAGGAGAAGGTTGGTAGGAGAAGTCCTCATGGGTATGGTGAAGGGAAAAGACAAGACAGAAGAGAGCATAGAGAGAGTAAGGACAGGGAGAGGAGGAGGTATGATGATGGTGTGAGTAGGGAGAAGAAAGAGAGAGAGAGTAGGGAAGATGAAGAGAGAAGAAGAGGAAGACGGCGGCAAGAGATGAGAGATAGAGACGATCATTGGAGTGATAAAGGGAGGAGGAGAAGAGATGAGAGAAGGGATAGGTGAAAGCAGGAATGGGCATGTCATTTTCATCTCTATGCTTCTTTCTTTAATCAAATAGACCTTGGAATCGAAACGTAATGTCATTTCTCTAGAAGAAGAAAACTTTTGATTCACGAATGGTTATAATAGACCCTAATAAAGGTTTTGTTTGAAATCTCCAAATAATAAACGAACCAGTAAATAAGAGTGTTGTCGCCAAATCAAAACAAGTCTCTCCCCCTCGCCCTCGCCGTCGTCAAATGTCAAACAACATCGTGGTGCTAGACAACGGCGGTGGTCTAATCAAAGCCGGACAAGGCGGCGAGCGTGATCCCGTCACCGTTATCCCAAACTGCCTCTTCAGACCTCTCTCCTCCAAAAAATTCATCTTTCCTCCCTCTCTCTCCGACCCCGACAGCGACATCGACAGCGACATCGACCTCACCTCCGCCGCCGTCCGCCGCCCCATCGACCGCGGCTACCTCATAAACCCTGAGCTACAACGTGACATCTGGTCACACCTCTTCACCTCTCTCCTCCGCATCACCCCTACCTCCTCCTCGCTCCTCCTCACCGAGCCACCACTCTCAATCCCTTCCGTTCAACGCGCCACCGACGAGCTCGTCTTCGAGGATTTCGGCTTCTCTTCTCTCTACCTCGCTAATCCCCAATCCCTCGTTCACCTCTACGAAGCTAGTCGTCAGCCCGATTCCATCCTCTCACGCACTCAGTGTAGCCTCGTCGTCGATTGTGGCTTCTCCTTCACTCACGCTGTCCCCGTCCTCCACAACTTCACCCTCAACTACGCCATTAAGAGGATTGATCTGGGAGGTAAAGCTTTCACTAATTACCTCAAGGAATTGGTCTCTTATCGATCTATAAATGTCATGGATCAGACTTTCTTGATGGATGATGCTAAAGAGAAGCTCTGCTTCGTCTCTCTTGACCTCCACCGTGATCTCCACCTTGCGAGGGATCGCCGAGATGGAAACCTCATCAAGTCTACGTATGTTCTTCCTGATGGTGTCACACATACCAAAGGTTACGTCAAACAACCTCAAGCTGATAACAAGGTTGTTGCGGAGAGGAGGAAGCCTGACATGAACAAAAACGTAAAAACAACAATTTGCTCTTCTTTGTCTCTGTTAAGGTAGAGATCTTGTTTTTTCAAGTTTATGCTTCTTCTGCAGGAGATTGACTTGACAAATGAGCGTTTTCTTGTACCTGAGACCTTATTCCAGCCTGCGGATCTAGGTTTGTATCAACAGGAATGTCTTGTATTTATTATTATACAAGATGAAGGTTGTCGGGCCCGAAAGATGATATGCTTCTTTTGGACAGGGATGAATCAGGCGGGACTTGCAGAGTGCATTGTCCGAGCTGTAAGCTCATGCCATTCTTACTTGCAACCAGTTTTGTACCAAAGGTGGCTCCCATGGTTTACCTTCTTTTTTTTTCGTGGCTTGAGTTGCCCATTGGATGAGCTGTGTTTGTCTAATAATGTTTGATGCTTTGGGGCAGCATCATCTTAACTGGTGGAAGCACATTATTTCCGCAACTTAAGGAGAGACTGTAAGTCTTTAAGTTTATACCATGTAATCAATGGTGAGTTAGCAATACTTACTACTAGACAAGTTGATGTCGTGAGATATTGCAGAGAAGGAGAGCTCCGACCACTTGTCCCAGACCACTTTGATGTGAAGATAACAACTCAGGAGGAGTAAACAAACTCAATTCTTTCCTACCGATTTATCTTTTTTTTTTATGGTTTTTTCCTAATTCTTTTTGTATTTGCTTGCAGCCCCATACTAGGTGTTTGGAGAGGGGGTTCGCTTTTGGCTTCGAGCCCAGATTTTGAGTCCATGTGTGTCACCAAGGCTGAGTATGAAGAACTTGGATCAGTTCGATGTCGGAGAAGATTCTTTCATTGAAGAAAACCAAAAAATTTTTTTATAATATTTCTTCAAATTGAGTCGGTTGTATCCTCCTCTCACATGAATGATGATTGTATTGTGTTGTGTAATGCATGGCCATGAGGAACAGAGTGCCCAAACAGCCAGGGGCATTTTATCTGGTCTTCAATCAATTTTACACAAAACAGTTATGAACAAGGGTTCTTCAGTGTACAACATACACAAACGTAGTAATCTTTACCCCAAAACTTGTTTGTGATTGTTCTTCAAAGATGATTTCGAGAGTTCCCTCTTTGTAGTTTTCTCATCAGTCGGTGTAGGGGTGTGAGTCCATGCACAAATGCACCAACTTTCTCTGGTACTGTTGAAAGTATTCGCAAACCGCTGCTACTTCTTCCTTCCCTGGTTCTAGACCAGGCAGATCGGTCATCATTTCTGTGCCTTCACCAGAAGCAAATTCAGACTCTTCTTCTTGGTTTAATAACTCGTTTACGATTTCCGAATGAATCTCCTTACAGGCGAGCACAAACATGGCTACTGTGTCGGGCTGCTGCACCTCTCTGAGAGCTGCAAGTGCCTCTTGCAGGGAACCAGCAGCCACATATAAAATAAGTGCCCTGCATCGATATAACGTAATTTCTTTTCTCATGATGTGGTGATTTCTTACAGGAAATTATGTCACTTTTTTTAATTTTATTTTTAATTTAAACAAGTATTGAAGGTGAGTATGATACAGTACCTCCACACATTGTGCTCCGCGTGGAGAAGATGATCGGCCCACCTCTGCAATACCCTGAGTAAAGAGAGAGAGAGATAGTAGTTAAATCAAGGGCACAACGATTACTAACCAATTCTAGGAAACAAAAATCAGATTCGAGAGTGAAATGGCAAAAGAAAAGACCTGGCATAATCCGATCCTTCTAAATGTGTGGCAGCCAAAGTAGCAGCATCAGTCCATCGTCCAGAATCTTGCAGCTGCATATTAAAAACGTATCAAATATTAAGTGTCTAAAACGTTGCCTACTATTAAACCAAAGCTACAAACGTTCCCTAATAATCAATAAGAGGATAATCCTAGTGGAAGCATAGTTCAGAAAACATATACAATATTCAGTATTACAAAGGAAACAAGGAAGCTAACTTGTGAACAAGCTTCTTGGTGTCTCCCAACCGCGCATAGAAGATGAGTACCGGAGAGCGAATTGTCCGTCCTTACCATGTTGGCTGCAACAACCTAAGTACGTGTGCAACAAAAGTCATCAACGGATTTTTCTTTATTTTCAAAGGACACAAAAGACTATCAAATATGGTAAGACAGATACCTTAAGTGCAAGGTCGAGAAGAGATTTAGACACAGCTGAAGAGAGTGCAACAGCTCGGAGAGCATTTGGATAGAAGTATGGAGAATCTGGAGCAGAAGAAAGCAGCAAACTAACAGCAGCTTCCAAATTTCCAACTGATATCAGCCTGATCATAAAGCTTACTAAGTAAATTCACTTGTCACCGCAAGATCTAAAGCATGGAAACTCAGATTCGAAAACTAAAATCTTTAAACTTTGAATTTATAAGTTTCTGTTCTAGTTTCAAGCACAACTTTTGTGACTATAATTAAATAATTCAATTGATGTTCAAAGTCTAAGCATGACTCTTCCAGGTTATATTGCACAAACATTTGTGACACCCAAATATTTTTGAACTTACACAGTGCCCTGTTTCTCTAAATCTCGAATACCAGTTGTTAGTAGTCTATAATAGCAAAAATAATCATGCATGGTGTATTTAGACATATGATCTCTAGTCTTCTTTCTATCTTTGAACACACAAGGGCCTTCTTCGCCATAAATATCAAAAAGAATACGAAGAATATATTTGCAATTGAAAAGTTGCATATTCAGCATCTATGCGAGATCAACATGATTTCTCTCAGCTTAAAATTCTAAACTCCAGATCCTCAATAGAAAGAGACTTCTAAAATATATATAGTTTCCATTTCACACAGGAGCTACTATGAAGAGCAAACTAGAATTTCAGGTAATAAAATGAAAAGATAAACAATAAAGACGAGCTAAAGGTGAAAACTAACTCATGTACTTGTTTCTGAATGCAATCTTCCCCCTCCAATTTTTCATGCCAAGGAAGACGTTCATTGGCACGTGTCCATAATTCTTCTCGCTCAAAAGCCATTAATCTAAGTGAACCGTCACACTGTTCATGAAAATGTGTAATATAAGCTCACCGACAAACACTATGCAAATGAAAATATAATGATCTAAGCAAAGGAACTCCATTTCCAAAATAAAAAAATTCTCAACTTAGTATCCCGGTAGAAAGGAATGGCTAGAATTCATGATCTTTTGATAGAAAAGAAACATTATTTTGAAACTCACCATAGAATCTATCTTCCTGGCTTCAGATGCCGATATACCACTAGATGATATTTTACTCAGCATAGATGCTTCATCAATTCCTGAGGCCAACGCAGGGGAAGGGGTTTTCTGCGCAGACCTTTTCATCAGCTTGTTCGTCAGATGGCGAATGGCTTGAGGCAGTTGCAACCAGAAAAAAGCTTCTGAGGTTTCACCAAAAACTGCAGCCGCAAAAGCAAATCTTGCAGCACAACCTTTCTTGACCACATCAGCATACAGTTTTGCTCTTTCATCATCCAGCAAGCAACCTAGGATAAAAGAAACTTAGAGCAGATAAGAAACTAGAATACTTAAACAGGTACCTTGAAAGAGAAAGGTAAGCCTATGGGATACTATACTGAACAAATGAAAACAACCTTCTTTCCGATATGGTTCTAGTATCTTCAGCAGCATCTCTGGCACTACAGGGTCTCCTAAAGGTGGTAACTGAATCATGTAACTCCGAAGATCCTTAGAGGATGAAGCCATTCCACGGATCAAATGAGGCCTTTTCTCCAAAGTAGTGCTACAAGTATTAAACCAAGATGGTTTCACTCCCAACTGTAAAATCATCTGCAGTGCCTGCATGTATAATAATCAGAGACATTGTCAAGAGTAACCATAATGTAAAACTGGAATATCAGTTCTCAGAATCTGTCTTGGGCACAGGTTATAGACAATAGTATCTTCTGTATTACATGACTTCAGTAGTAAACCAAGATTGAGTACCGCAAAGACTTCAGAAAGTATTCTCCAGAATCAAGAAGTATTCCTAAGTAAAGAAAGTTACCAGCGCATGTGGTACAGGAAGTAGGATAGGGGAGTACATAGGCATAGGACGGAATCTCTCCTTTACAGATTTAGAATGGGTCAGAGAGCCACCCTTCTTTTCGTTTCTACAAAGACCAGAAGAAAAAAGTTTGAAATATTAGATAGCAGAAGTAAGTGATTGTAGCCAATTTAAACTTGGATCAATAATAATAGCCGATCAGAAACAAAATACTATTTTATATGCCTAACCTAGACATGCCTAGCTAACCTGGGGGCAAGGGTGGCCTAGTTGCCAACCCCTGTACACCATCCCACCTACATGGCCATGTGCCAGGGTTTACGGACCTTTCTACAAGGGTTTAGGGTGTACAGTCAACTGGTGAACAAAATAGAAATACTTAGACATGCCTATTGTATACAGTTTCAGTTATATGGGGAGAAACAACAGATAATGACCTAAAACTTTATGTGAATAAGATCAACATGCTGATAAGGAACTAATCATAATCTGAAACCATTGATGGGACTCTGAATACGAATATATTTTTACAATGAGCTGGTGTACACATACACAATAACCTCAACGAGCCGGAAGGTGCTATCAGCTCCAGCAATGCATAGAACAAGTGGATCATTTTTATCAGTTCTCAGAGGCAACCAATCAAGTTCCAGTACAAGGGTGCCAGGAATCTGCGGCTGCAGAAGCGACTGGGCGACCGGATCTGGTGAATCCTGTAGCAAAATTCAGCAGCAACTGTCAAAAACAAATATTTAAGGTTGACAGAGACAAATGTCAAACAAAAAGTATCAATAAAACCAGTATTGTCCTTGTTTTCTTTTCACATTGCAGAATATTAGTACACCACCTTTGAAAACACAAGACACGTGCACAACTTATAGGAAATAGTGAATTTTCTTAAGACTCACAAGATCAAATACAGAGAATGTATTGTCATTAAATAGCACAGCTACACGCCCTCGGCTGCGATCTCCAGCAACAACAGGTGAGAATTTGATTCTACGTATTCCATCTCTGTGACTATTGAATGCAGATGACTGTCCAGTTGTTACATCCCACCATCTTATGTTTCCTGATCTATCTCCCATAACCTGGAAGAAGAGAGCAAGATATGACCTCCCCTGGGAAAAGAAAAGAGACAGATGGAAGATGAAAAGAAACGAACCACGTGAGGCAAGCGATATGCCATTGCTGTAACCAATCCATCTGAAGGAACAAATGAAGTAGATGGCCATTTTGGTCTAGAAATAGAGGCGGATCATCTATATGTCAGTGAATATATGAAGAAGATTACACAACAATCAAGGTTCAAGAAGGTGATTGCTAATTCATGTGAAACCGGCTGAAAGAAACTATCAAGCAGTGAATTGTCTGCACTTTTCTGAAATTGGACAACGAAGTTCCAATCATTATCTCACAATTATTCTAGAAAGAACTTAATGACAGATGGCATGAGAAACAAATGCTAGAACAAGAATGAAATAAGGAGAAAAAGACTCTACAGCAGGTAAGCAATAATGCGCAATCACTATTACAATTTTTCTTCTCAGAAACGGAGAGATATTCAGAAGCCCTAAAATATAATCTGCATTGTGACAAGGAATTTAAACGCAACTATAAGGGATTGCTAAGAAAGAAGAAATTATGAACAACAATTAAGTCAATGGAACCATCTGTTTAACCTGAAATCTCGAATCCTACGTCCTTGGACTTCAAATACTCCAAGGGCACCATTTACTAGTGCAAATGCAAAACTCTCTACAGTGTCTTCATGCGATCCATCCGAGCCCACTGACTCTGCAGATATGTCAATTAGCAACCCTTAGGAAAAGATGGATCAAAGACAGGGTTATATTCAGGATAGGACAGTTTTAATGTCATAAAAATCTCACTAGAGTCTGCTGAAGCAGTTACTCCTTCGGATGCTGAGAGCAATTGTTTGGAAGGACCGCCTTGACCTGGGCGTGGAACTGCTGGAAGCGTCCATTCTACTACCGTAAAAGGAAGAGCTAATGATCTAAGCTACACAATGAAAGGAACAACAAAAATAAAATGATCGATTATATATATAACCTCGGAAAGATAATAAACACTCCAAAAGTTAGACATTTGCGTATTTATAAACAAGCCTCAAATGCAAGAGTATATCTATATTAAGAACAGTTATAGTTCTTGTTCGGACCCATTCTCCAGACCATCATTACTTTCTTCTTGCAAGAATAGACATTGACATGGCTATAAAAACTTTCTAGCACTTGGAAAAGGGGAGAGGTAACTCTCAATTTGAATGACTCTCAATTTTCAAAAGGTACAAGCTTTATACTTTCAAGCATAATCAATCTCATTAGGGCATTATGATGTTCAAGAACCAACATGAGCCAGTCTATAATGTGGTGCCAAATTATCCATCCTTACTCATATGTCACATGCAAAAAGCGTAACCTGGTCAAGGGAATATTAGTTGAAAGTAAACGGACATACGAAGAAAAAATCATAGGGATGAGAAATTATGAAATGTAAGATGGGACAGCTGAAGAAAAAAAAACATATGGATGAAAAGTTACAGAATGTAAAAGTGCAATTTCTAAGCTTATAAACATATGATATGAGAACGAAAAATGTTGTTGTCATGTACTCGATGATACTAAGTCACATAGAAAAAGCCAGAGATACTTTGGGGTTTGAGCTCACTCACCATTACTGGATGCTTGGTCATTGCCCAAACTTCTACAGGAGCATCACGGAATAGAATTAGAAGATACCTGCAACAGGACAGAAAAAAAATATTTTCTCAGTATCAGAGGAGGTATCTAAATCATTATCATCTATGATCTACATTTGACATCTCATAATGGAACAGATTTTCAAATACCTAAATGAGACACTGTTTCTAAGCTTAAACAATCAATGACAAGCTGATAGCTTGAAGTGCACAAGGCCATTCGTTACGTTGTCAATAGGCATTAATTACTCAAGCTAAACAATCTACATTAAAATCCAACCTTCCGGAAGAAGAAGTTCTAAGAGCTCTTATGGGAGTACGCTCTGGCTTTTGTAAATCCCGAAATGGTTTATTCAACCCACTCCTAAGGCATGTAACAACAAGCTTATTTATGTAGCCTCTGCTTTTGTCATTCACCTGAAACCACAAATCGATGCATGATGTTGGATGTCAACTTCTCAATTCTATTAATTTTTCAATAAGCTATTGAAAATAAAACTAAACCTAACACTCTTCTTAATCCTAGACGAAACCAAACCCAAATTGGAAATCACAAGGAAAAAACAAAAGAAAGCAATGACACATTCATTACATGTTCCTTTTTTAATTTATTTGCACACCTGACTGTAAGAAAATGAAACTAATCTTGAATTTCCAAGCCACCGAAGTCCCCTAACTACACCAGCATGAACCGAAGTGCTTGCAGCAACAGCATTTGTCGATACATCAACAACATCGATTGTTCCGTTCTGAGTTCCCAAAGCAACCAAAGGAACAGCTGCCGCAGGAATGTTACCCCCTCCTTCATTTGAAATCAACCCGTAAATCAATCAATTTAGTATTCCCAGGAACACTTTTAGTATTATGTATACAACGGAGAATAACACTAACTCGCTAGGGTTGCTGTAAGAGATGGAGATGGTACAGCAAGTGTAGAGACTGTGGAAGAAAGAAGCTGAAGCTGTCCAGCTAGGCTGATCTGCATTGAGCGATGTAAACAAGTAAAGGCCACTAAACACGTATTGTGAAGAACATAACCGTAAAGATGAGGAACCTGCTAACATCAAACTTCTATCCTCTGGAGGAACATCCATTAAGTGATTAAGGAACTAGTTAACCCAAAAACCTTCCAGCCGGCAGCCACCAACCTTAAATGATAGGTCTGATTTTCCCAATGATGAACTTGATGTGTGGCCTATGCTTCGATTTGTATGTGCAACAACTAGTCCATCATCCAGATCTAAAGAATTATTTTTGTGGATTGCTCCACGAGGAGATGCTTCAGTGCCTTCAGTACCCATGTCCAAGTCTGACGCATTTTTCAGAGCATCTTCAACTCCTTCAGCACTCAAGACCCACTTCCATATTTTACCATCATCAGATAGGGAAATAAAAGTTGCCTTAGAAACAAGAAGGCTTTGGTCGTAAAAGTCAAATGGGTTATCAAAATCCACAGAGGAAGTTCCATCTGAGTGAAGTTTTGTAATGGTTTGCATGGTGGAGTCCGATTGACTGAGGAGAACAGCCATAGCTGATGGAGAAGGGATGGACATTCCAATAGATGGCATAAGCTCTTCCACGGTGCACATGACATGCACCTGTTCTCCTCTGCAATGACATGTAACCAGCAGTAGTTTAGATGAATATCCAAGTTTAATCAACATAACAAGATACAAAGTCATATTCATAACATGCTTTTGAACCCATGAATCTCAGACACTATATTATACGAAGCTAAGTACTAAAACATGATCAGATGGGTATTGACTTGTTCCTTTCCCAGAGATGCAGAACATGATCTGGGCTCCAGAAAAGAACTTTAGATTTGGTAACCATTACCAAGCCTATGAATTGATGACTGCTGTGATCTCAAAGACTAGAATGGACCATCAAACATGAGCTAATATATAACTTAGGAAGCTTCCTATTTCAGTAAGTTCTCCTAAACATTCTCACGTTTAAAGAAGAAAAACAGTAAAAGAAACTAATCGAAGCAGATAACTCAAGTCTATTAACACACACCATTACCCTGAAATCTAATACCTAACATATTAAAAAAAATAAAGTACGACTAAAGCAGATAATCCGACTTCCCATCTTTTCCCAGTGATATCCTTTATATAAAAACAATAAGCCTTACCTAAAATCAGTATTGCGCAAAGATTCTTTACAAAATGATACTTGCAACATGTGAAGGGCAACCATTTTTGGGTTGAACAAGGAAAAGGAAACTCAAATTCGATTCAAGGAATAGCAAAACCATGAATGGAAGTGACCGGATCCAGCAACAGCGGAATCTTACTCTTTCCGACGCCAAATGCTGAGCCTACCATCGACATGAGCACAGTAAAGCAACTCCTTGTTGGGATCCGGCAAGACATCCATAAACTTGGCGCAACCACGAGGTAATGGGGTGGCCGAGAGAGGCGTCTCATATTGCAGATCAAACACCAACAGCTCCCTGGGGAAGGTCACAAACAGTATATTCTTCCAGTGTGGCGAGAAGGCAAATCTGGCAAAGTACAAGGGAAATGCCGCCGAAGCAGGCGAAGAAGAAGAGGAATTGCCATTACTGGCGGCCTCTCTTTCCAGCCTGAGCAGCTCACTGAAATCCGTCTTGATCTGCATCTCCTGAATCACGACGTCATTCTCGGTGTCTCCGAGTACCTTGATCGACAAGAGGAACCCATTGAGGCCAAGGACGCAGAAATGGCGGGAATCATAGGGATCACGGCGGAGGCAGGAGAGAATCTCCGTGCCGGCGTCGTACTTCCAGAAAAGTCCGTCGGCGGAGGCGGTGTAGAGAGAGAGAAAGGAAGAGCCCGAAACGGTGGCGAGGACGTGGGAATCCTGGCGGGCCTGAACCCAGCAAAGGTCCTGGATGCCAAGCTTTGGATCGGAGGAGGGATTAAGCCAGACGACGACGGAGCGAAGATGGAAGTCAACGAGGGCGACACGGCCGTGGCGGTCGGCAACGGCGAGGAGAAGGTGAGAGGCGGAGGGCTCGGTGGAGAGAAGATCGCGGGGGAGAGGGAGAGGGATCCAGCGGACGGAAGTGACGAAGGGGGAGAGGGCGCCGGGAGGAGGAGGGAGAGGGATAGTGGAGACGAGCTGGAGAGAGCGAGAGTCGACAACAGAGACGGAGGAGCCAGAGGCGAAGGCGAAGAGACCGGAGGGACTGAGATCGGCGGATCCAAAGTTGTTGCGGCTGGGAGGACCAGGGAGGGTAGAATCCCAGGAATCGGTTGGGGACGGCTTCGATGCCGCCATTGTTGCAGCTTTCTTTCAATTTCAGTTTCAGGTCTGTGTTTTATGCGTGCGGACACCAAATCCGATTATTTTGGAGTGATGATGTATGTTCTCTTAAAAATACTCAAAGAGAAGCTATATGTGTATAATGGCCTGCATTTGATGTAACGAATAAAACTTTTGCAGAGATGTATGTAACTTTTTCGATTAATCAGGGTTTATTATTCTAATTCCAAATTGAAATTGCATTGACAAAGAGAAGAAGGCACCATTTGATTTTGACAATGCTCCCCTTCTCTGTATACTAGACTCACAGCTTGAGGCCATTAATTTACACGTTTGCTTTCTTGTGTGCAACAACAACAATATCAGGAAACCATCCATTTTCCTATCTACACCTTTTTCACTTCACAGGACGCACCCCGACCGTTCTCACACGGAACCTGTACTGAGACTCGTCGCTGTCTTCATCGTCATCTCCTTCACTGGAATCGTCTTCAACTGTATCCCAACGAGCGTAATCGAGTGTTGAATGACCCTTGGGCTTAGGGATGGCTTGCCATCCATCGGACAATGGCCCTTCTTCCTTGCTCTTCTCTTCTCTTCTGATGGCAACTACTGACTCGTCTTTTCTACTTGCCTTTTCTTGGGTGTCTTGTTGTTCATCTTCATCTTCTTCTTCCAACTCTGCTTCGGATTCAGGAATTGGAGCAAGGGACTTTCCTTGACCAAAGAAAGAAAACAAGACACGATTCTTTAATCCTAGAGGACAGAGCTACATACTATATAAAGGAAGACAGGGAGAGAGAGTATATACCAACTGCGTCCTCAAGCGAGCCTTGAGGTTGTGATAAACCTCGGAATCAGGATCCAACTCCATGAGTCTGGTGACATCAAAAAGAGCAGAATGGTATTCTTTAAGGGTGACTAATGTCTGCGCCCTCAGCATCAATGCTCCGCTGTGTTTCTGATCAAGCTCGAGCACCCAAGTGCATTCTTCCGCTGCCTGAAGATATATATATATTCTTGAATAGGCAAACTTCACAAGACAATGATACGAAGCCTATACAACTACTCTATCCAAAATTGGGATCCTCTTTCCATTGATTCAGTTCTAATCAAGAGTTCAATTCAAATGTAAAATATAGACAAAGGAGGAGATCCAAAAACCTTTTTGAAATCGTGCAATTTCAAATAACAAGCGGCGCGGTTGCTGTGAAGAGCGATCTTCTGCGCCTTCGCCTTAGCTGCCGTGAGAGCCTGCGTATAGAAGAGAAGCGCCTCCTTGTACTTGCCGTCCCTGTACATCTGGTGCCCCTTCTCAACCTTGCCTGAACCCATCGCCGATGCCATGTGACGATCCCAAATCAAACCGAAGATTTGATCGAGAGATCCAGAGAGGAAGGATGAATAATAATGGCGAAATGATATTTGATTTTATTAATTTACTTACTACGGAATTAGGGCATTTTTTGTTTTTTTTTCTTCTAAAAAATAATGTTAAATTCAGAATCCCGCCATCTGGCACTATTGTTGGGTTGGTAAGCGATACAGGGCCCATTCAACGGTCCACTCAGGCCCAACCTTTCGTTTATTTCCGGGGGAGAAAAGAAAATGATTTTAATCCGTATAATACAGGGCCCATCATATCACAAAATGACAAAAGAAAGTATTAAAAAAAGTTAGGCATGGGCATTTTCGATTCCGGTTCGGTTCCGGGTATTTCGGATAGTGAAGTTTAGGATTCATTCGGTTCCGAAATGATTTCGGTTCGGTTCCGGTTCGGTACCAGTCGGTTCTGGGTCAGTTCGGTTCCGAGATTTCAGAACCGGAAAATACTCAAACGTTTTCGGTTCCGGATCGGTTCGGTTCCGGGTATTTATTACCCGAAATGTCTAAAATATACCCGAAATGCCTAAAATATACCCGAAAACCCGAAAAAATTTAAGGAAAATATACCCGAAATATCAAAAATATACCCGAAAACCCAAAATTATATCCGAAAACCCAAAAATATACCCGAAAAAAAAAAATACACATAATACCGAAAATATTCCCAAAAGTCTGATATATATTTAATATTTTTAGATATATAATTATATTTCGAGTATTCGGGCACTACTTTTGTAATTGCCTCCTACAAGTCCTTTTTGCAACCCTTCAGAGCTGTCTTGATTATTGCATCATCTCCTTTTTCTTTCTTTGACAATAGTTTCGTAATGTTGCTGCACACACACACAAACAAACAATCATTTAGGGAAAATTAACACACATGGTGATGATAATCAGGTAAGAGAATAAAGTGAAAACTTGCTTGGTGAGGATATGGAGGTGAGAGTCGAGGCAGTTTATGACGATGCCGGCGATGCCAACAGGGTCGGCATGGATGGATGATGTGTCGGATTCGAGGCATTGCATGCATATGGTCGGGACTCGTGCATTGTGGCATTCCTTTATCATCAGGTCCTTTTCGGCGTATATCGAGATTGGACTAGAGACCACCACAAGTGTTAGCACAAGAAACTTGATCATCTTTCTCATCTGATTGATTTGTTTGAGGGGTGTGAGTGAATTGCTTATGTAAACTAAGAATGTGATTGGTCACGAGTCACGAGTCACTATCTCTATTATATTGTCTCTGAGTCATTAAGAGTATAATTTAAATTGGAAGCTTGCTCATCTTCTTTTTCTCCATTTGGCTAAAAATCATATCTCATCGGATTCCCTCCACCAATTATATCGCCTAGTTAATTTTTTATATATAAATTCTAATGACTCCATATGGCATTTTCTCTGTTTAATGACAAGTTTATACATTTATTTTCTAATTAATGTTTTCACAAGCTTCATACTATTAAATTCTTTTGTTTTATTTATAACATATTTACAGCTACATGTTAGAGGGGGGATTAGCACCCCCTGGTTTAACTCGGTTCGAACCGAGATCGGTTCAATCAAGACCGGTTTACGATGGTTCGGATCGAGGATAAGTCGGCCCGAAAACATTGGGCCGAGCTCGGAATCTCGCTGAAAGCCCATCTCGGCTACCGATCTAGGCCCATCACGAGCCCAATCCGTTACAACAGATAAAATCGGAATATTTCCTCTTTCCCGCCGATCTCGGAAATGGAAATATTCCTTGCGAACAGACCGCCGAAGAATAAGGAATATATCCTTATCCCGGAGGGGAATCCGGAATATTTCCATTCCCTAATCGAGCAAGGAAAAGGGAATATTCACATTTAGAGCCGCCTCAAGACAATATAAATAGAGGAGAATGTTCATTCATCAAGACATCCACAACTTCCGCAGAGACAGAGAATACAAGAGAGCTCATTACCGATCTCAAGTCTTTTGTCTTTGCCTTCTTACTTAAACTCTGTTGTAACCGCCGACTTAGATCAATAAACGAGATTCCGATTAAAAGTACTGTTTTACCCTTTTTGTGTGATTTACGGATCAACAATTGGCGCCGTCTGTGGGGAGAAATAGAACAGTACTTTCGGATATCGTTTGATTGAAGTTCGGCAATGGTTCTTCCAGTCGATACCAACAGTTCGGCAATGGTTCTTCCAGTCGATACCAAACTGAATTTGCCGATCTAAAATTTATGTGCGAATTCTGGTTCCCGGAGCTTCGCCGTCACTACTCAACAACAATTCAGGTCGTTAAAAAAAAAAAAAAAAAAAAAAAAAAAAAAAAAAAAAAAAAAAAAAAAAAAAAAAAGAACTCGATGCCATCTCGGTTTCTCAGAAAATATCTCCGCCCTCCGATCACACCACGATCACAATCAGGAATCCGGCACCACGTCAAACTTCCCGGAGCTTCGCCGTCACTCAAGCTCTCCGGAGCTCCGACGCCAACCTGCAATAAAAAAAAAAAACAACAACCTGAAGATCATAATCCTTCCTCGACAGTGAATCGGCGACAGTTCCAGTCAAATTCAAATCCGGTGAATTGCTCCTTTACCGACCAAGGCCTTCTCGTGCCGATCTACTTTGGCTCGCAACGAGCCACCTCCATCGAATCTAAGCTTCAGAAAACCACGATGATATCTTTCCCGCTCGACGATGAATCTGAGGCAAGTCCGACCAAGTCAGATTCGACGACCACGACAAATACACGTCGCCCCCGATTCTCCATCGTCGACCCCAATCGCAATTTTTCGTCAACGACCTCAACCGCGATTTTCTCTATTGCCAACATCCATACCACGGCTCAAAACACGAATTCACAAACTCACCGTCACCAGCAGCCAGTCAGCTCATGGTTTTGATACGAGCTCGTCAAGCTCAGCCTTCGCCACCGCTAAGCCATCTTCGTTAATCTCTGATGTCTCGGCAACGAGCTCAAGCCGACGTTCGAAAGGGATCGGATTTCTTATTGGGCCCAAAGAAGCAATTGGCCCATCTGAAAGAAGCAAATTAATTGGTTTAATATCCAAAAACCAAACCGGGCCGAGTTCAATTGGTTCACTAACCGATCTATCAAAACCAGTATCACAGCTCGTCAACCGAGTTATAAAAATTCAGGTATTTTTTATCAAATTTTTTACTTATTATTCAAAGATATTTTCTTTTCAGATTATATCATAGGATCCGTTCCTTCAAGCCGAACTTAAGCAGTTCGCCGAACTCGTACAGTTCGTATCATCAAGCCGAACTTAAGCAGTTCGCCGAACTCGTACAGTTCGTATCATCAGGCCGAACTTAAGCAGTTCGCCGAACTCGTACAGTTCGTATCATTAAGCCAAACTTTATGTTTGCCGAACTCCAACAGTTCGTATTTTCTAAGTCAAACTTTTAGTTTGCCGAACTCCAACAGTTCGTATTTTCTAAGCCAAACTTTACGTTTGCCGAACTCCAACAGTTCGTATTTTCTAAGTCAAACTTTTAGTTCGCCGAACTCGTACAGTTCGTATCATTAAGCCAAACTTTATGTTTGCCGAACTCCAACAGTTCGTATTTTCTAAGTCAAACTTTTAGTTTGCCGAACTCCAACAGTTCGTATTTTCTAAGCCAAACTTTACGTTTGCCGAACTCCAACAGTTCGTATTTTCTAAGTCAAACTTTTAGTTTGCCGAACTCCAACAGTTCGTATTTTCTAAGCCAAACTTTACGTTTGCCGAACTCCAACAGTTCGTATTTTCTAAGTCAAACTTTTAGTTTGCCGAACTCCAACAGTTCGTATTTTCTAAAGCCAAACTTTATGTTTGCCGAACTCCAACAGTTCGTATTTTCTAAGTCAAACTTTCAGTTTGCCGAACTCCAACATTTCATATTTTCTAAGCCAAACTTTATGTTTGCCGAACTCCAACAGTTCGTATTTTCTAAGTCAAACTTTCAGTTTGCCGAACTCCAACAGTTCGTATTTTCTAAATCAAACTTTTAGTTTGCCGAACTCCAACAGTTCGGATTTTCTAAATCAAACTTTCAGTTTGCCGAATTTCAACAGTTCGCATTTTCAACCACCAACGGTTACATATCAACGTCCTGGCCAGACGATCTGATAAAGCCGAGCTTAGCTCGCACGCATCCTCATGGTGCAATGGATAATACACTTTCCACATTCAAAGCCGAGATCAGTCTCGCACCAAATTCTCAGATTATCCGAGCTAAATAAGCCAAGTCCGTCTCGCACACTCGGATTCAATGTGAGAAACCTAGAGCATATTAAGATGAGCTGTTCACGTACTCTTAAGCTAAAACTCTAGGGTCAAGCCGAACGTCCTTCCTCGCAAATCTAAGCCGACTTCTCAACAGTCGCAAAACTAGTAAGCCGATTTCTCAACAGTCGCAAAAACAAGTAAGCCGATTTCTCAACAATCGCAAAAGCAGTAAGCCGATCTACGATAGGGATTGCCGACCTCGAGCAGGTTCAGTCGAATTTATCCTCTTCACCCGGCTAAGACCGTACAGTTTACGGCACCACTGTGTACGATAAATTCGAGAGGTTCGTATTATGTACGACTTCAAATATATCAGAGCTCAACAACCCGAGAAAAATCAGCCGAATTCAAAATTCAATAGACTAGTCAAACCGCGAGAATTCCGATCTTCACTTTCGAAAGAAGTTCGCCGGACTCAAAATTCGCCGAACCTAAAAATCCGCCGCACTCGAAATAGAATCTGATCAGATCGTACCGATCTCAGTTTTAACCGAGCTAAAGAATACTCCCCAAAAATTCACCGAACTCATAAACTCCCTCGCCGAACTGAGGGGGGGACCAATTGTTAGAGGGGGGATTAGCACCCCCTGGTTTAACTCGGTTCGAACCGAGATCGGTTCAATCAAGACCGGTTTACGATGGTTCGGATCGAGGATAAGTCGGCCCGAAAACATTGGGCCGAGCTCGGAATCTCGCTGAAAGCCCATCTCGGCTACCGATCTAGGCCCATCACGAGCCCAATCCGTTACAACAGATAAAATCGGAATATTTCCTCTTTCCCGCCGATCTCGGAAATGGAAATATTCCTTGCGAACAGACCGCCGAAGAATAAGGAATATATCCTTATCCCGGAGGGGAATCCGGAATATTTCCATTCCCTAATCGAGCAAGGAAAAGGGAATATTCACATTTAGAGCCGCCTCAAGACAATATAAATAGAGGAGAATGTTCATTCATCAAGACATCCACAACTTCCGCAGAGACAGAGAATACAAGAGAGCTCATTACCGATCTCAAGTCTTTTGTCTTTGCCTTCTTACTTAAACTCTGTTGTAACCGCCGACTTAGATCAATAAACGAGATTCCGATTAAAAGTACTGTTTTACCCTTTTTGTGTGATTTACGGATCAACACTACACACCAACAATTAATTACTCCATCTGTTCTGAATTAAGTGGTGTTTTAGTAGTATGCACACAAATTAAAGAAACAATTAATTTTTGTTTTTTTCTGTACTAAAACATCATTTATTATTCATCTGAACCAATGAACAAATAGTCTATAAAATGTAATTGGTCAAAAATAATAAAAAATCATTTAATTTTACATTGGTTAGTGAGAACATCACTTAATTGTGGAAAAAAAAACTCTCTAAAACTTCATTTAATTTAGAACGGATGGAGTAATTAATATCATAATGCATTAATTCCCTTTATTTTGGGTCACGAACTAAAAACTTTTTATTAAATTTGGAGAAAAGAAGTTTGGATAGCCAAAATTAGGTATCGGCGTTCGGGTTCGGATCGGGTTTTTCAGGTTTTTGGGTTTCGGCTCAGAGGCCCCGTTCGAGTTGGATTTGGTTCGAGACTTATCGGGTTTGGTTCAGGTTTAGTAAACTGATTAGAATCCGCCTTTATCTGGATAACATTTCGGATCCAGTTTCATCGGATATTTTGTAACCAAAGTAACTATGAGTTCGGGTATGTTCGAGTATTTTTACCCATAATATGATCAAAACTCTAAATAGTTCAACATAATTCAACCGGCACAAACATGTTTTCTTGATTGAATTAATCGAAGTATATAAAAAAAACTTTGATTTTACTTGGATTTCGGGTTATATCTGATCCCGACCAGATATCTAAAATACTAAGTATCGAACCCCATTCAGATATTTTAGAGGATCTGTATCCGATCCAAACCCACTATTTCGGGTCGAGTTCAAATTCGAATATCGAGTATGGTTACAAACGCCTATGCCTAGCCAAAAGTGTTCTCTTTGCTAACAAATTTGCCTGAACATTGCCATTGCGAGGGATAAAATGGAAAGAAATCAAAGAAAAAGAGGAGAGATCACCCAACCACCCACTAAAAATATTTCCTATGTTTCACAAAAAGTGTCGTTTTAGAATTAATTTTTTTGTTTCAAAAAGACCGTTGTTTTACATTTTCAATGCAATTTTTTCATCTAATTCTCTAAATTACCTTTTATCCAAAGCTAATAACCTTTGTATTTAAATCATTTTGAATTAATTATGGATATATTAAAGATATGTATATTGGTAAAATTTTAAAGTTTCTGTGTGAAATATGTATTGTAAACGTTGACTCAACAAAATGTGTACATTTTAATTGCTAATTAGTGCTAAAGATAGCAAGTACAAATTAGTTTTAAACTTTACATGTAACTTTTATAAAATATATAAAATGGAAAAAAACAATTTTTGATGAAAAAAAAAAGGGCTAAAATGATGGACAAACTTATGTTATGATGTAACCAAATCGTTTTGAGAACAAAACAGAGCGTTGGTAGCAAAAAGAAAACATTTAGCTCAAAAATACAGAATACAGGGTTTGTTATATTGCATCATCCCCTATTCGTCGTCATCCTCGCTCTTACACTTCTTCTTCTTCTTCTTCTTGCTGTGACCATCATCAGTCACCTCGTCTCCTCCAGATTTACTCTTCTTTTTCTTCTTCTCTGATTTGTCATCCTCATCTGCCGTCTCCATCTTCCTCTTCTCTTTCTTCTTCTTTTTCTCTGTCTTCTCCTCATTCATTGCCTCCTCCTCCTCTTCATCTTCTTCACCCTTTGCCTTCTTCTTCTTGCTTTTCTTTGCTGAGGCCTCCTCCACTGTCTCTTTCCCTTCCTCACCTAAAGAAGGCACCCATCAAACACTGAGTCCACCACCCAAACTTGAATTTGTTTGCCAAATTTTTTTATAAAAAATCAGAAAAAAAGAAACACCTTCGTTTTGCAGATTCTCTATCACCTCCTTCATTACATCCACGTTCTTACGTGGGGCAACACCTTTGTCATAAAAGTCTAGCCTTTCCTCAACCTGCTCGCGAAGCTTCTCACCAAAGGCCGTTGTTGCGCCATCTGCATAAGACATCAGGGCACATAATTTAACACTTTAAATCATATCTCATATAACCAACAGCTCTTCTCCAGGGCGTTTTCAGTTTTTTTTACCAGAAAAACAATCAATCCGTGACACTATAGAGCACTTGTTTGCAAGATAACGGGCAATACGGCCCTTGTTCTTAGCAGATGCTCGGCCAATGAACGACGAATGGAAAATCAAGCCATACTTGGGTGTATTTCCACGTGTTTTAAGCGCCCTGAAACACCGCAGCGGTTCATATCACACGCAGCAGTAAAAGAAAATTGGGAAAAATAGAAAGACAGCTCTACAATATTGCACCTGAAAAGCGCCTTCTCTGCTCCAAGAATCTGGAGGGTGGAAGATGGGCATTTAGCAAGGTTAGTGAGACTTCCAGCATGTGAAATCAGACGGGCACCAACCATTTCTCCAATCAAAGCCGCCAAATTAGGGGCAATGTCGCTCATCTTAGCAACAAGATAATCATAGAGCTTCTTTCTGTAGTCAGCGAGGTCCATAACTCTCTGAGCAAATGTCTGTACGTTGAACAAGTCAATTGGTGATAAATCCTGGCCTGTGAAGAGGGGACAAAAAAAAAAATGTCCCAGATCAAGAGAGAGTCCATTAATCCGTAGCTACCAATAAAAACACAGCTCAAAAAAATTACCCATGGATGCTTTTCCAGCTTCGACGACCTCCTTTGCCTTATCTTCATCTCCTAAAACTTCAGTAAGCATTGGGATGTGCTCTTCAGACAACTTTGACTTGTCTTCAATCATCTTCGAAACACGGGCATAAAGATAGTTGTCATTAACTATCTTCACTAGTTCGGGGAAGTGCCACGAATACCATTCCCTGTAAGAACATTATAGACAGTTCAGCTACCACAAGCTAAATCGGCAGCAACACATAAACTGAAAGAGAAAGCTACAAAACAAACCTGACTCTCATGGCAAAGGAATTAATATCCTTATCAAGCGTGTCAAGGACGAAAATAGCTTGAATAACCATGTTATCCACTCGGTTAACATTGAACTTGACCTTTGCTCTGCTATAGCTGTGAGCTAATCCAAGTTGAGATTTTTCTAGATCACCAGGCTATAAATAAAAAGATGATGATGAAGAAGAAGCATAGGAACTAAGTAAAAAAAAAAATACAAGAACGAAGACCACACCTTGAGGTCCTTGATGAACCTGTGAAAATGCTGGCGTACACCTCGGAGAAGCTCAAGTACGAACTCATTGCTCTGGCACGGGATTTTAGTGGCTTCGAATATATGCGAACCGAGTTTAGGCTCAGCCAATCCTAAGCTGAACTTGGCTTTCTTGCCTTCTTTGACTTTAGGAAGATTCAACTCGAGGAAACTTCTAAGCTCGTCAGTCATAACCCCTGCCAAAGATTAATGATATATATACTCAAAACCGTGACAAGAGACATGATTTCAAGCGTTTTCTATGTAACAATGTTTCATGATTTCAATTTTAAACATCAAAACTAGGCAAAGTGATGAGTTCCCAGAAATAACCTTCAGAGACGGCGTTAACTTGGTTGAGGGCATCGAGCGCAGACTCGAATGGGTGAAAAGCGGTGAGCTGGACAACACGGCCAAAGCGACTGAGGTCGGAGATGGAGCTCCGGACGGCCTCAGTGTTCTGTCCGATCTCATCAAGTCCGTGCGCCTCGAAGAGGCCAAAGCCAGAAGAAGATTCGTGGAGAACATACATAGCCATTTTGGAGAAGAAACCCTAAACCTATACGATGACTATGAGGGAGCGAATGAATATACATGGAACTACTTTCAACTCACTCAGCAGGAGGATGAAATTAGGGTTTTTGCTTTAAACATGGGCTGCAGGGCCCATTAAATGGTGTGGAAGTTGACTTAGCATATATAGGCCCATCATGATTTTGGGCATTATTGAATCAAAGTGAAATACATATGTTTCTCCAACCAAAGAAGAAGAAAATAGTGTGATATACACATGTGAACAAGAGACATTATCATCTCCCCTCTTTGATCTTGAGTCCAAGCATTGGCTTAGCGTCGCTGTCGCTGGGCGTGACAAAGCTGGTCGAGCAGGATGTGTTGTCTTTGGTTTGGAAAGCGCTGAAAGGGGAGTTTGTGGTGTCATCAAATCTCCAGTCGGTTAGGTAGCCTGGCTTAGAGGTGACATCACTGACCTCAACGTCTCCTGAAAGCATGGCCACCACTCTCGACATTGGTGGTCTCAAGGCATGAGATGCCTGAATGCACAGCAGAGCAACTCCTATCATGCGCTTCACTTCTTCCATCTTGAATTCACTCAGCTCATCATCAATTAGTTCAACTTCACGGTTTTTTTCGTGTAGATTCCATGCCTGTATTATTGTATACACCACTGTTATTTATTTCCATTTCCAATCCAATTTCTATAAACTACTAACAAGGAAGGACGTACCCATTCAAGAAGATATCTTTTTTCATCCTCCAGCTTCACATCAGAGTTTAGCCTTCCACTCACAAGCTCAAGAACCACAACACCAAAAGCATACACATCTGTTTTCTCTGTTAGGTGTCCACGCATGGCATACTCTGGCGCTAGATATCCACTGCATTCATTGGTACAATATATATGCATGTGTTAGTTATATATACCAAAGGTCAGGTCAGGTCAGGGTTTGGAGATACTTACATCGTCCCTGCCACTCTGGTACTTATGTGGGTTTTCTTATCATCGTATAGTTTTGCAAGCCCGAAATCAGAAACTTTTGGGACCAGTTCAGAGTCAAGCAAAATGTTGCTGGCTTTCACATCCCTGTGTACTACACGAACACTCCCCTCCTCGTGGAGGTAGGCTAGACCTCTGGCTACTCCCAAGCATATCTCAAAACGAGTTGACCAATCAAGATGTAAAGTCTTATCCCCTGCAACATCCAAATCGAGGGCATAATTAGCTTGGCAGATCAGAAGCAGAGAGATAAATGATTCTCTTGTTTCTGTTCATTACCAAATAGTGCCTGATCCAGACTTCCATTAGGGAGATACTCGTATACGAGCAAACGATGATCTCCTTCATAGCAGCACCCGTAAAGCTTTACTAGGTTGCGATGCAGAACTGCGGAAATTGCTACGATTTCTGCAACAAATTGTCCCTTCCCTTGTCGGGATCCAACCAACAACAGTTTAACCGCCACCTCTCTTCCATCACTGAGGTTTCCCTGTAACAAAAAGTATTACATATACTCTGTTTTGTTTTTTGTTTTTTTGTTGTTGGTAAGGGACTTACCTTGTAAACAGGCCCAAATCCTCCCTCTCCAAGCTTGTTTGAGGGATCGAAATCTTGAGTTGCACTTTTAAGTTCAGAGTAAGTAAAAGTGTAAGGCTTTGCGTCCATACTAAGTATCTCTGCAACAAAAACGAACCAATTTGAATTAAGATGATATTCAGGGTTTAATTTTTAATTAGTCTTATACCTTCATCATCTGTGTCCCGCTTTCTTCTTCTTTGGATGAGGAAGAAACCCACACATGCCAAGATGCTCAAAACTCCCACGCCAACAATAACACCCACAATAGTACTAGTTCTGTTCTTTCCCTTTGATGGTGGTCTGTTACTCACAGTTGGTGTAAAATCTGAACAACAAAATTAATGTATCAATCAATCAAGAGATAGTGAAAATCAGGTAAAGGATTTTTCATTTGTTGTGTTACCTGGTGTTGCACTAACGGCCGATATTAATGGCCCATAAGCCCCTTGGATAGGAATACAGCATGTTCCTTTTCCAGCCCAGAAAAGATGAATTTCGAGGTAATTTTCTGATACATTTGCTTTATATTCTCTCTCAACTGCTCGAACAGTAGAGTCACCAGCTGTTCCGCGTACATCAAAATTCTTTTCGACAAGTCTTCCCTGTAAAAACATCAGAAACATATCCAAAAGAAGGTTATTATTACACCAAAATATAAACTTGTAAAGCCGAAAGCTAGATCAAGCAGTGCAGACCTGGACATAAATGTCGAAACGTCGTCTTCCTAGGCCTCTCCAAGTGTTAGAAGTAGAACCAAGAATTTGTATTTCAGCAAACTGAAGTTTCACGGTATAGCCTCCGTTTTCTAGCCCCAACCCATAATACCTTAGGGAAGATGCAGAAAGTCTTGCTGACTGAAAAAGCTCCGAGTCCAAAGTGCTGATAAATTGTGATCGTGAAGTAGCTATGTATATATTATTGCTACTTCCGGCAAAAAGTCCTACGCTACTGGCTGCCCATCTCTGAACATCACTCACGACAAATGAAGCTGGTCCAAGTTCCTCGTCCTCCCTCTCATATACTGCTCCACTAACAGACCGTATTTGTGGGCCTCCGCAGTTGATCGAAAAGTCAGAATCTAGAGACCCGTCAATAGAGAAAATCTTAAGCAATTTTTTTCCAACAGTACATACAAGCACTGTCCATGTGGTTTGCTCATAGCAGATAGAGAAAATGGTTATGAGGAAGATATCTCTTTGTTACACTTACATATTCCTTTGCCTCGATTGCAGGGGAAGTTCTTCTGCAGGCAGTTCAGTCCTGATAAAACCCTTTTACCAAAAAGAAAATGATAATTCGTTTATACCTTCCAAGGTGAAGTTTTTTCTACATCCGTTTGCAGGAAAAAAAAAAAAGAGAAACATATAGGAATTTCAAGCAACAAGAACATATTTGAGAAAATCACCTGTTGTCAAGACCTTCCAAGGTGAAGTTGTTAGCAACTAGGTTGCTGCACAAATAACATACAGTTTTGTTATGATTATAATAAATATTCTACAAAAAGGAAGCTTCATGCTGGATATGAAGAAACAGCGTGAATATAATAAGTAGAGGAATAGTGTTTTCTTTACTTACAGTTTCAAGTTTGGTAAGCTGACCCATGAAGGAAGACTTCCAGACAAATCATTGTACGACACATCTCTGTAAGTATAAAAGAACAATAATTAGGATCTACAGAATATGTTAAGTATATTCCTAAACAGTTTCCTAATTATCTTGGCAAGTACGAAATATATCAGGAGGATCTGTTGACAAACCCTCCAAAAAATTATGGGCTTTGTTACTCACATATTGCTCAAAGTCTGCCTCTTTTGAGTAGGCAAGGAACCATTCAATGTGTTATTTCCCAGAAACCTAATATGAAGACATAAAAGTTTGTCAACAATTATCCGGCTAGTTGTACATAAGGATCCAAAAGAAGCAGAAAACATATCATCTTACAAGTGAGTAAGTCCATTTAAGTTGAAAAGTGAAGCCGGAACTGGTCCATGTAGTTTGTTGAAGCTTAAATCACTGGGAAACCCATTCAATGTTTCGCAATGAATGAGGAAAAACAAGAAATTATATTATCAGCAATATTTTAAGATCATTTCATATATATTCTCTCGGTGGCTTTCACAAATTATCTCACTCTTCTTACAACAAAGACCCTGAAACAGCTTTCTGAGCATTTGAAGAAACACACTGACATATATAGCACTTACACTTGTTGCAGACTTGAGTGTTCTCCGATATTAGACGGTATTGTCCCAGTGAGATTGATGTTCCTCAATACTCTGCATGCGACATATATCATCAATGTTAATAAATACACAGAGGGAAACGTACAGTTGATGAATTGGAGGTAGAAGTTGCCTTACAATGTACTTAGAGATTTCATGTCTTTGATGAATTCAAGAGAAGAGGTTACATTGGATATATCACCAAGCCTCCTACATTTAGAATATATAGGATTATATATATGTGGAGATCGAGAGGGGAATAGTAAAAACTAATTAATGACCAATGCAAAACACATACAGTTCTGTCAAAGAAGTTAAGTTGGAAAATGACGAAGGTATCGGACCACTCAAACCAGTTCCGAGAATTCTCCTGCAATTTTAGCAATAGTTGAATCCCAAATATAACTGTCATATAGTATATATTCCGTCTGTTCTATATTAAGTGATGTTTAAGGTTTTTGCACACCAATTAATGATTCATTTAATTTGTATTTTTTCTATACTAAAAACATCACTTATTACGGAACGGAGGGAGTATATACTAGAAGTAATAATAAGAGCAAACAAATCCATTATGCATGTAAAAATGAAATCAATCTTCTTACAAGGTAGTAAGTTTGGTCCATTTCCCTATAAAGTCTGGTATCTGACCTGTAACTTCCAGATCCGTAATCCAGCTGGTACAAACAGGGCATTGAGGAAATAAGAGAGCTGTAAAGATAAGCAAATGAAAAAGCTGTACGTACGTAGAAATTCAAAATCAATAAAATCATACGCGGTTGTCAGCTCCACAAAATTAGCAAATGATAAAGGTATTCCCCCGGTGAGTCCAGAACTATCTATGTACCTGCAATAATTAATCAGTATGTGATCGAGCTCTAGCTAGATGATTTCCAAGGTTAAGGTTTCATAAGCAGGAAATAAATACTTGACAGAGATACACACACTCACATTTGCTGTAGTTTTGTACAATTACCAATCTCAGCTGGTATAGAACCAGAAAAGTTATTTGAACCAATACCACTGCAGGAAAATATAGGTATAAGGCACCATCGACATTATCATATATATATATATATATATATTTTAACAATGAAGATGAAGAAGAAGCTCACAGTAATTTTAAATTTGTAAGCAAACCAATTTCCTTGGGAAGAGGGCCAGACAAGGCATTGATCCCAAAAGTCCTAGCCAGGTGTTTGAAGCGTGTGAGAGACGAAAGAAATTGAAAAGAGAAAAAAAAACAAGGGTTTCAATCACAGCAGCAGCCCCTTACATCCATTCCATTCGAGTCAAATTCCCAATTGCAGGAGAAAGGGATCCTGTAAGATTATTTTGATCCAGGTTCCTGAAATATAAATATATTTGTAGATTAACTTGTGACGGAAGGAAGGAAGAAAGAAAAAGAGGTTCGTCTGTACAGATTTGTGAGGTATCCCAGAGTCCAGAGCTGTGGAGGTATACGTCCTACAACATTCATCGCGTAAACCTTGCTGTTTAACAACAACAACATCGCGTGTAAACACTCATTCAGTTGGAGAAATAAAGCGTCAAACAACACAACAAAAGAGAAAGAGGCTGTTACAGTGCGGTGATGCGGCAGATGGTGGAGTTGGGGAAATCGCATCGACATTTGATCAGAGGGTTGTAGGCAGTGGTGTCGGTGACACTGTCGTCGATGGCGGCGCCGGAGCAAAGTTCGCCGCTGATGTTCCATTCCGTCGGCGCCGAGATCCTCCAAGCCGAGAAGATGGAGTTCAAAGCTCGCGCTGTTTGTTTTAATACAGTATCCCACAACTTACAACGGTCCTCAATTTATTAATTAAACAACTAATTCAACAAGTGTTTCAAAGACAGACCTTCGTCCGGATCAGTTCGGTTTTGAGCTCCAACCAGGTGAACCGAACCGGAGATACACAAGTGGAACCAGACGGTGAGGAGCAGGCACGTGGGCATCGTCGTCGACGGTGGTTGTACTCTTTTCTTTCTTTTTTAGCTCAGATACACAAACAACAATGGTGTCTGTCTACTACTACACTAAAATGAAGCTTTGTGTCTTATAAATTCTCCACCCCATAATGAAGTCTTCATTGACTTTTATTCATTGACTTGTATGTGTGTGTACCCACCAAAACCATGATTACACTCTGCATTATTGTTCTCTGTTCACGTACGTTTTAAGCCACTGGTCACATCAATCTTTATTTCAATCCCGATATTTTCATCTAATGACTAACACCACACAAAATTGAAAATTCTAACGGCTACTGTTTGTTTCATATTATCCTTTTTAATTTCGTGGTCTTTCCATGCTGATCATATTTTATCAAGAGGACAAGACTTGTGAATGCTTGCAAAGACTTTTGACAACTTTTTATTTTTATCTCCTCTTCCAAGTTCTCACTAACCCATGTTTATCAACTATTCCAAATAAACATGGGTAGACGATCTATTTCCCCACGAACTATACCCATATCACACCAGATCCCCACAGAACTATGACCTATGTATATATCCCTACAAAATGAAAGTTAAAGATCTAAATCCCCCCAAAAAAAGTTCGAAACTTAAATCCACACAGATGTCGGTTTTCACGGTTTGTGAGCTAAACCCGAACCTAAACCATTAAACCCCTAAACCAAACTGAAAAACCCGATCCAAAACCTATGCAATCCGACCCGACTTAAAACCCGACCCGTATCTTCACAAAACACGCGAATCGTGTCGATTTACAGAACCCCCAAATCGAAAATTCAAAAAAATAAGAACCCTAGAATAGATTTTGCAAATTCGTCCAAGCAGTGATGCCTGGTGCTTCGAGTAATGTCTCTGGAGGTTCTAGTGGATCAGTTCGTCCAAGAAGTGGAAGAATTGTGGGTGTTCCTAAGAGGTGTTGGTGTGGTGAACAAATCTTGGGATTGATATCGAAATCCGAGCACAATCCTTACCGGCGGTACTACCGGTGTGCTTATGCTGTCTCAAAGAAGGTAATCTCAATGCTTTATATGATTTGTGAGATGTTGCTTTGAATCGTGCGTTGATTCTTATAGTTGCCGTTGGTGAATTGTAGCTTGTGAATGATCCTCACATTTTCAAATGGGTTGACGAGGCTCTGTTAGATGAGATTGAGACATTGCAATCGAGACTTGAGCAAGAGATGAAACATGTTGCAAGAAATGAGGTGGTTTATGAGAAGAAGGTGTTTGATAAAGTGCAAATGAAACTCAAAAAAGACATATTTGATAGGGTTGAAGACGTGTTGGATGAAGCGAAATCTGGTATGAAGAAGATGATGTTGCTAGTGGTCATTGGTTGTATGATCGTGGTTGGGATTATGGCACTAGTAGGTTGAAGAAAATGGTGCTTTCGGAATGAAGAACATGGTGATGAGTGCATGTTGTATGTGTGTGCTTTCGGAATGAAGAACATGGTGATGAGTGCAGGTTGTATGTTGTGTCTTTTTCAGTTTTTTTAGTCTTCATTTTCGGATTATGTGACTAGCAGGTTGTATGTGTGTGCTTTTGTCTTCAATTTCTACTTTTAGTCTTCATTTTCGGATCATGTGAGTAGTAGGTTGTATGTGTGTGATTGTTGTATTGAAGAACAAGTTGATTGTTGGATTTTAGTGATGTTCAATTTCTACTTTTGTCTCAACTTGCCTTCTCTCAAAATTTTGAACTTGTTTAAACAAAAGTAGAGACAACAAGCTCATATTTCAAAGTCACAAAATACCATCCAAATGGTTACAACTTGTTTAAAAAAAAGCTTAAATCCGACAATCTCATTGAGTTGCACAAAAACATATAAAAACTGACCCGAAATGAGACCCACCACCACATAAAGATTGAAAAACAGACCCACTAACACCTAAAGATTGAAAAACAAACCCACCAACACCTAAAGCTTGAAAAACAGACCCACCACCACCACCTAAACCTTGAAAAACAGACCCACCACCACCACCTAAACCTTGAAAAACAGACCCACCTTCCTCAGTCTTCCCATGTTATCCATGGGAAGAGTTTACTTTGAGAAGGTTTACCTTGAGAAGCTTGAATTTGTTGCCATTGAGAAGTAGGTTGAGCAGCTTGTGATTCACCTTGAGAAAGACCTCGAGAAGGAGCTTGAGAAGGAGCAACAACTTCAGAAAGAGAAGCAGCTTGAGAAAGACCTCGAGAAGGAGCAGCAACTTCAGAAAGAGCTTGCAAAGGAACATCAGCTTGAGAAGGTGCATCAGCTTGAGAAGGTGCATCAGTTTGAGAAGTTTTTTTGTGAAACCTTGAGTTGTGATCTGCTGTACCACATATGCCACAATGCATTATTCTTTTCTTCACTTTGTCTTGCTTCTTTGTTGGAGACTCGTTAACACATTTCTTCCTCTTTTTATCAGCCTTAGTGATCTTTTTTCTCCCAGGTTGTAGCGGCTCTGGCGGAATGTGTACATTAGGAGCATCTGTTGAAGGCCAAAATGGAGCACCTCTCACTGGAACAAGTCCATCCGTGTAGTTCCTCTTCCACATTGTTGTACGGAACCAGTGACATACGTAGTCTTCAGAGTCTTTCTTCCTGTGAATAATCACTCCATAAGCATGCTCACAATGGATGCCACATATCTGAAACTTCAAGCAGCTGCAAGTCCTCTTCTCCAAGTTGACACGGTAAGAACAACCACTCAGCCTTGCTTCATAGTCACCATTTGTGCTTGAAGTCACTCTACACTCATCAGCTTTCTTCTTCTCAGATGCTAGAAATCCCATAATATATGGCGTACAAATCCCTGAAATACAAACACATAAACCAGAAAGTATATAACACTAATCAGAAACCAGAAAACTCTAAAACACTAAAACCAGAAAACTATAAAACATTAAAACCAGAAACACTAAAACACTACCTTTGTGGTCATGAGATATAGCAGATCTCTTGGCAATACGTGCCATAGCAAGTCTCCTAACCATCTCTAGCATCGGCACAAATGGCTTATCCCTTGCCTTTCTAATTGTGTTGTTGAAAGACTCAGTGGAGTTGTTTTCCACATCTTCACAGTAATTTCCCAGCTTCTGGAATGCTCTTACCCAGCTCTTAGGATTTGTCTTCTGCACATCATTATAGACGCCAATGTCATAGCAGCGAATCCTATCCAATCGTTGTTCATACTCTGCGTTATTGTAGCTCTAAGCCAAACTTCATATCAAAGGCTTCATGTCTTTTTTACTCCCATGATTCTTCTTTAGGTTAGCATAGATGTGCCTAACACACATTCTATGCTCTATCTTCGGCAGCTCTAACTGGACAGCTGTAATCAAGCCATGAAAGACAAACACAAGCACACAAACAACCAAGTTAAAGTAAACCAAAACACAAAACACCCGAAAACAAAACATAAAACACAATAAACCAGAAGACATTACCTTTTGCCTATCCGAGATCATAATAAAGCCGTCACCATCATTCAAACCTAAGTCATCCTTTAACTTCTTCACAAACCAGCACCAGTTATCCGTATTTTCCGCTTGAACAACAGCCCATGCTATTGGATATATACGATTATCTGCATCTCTTCCTAAAGCAACCAATAATTGTCCCTTCATCTTGTGTTTGAGGAAGGTGCCATCAACTCCTATCAATGGCCTACATGTCTCTTTCCAAGTTGTTTTGATGGCATTAAAGCACACGTAGAACCTGTTAAACTCCTCTTTACCTTCTTCATTTGTCAATGTATCAATCACCACTGTCGACTCCTTGTTTGAGTCAATTAACTCAGCCGCATAATCTCTTAAACGGGCAAACTGATGACCGTATTCACATTCAACCCATCTCAATGCCGTCTTCCTAGCAGCCTGACATTGATTCCTAGACACGGTGATTCCCCATTTCTCTAAAACAGTTTCCTCAATCTCCATGGGCAAGAAGTATTCTGGTTCATCACGGATTTTATCTAGAAACAACCTAGCTATATGTGGCACCTTTAGCATCTCACATTGTCCATTAGGCACACAACTATGTTTATCTTCAAAGATCCTAACTTTCCACAGAGGATCTTTAGGTAGACTAGAAGCATAAATTTTCCAACTACATCCTACACCTTCACGATCACCACCAACACACTTAAATGCTATCTTATCTCTATCATACCTCTGTTGCTTCACATTTCGACCTGTTCTCAATGCATAGTCCAGAACACACTCCTTGAAAGCCACGCCGTTGGAGAATGTTTGGTGCTTGTACAATCTTCCTTCACCACGTCTGATGTGGGTCTTCTCTCTCGGCGTCTTCTGAGATTTCTCTCCGTCGTCATCGCTCTCAGCCGTCTGGTCGTGGTGGATCGAAGGCTCATTGACAAATTCCGACACCAACTGCTCGATTTCGAACTCATCTCTATCCACTGCTTCTTCATCAAAGTCTTCTTCGCCAAAACCTCGAATGACTAGTGCCATTTACCACGATTTTTGATTTAGGGTTCTAAGATTTTGGGGATTTTTGATCGAAGTCTTGATTTAGGGATTTTTTTATTTAGGGTTCTAAGATTTTGGGGGTTTTCGATTTGGGGATTTTGATTTAGGGTTTGTAATTTTTTGGGTTTTTTTTTTCTCGGGTGGGTAAGTAAAACTGTGGTTTAATAACCTTAATCGGGTCGTAAACGGGTCATAATCGGTTAATTCTCGGGTTTTATATGGTTAACTACAATTACAAAACAGTAAACCGTTTTAAACTGACCTGTATGGGGATTTTAGTTTTCAACTTTCGTTCTGTGTGGATTTAAGTTTCGAACTTTTTTTTGGGGGGATTTAGATCTTTAACTTTCATTTTGTAGGGATATATATAGAGGTCATAGTTCCGTGGGAATCTGGTGTGATATGGGTATAGTTCGTGGGGAAATAGATCGTCTACCCAATAAACATTAATAGATTTCTGTTTACCATTTTCAAAGTTAGTGGAAGTAATGATTTTTTTTCTTCCACTTTTACCATTTTCAAAGTTAGTGGATCTTGTATTTGTATATAAGGGCCTATTTGCCAAAATAATCCCTTATAATGTAGGCTTTATTTAGAAAAATAGTTAACTATGATGGCAAAACTATGGAAATAAGTGAGTCTATTTGTTTGACAGAATATAAAAGTGAATGTTTTTTTTTCCAAAATTGCAGAGAGAAATGAACTCGATTACTTATATGTGTTTATAGATCCGAAACGTCAAAGATTTATTTATAAGACTGTATACATTTTTGTAAAGACATTATTGTTACTGTTTTTACAAAGCTTTATAATGAAGTTTTTAAATTGGTCACATATATGATGAATTTTTGGTGAAATTCCCACTCATGCATCTTATTAAATATGTATAAAACCATTTAAATCCTTTAAAAATATATGTAAAACCATATAAATACATATAAACCATATGATTTTTTGGTGAAACTCCCACATGACATTTTGGTAAATCTTTATAAAACCATATAAATAATTTTAAAACTATATAAAACTATATAAACCATATGGATTTTTGGTGAAACTCTATTAACAGCGTGGCAACTCGCAATGAGGTAAGGCCATGAAGAAAGGCAAAGATGTCAGATTCATGGAATCTCAACCAAGAAGATCTTAAAATGGAGTTGCATGATAGAAAACCGCTAGAAGCTGTTCAAGAGGCCACATTTGCTGATAAACAAAGAGAATAGGTATTGGAAAACGATTTAACCATCATGTGGGTTCTTGTTGCAGAGATGTGTGAACTCGATTACTCATGGGTTTTATCGATCAGAAACGTCAAAATTTTATTTATAAGATTTTATACATTTTTGTAAGGGAGAATCTCAAAAATACAGCTTTAGAGACAACACTATTCAAAACTACCATTAGACGCTGGATATTTTCATAAATACAACTATCTAATAATGAAAAAGACAAAATTACCCAGATCTATCACTGAGGAGAAAAATCCCAGATTTTTGTGAACTCATGAAACCACCGCCAAAGGATCTGGAGATCCCAGAGATTACGACGGAGGAATTAGCGGTGGCGGATGGATTTCTGTTTGGATTTCCGACGAGGTATGGATGTATGGCTGCATTGATGAAGGCTCGATCGATTTACTCATCGTCTTCCTCAGCGATGATCTCTCACTGTTCTACTTTTGTAATCTATTCTCATAAATTTATAAGGCTATATAAATGGTTTAATGACACAGAATTGGCTTATTGAACCCAGAACCAAGCTCAATAATTGTCACCTGATATATAAACTATGATTTATAAGGCTATATAAATTTACTGACAAATAATTTTTCTCAATGACATGGTTATCTTCAATAGAATCTATGAAGCTACATCGACTAATAATTCAACAAAGAAACTCTATAAACTTAATGACATCGACTTTATGGGGTTATGGAACTCATACAAAGCTCAATAATTGTCACCTGATATATAAACTATGATTTATATGGCTATATAAATTTACTGAACAAAGAAATTTCTCAATGACATCGTAATCTCCAAAACCTAAAATCAAATACACCGTTTCCGACGGGTAAATAGACCGTTTCCGACGGGTTTCCGATGGATTTTGCCATCGGTTCTAGCGTGTTTTCTTGTAGTGCTAAACTAATTCATAAAGAAAATATTTGTCTATTTCCTTTTTTTAGTCATGTTTAAAAGGATTTAAATGGTTTTATAAAGATTTAACAAAATGTCAAGTGAGAGTTTCAGCAAAAATCCATGCATTTTATATAGTTTTAAAATGATTTATATAGTCTTATAAAGATTAACCAAAATGTCAAGTGAAAGTTTCACCAAAAAAAACATATGGTTTATATGTATTTATATGGTTTTATATAGTTTTAAAAAAATTTAAATGGTTTTATAAAAATTTAATAAGATGGCTGAGTCCAAATTTTGCCAAAAATCCATCAGTTGTGTGACCAATTTAAAAAGTCCATTATAAAGCTTTGTAGAAACCAGTAACAATAATGTCTTTACAAAAAGGGAAATTTTTAAAAATACCACCATTTAGACTTCCCTTTACAAAACTACAATCACCTAAAAACTTATTCAAAACTACCCTCATATAATACATTGTTGACTATTTTGCCCTTAATTGATAAATTGCGACAAGTTTTTTTTGTGAGGTTTATACTCCGGATCTCGCCGGAATTCATACTCGAAGAGGATTTGTCCGACGATTCTGTCGCCGGTGGTTGAGTATTTTGGGAGAAAATTCCGCCACCATCGAGGCCACCATCGACGACAACAAGTGTTATTGGGCGAGGGAAGAGATTGCTTATTCTAGGTATTGGGAAAAAATTCATAGATTTGCTTTTGCTTGATTAGGAGATGACGACTTTAGATTAGGTGATGAGATTTCGAAGATGTCTGCCCAATTGATAATTTATGGATTGTATTTGATTTTAGGTTTTGGAGATGACGATGATTGAGAAATTTCTTTGTTCAGTAAATCTATATAGCCTTATAAATTCATCAGCACACAATTTATTTGTTCAGTAAATCTATATAGCCTTATAAAGTATGTGAAGTCTGTGTCATTAAGATGAGGCAATTGAAAAATTTCTTTATTGAATTCTTAGGGTCTATGTAGCTTCATAGATGGATTTCAAGTTTTGGAGATGATATGTCATTGAGAAGTTTATTTGTTCAATGGATTTATAAGACCTTGTAAACCATATTTTTGCTTTTATCAGGTTACAATGATTGAACTATACTCTGTATGTGGAAGATGGGAGTTCACAAATGGCACATGGGATTTCATTATTGATGGTGAAAGAGGAAGCTCAATTAGTGTCATCAAAAAAGACATTACCTACAAAGATTTGGTTGATGTGGTTTTAGAAGATTTTGGCATTGATGGTGATGTGAGTTCTGTAAAGATTAGTTATAGATCAAGCTTAAAAGAACTTCCTCCAGTGTTTATTAGGAATGATCGCCAAGTGAGATCTTTTATGAACAAGCTTCAAGATAGCATAGAAGTTAAGTTATGTGTTACATTGATTGAAAATAACAAGAAAAGTAGCAATGAAGTTTCCAGCACACCACATAATGAGGTACTTACAAATGTTTGTTATTTATAAGTTTTTTTAATTTATTTTCTTCAGATTTATAAAATTACATGTTTTTCTTGCATATAGAAACTAACTCAATTACTATGGTAGAGAATGTTCAATTCGAGAAGAGTTTTAATGCTCCAGCTCCTTCACGTCTGGTTATGGATGTGGTAGTTTTATTTAAAAAAACAATATGTGTTATTCATATGGTAGTGTTTGTCTTATAGGGACAAACTCACTCAATTATTAATGAGAGTGTAACAACAACTAATTGTCCACTTCTTGTTGGTCATGAGATACTTTTATCAAGAAATCTCTTTGTTTAGCTATTCATTTATAAGAGTTTGTAAATTTGTTTGTTGTTTTTGTTTCTTCCAAATTTGTAGAGAAACAAAAAGTTTTATGGATCACAAACATCAAAGAGTTTTAATTCCCAGCTCCTTCACAAGGAAAAATGAACTTAATTATTGATGAGAGTGTTACAACTATTAATCCTTCACTTCATATTGGGCATGAGGTACTTTTATCGATAAAGCTCTTTGTTTAGCTATTCATTTATAAGGGTTTGTAAATTTGTTTGCTGTTTTTTTGTTTGTTCTAAATTTAGAGAAGGGTGAACTCGACCACTCATGTGTTTTATGGATCAGAAACTTTAACTTTAAGACGTGGTTACCAATATGAAGTTTCAATGCCTGATCCAGGACCTATGGCTCCCAGTTGTTCCTCTAATAACTATGTCGGTGATGATGATGGCCTTTATTGTGGAAATTTTTTTAAAGACAAACAGGAAATGAGCAACAGGTTGCGGACGCTGGCAATGAAATATATCTTTGAGTTTCGTACTCAGCATTCAGACAGGAAAATATATGTTCTTCGTTGCATTGATGAAAAATGCAACTGGAGATTTCGGGCAACCAAAGTGAAGGGGATTGAAAGCTTTGTGGTTAGCCAGTATGTGCATGAGCACAACTGTGACATTCCCTTAAGGAAGGTCAATCATCGACAAGCAAATGCCAAGTTGTTGGGCACAATGGTAAGCAATCATTTCGAAGGAGGAAAGATTGGACTAATTAGACCAAAGCAAATTGCAGAGAAGATTAGAAAAGATCATGGGGTTGTGATTCCATATTCAAAAGCGTGGAGAGCTTAAGAACATGCACAAGAGGTTGCTAGAGGGACTCCTGCTAATAGCTATGAAGACTTGCCAAGTTTTTTTCATATAACGAATCCTGGTTTTGCTACTTTTATTGAGGTTGATCCAGCTGGGAAATTTAAGTTTGCTTTTTTTTGGCATTTGCTGCATCGGTTAGAGGTTTTAAGTTGAGGAAAGTAGTTGTTATTGATGGCACCTTTCTGAAGGCAAAGTTTAAGGGGACTTTGCTAGGTGCCTCAGCGCAAGATGGTTGTTATTGATGGAACTTTTGAATTCGAAACGATGGTTTGAATTCAAGAAAGAGAGTTAGTCAAGTGAATCGACAGTAGAAAATTTCCCAATTACCTTTGGTGCCCGTCGAGAGAAAACCCTATTATTTTACTTACTGCCTAGTTAAAAAAAGAAGGGTTCGAACTAGACATAAAGATTAAGCTCATTAACCTTTTGGTACGTGATCATTACAACAATCTCTTAAATTATATATATATATATATATATGAAAGGACCGGGATGAGCTTTAGAGTGTTTCTCGTTCTCATCATAATGACGCCGTAGAAGGAGAGTTGAAGAGATTGACTCAAGATTTCTCTAGGAAACCTATGACCAAGTTTGAATTCCACAAGGAAAACTTTTAATTTCAAGTTCATCAATCATTAATATTTTTTTAAACACAATATATATTGCATAAAACTTACGTAGCTATGGTTGTATAATTATAGCTATGGTTTTATACACTCTGCCGAAACTACATTATTGGATATTGGGTAATTTAATTGAATTTATATGGTTTTATATGCTAGTTTTAAAACCATATAAATCCTTTTAATCATTGAAATTCAAAAGTAGAGACTAGATTTTGGAACTTTTATATAATGTTAATAGGAGAAAGAAGAGGTCTTAAGCTAATGGCATGCGTCCTAGTGGCCCGCCCCCGCGGCGGAAATACACCTCGATATGAATAGCTTGATCCGACCCATGTACGAGTGATGAAGCATTGATACGGGTATATAACTATTGTTAGATAATTATAGTTATTGCAATACCAGAACCGAAACAAATCTGTTTAAAAGCCATTCAGCGTAATATTGGCTAACCGAACCGAACCTCCTATTTCGGGTTCTCGGGTTGGGTTTTTATGCTCATGGCTAATATAAACTCATATAAAACCTTATAAGGTCTTTTAAAACCATATAAATCATTTTAGTACAATCCTTTTAAAGTCTTATGAATCTTTTAAAACATTTTACCAATATGGTTTACAAATCAAATGTTAGTTTTCATATTATAGTTGGTTATCTACTTAGTTTTCTATTGGATATTGGTAAATACTCGGCGGAAGCTACATTATTTAGATATTGGATGCTTTAATTGAATTTATATGGTTTTATATGATAGTTTTAAAACTATATAAAACCATATAAATCCTTTTAAAATTATATAAAACCATATAAATCTTTATCTTTGGTGACATTCGTGAGAAAACCCTATTATTTTACTTACAGTCTAGTTTAAAATAAAAAAATAAAAAGGGTTTGAACTGGACATAAAGATTAAACCCATTAACCTTTGCAACCAAATATTGAACCCTCGTCCAATTGGCCCGCCCCACAACAAACACTTTTATTTTTTGGACAGCAACGAACCAGCCCACTAGAACCGCAATCCAAGTTACAGCAACGAACCGACGTAACGTCTTCAAACACGTCGCTGTGAACCACGCCAAACGAGTTGGTACGTGATCATTACAACAATCCCTTAAACTATATATATGAGATTTCTCATAGAATCTCTGTATCAGTAATGTATTTTGTTTTTGTATTTTGTTTGTAGGGGTTTTCTAGTGTGGTAAATCATGCATCATAGGAGAGTTAAAGAGATTGTCTCAAGATTTCTCTAGGAAAACTACGACCAAGTTTGAATTCCACAAGGAAAACTTATAATTTCAAGTTCATCAATCATTAATATTGTTTTAAACACAATATATATTGCATAAAACTTACGTAGCTCTGTTTGTATAATTATAACTCTGATTTTATACACTCGGCCAAAACTACATTATTAGATATTGGGTGTTTTAATTGAATTTATATGGTTTTATATGCTAGTTTTAAAACCATATAAATCTTTTTAGTCCTTGAAATTCAAAAGTAGAGGCTAGATTTTGGAACTTTTATACAATGTTAATAGGAGAAAGAATAGGTCTTATAAATCAATTTTGATATTAGCAACCCATTGATGATCATTTTGTTCTTGTTTTTGAGTAAAAACTAGATTTTATAAATCCTTTTAAAACTATATAAATCCTTTTAATCCTTTAAATTCAAAAGTAGAGACTAGATTTTGGATTTTTTATATAATGTTAATAGGAAAAAGAAGAGGTCTTAGGCTAATGGCCCGCGTCCTAGTGGCCCTCCCCCGCAGCGGAAACATACCTTAATATGAATAGCTTTAACCG
Source organism: Eutrema japonicum (assembly GCA_030161315.1). Taxonomy (NCBI): domain Eukaryota; kingdom Viridiplantae; phylum Streptophyta; class Magnoliopsida; order Brassicales; family Brassicaceae; genus Eutrema; species Eutrema japonicum. The sequence continues at coordinate 48,931,912 of BSQW01000001.1, forward strand.
ATTCATGTACGAGTGATGAAACATTGGTACGGGTATCTAACTATTGTTAGATAATTATAGTTATTGGAATACCAGAACCGAAACAAATCTGTTGAAGAGCCATTTGGAGTAATATTTGCTAACCGAAACCGAACCTCCTATTTCGGGTTCTGTGGATGACGATGTCATTGAGAAATTTCTTTGTTCAGTAAATTTATATAGCCTTATCACTACAAGAAAACATGCATTTTGCAACGATTTTTTGCGACGATTTTATTTCGTTGCAAATTGCCATCGTTTTTGCGACGAATTTACGACGATTCTAAACGACGTCGTAAAATCGTCGCAAACTTGGGACGAAAATTTTCGTTGTACAATCGTCGCGAATTAGCGACGATTATACAACGATTACCGACGACATTACGACGATTATCAAAATCGTCGTAAAATCGTTGTAACTTAGCGACGATTTACCGAGGTTTATATAAAACGTTGTAATATCGTCGTAAAATTACCCACGAATTACCAATGATTATTATAATTTGAACTTTACATCGATTTCTCAATGATTAATAAGTTAGGTGAGCACGTTTTAAGTTCACGGTGTTCGGTTAGGTAAACATGTTTAATATCGTTGTAAAGTCGATGTAAACATTTTTAGATTCGTTGTAAAATCGATGTGAAATCGATGTAAAATCGTAGGTAATGAAAATAAAAATCTATATATAGTGGCCAACTTCATAATAAAAATTTCATATTCAAAAACATTTACTTCTTTCTGACCAACAAAAAATGTCAATATACCAAATTAGAATATGGATGTATAATCGTCTTGATTCAGAGGGATCGCTAACAAAAGAGTTCAGTGATGGGGTGGAGGGATTCATGCATCAGGCAGGAAGTATACATAATACGATTATCAGTGGTAAGATGTAATGTCCTTGTGCCAGATGTTTGAATAGGAAATTTATCATTATCTCAAAGGTGTGGTCGCATATATTAAATAGAGGGTTTATGCCGCATTACTATATATGGTATTATCATGGAGAGGGTCATGGGGGAAATGCAGCTAGTAGTAGTAGCAATTATCAAGCATCGAATTTTGATGAGTCAAATAATTTTAATCAATTTGATGATCATGCGGAGCAGCATGGTGAAGATAATGATAGGATTCATGACATGGTTACGGATGCATTTCATGAAACCGTAAGTACATTTGCACATGATCATCATGATGAGGAACCCAATCTAGATGCAAATTTTTTTATGATATGCTAGATGCTGCAAATCAGCCACTCTACGATGGATGTAGAGAAGGACATTCTAAATTGTCGTTGGCGGCTAGGATGATGACTATTAAAAATGATCATAACTTAGCTGAGGTTTGCATGGATGATTGGGCTGATTTGATTAAAGAGTATTTGCCAGAGGACAATTTAGCTGCTGAAACTTACTATGAGATACAGAAGCTGGTTTATAGTCTTGGGTTGCCTTCTGAGATGATAGATGTCTGTGTTGACAATTGCATGCTTTTTTGGAAAGATGGTGATAAGTTGCTGGAATGTCGATTTTGCCATAAGCCAAGATATAAGCCGCAAGGTACTGGTCGGAGTAAGGTACCGTTCCATCGGATGTGGTACCTTCCTATAGCTGATAGATTAAAAAAATGTATCAGTCTGGGAGGACAGCTGCATCGATGAGATGGCATGCAGATCATTTGCAAACAGATGAGGAGGTTACTCATCCTTCAGATGCCAAAGTGTGGAAACACTTTAAGACGGTACATCCAGACTTTGCTAGAGAGAAACGTAATGTGTATCTTGGTCTTTGCACAGATGGATTTAGTCCATTTGGTATGTCTGGTAGGCAATATTCTTTATGGCCAATAATCCTAACGCCTTATAACCTACCCCCAGATATGTGCATGCAAAGGGAATTTTTATTCATGAGTATTTTAATACCAGGTCCGAAGCATCGGAAGCGTTCCCTTGATGTGTTTTTGCAGCTTCTGATACAGGAATTGGAGCAGTTGTGGTATACCGGGGTTCGGACATATGATTTTGCAAGGAAAATTTTTTTTACAATGCGTGCAGTGCTTATGTGGACAATAAGCGACTTCCCTGCGTACGGGATGTTATCAGGTTGGACTACGCATGTGCGATTGTCTTGTCCATATTGTCTCAATCGGACAAATGCGTTTCAATTGAAACATGGTCGGAAAACAAGTTGGTTTGATTGTCACCGCCGATTTCTACCGATTCATCATGCATATCGAAGAAATAAGCGGTTGTTTAGAAAGAACAAAACTGTTCGTGTTCCTCCTCCTGTTTATATTTCCGGGGAAGATCTAGAAGCAGAAATTGATCATTATGGTGCATTGGAAACAGTCAATCGTTGTGGAAATTGGCACACTCCAGCTAATATGCCAGATGGATATGGGGAGCATCACAATTGGCATAAGAAAAGCATATTCTGGAAGCTTCCGTATTGGAAGGATCATTTGTTTAGACACAATTCGGATGTCATGCACATTGAGAAAAACTTTTTTGATAACATCATGCATACATTGTTAAACGTGCGTGGAAGGACTAAAGACAGCGGTAAGTCAATGTTAGATTTGCCTGATCTTTGTTGTCGGAATGAGTTACATATTACAAGCAATGGGAAAGCACCTGTCCCCATATTTCGAGTGGGTGCGGAAGAAATGTCAGCTTTGTTCAAATGGGCGACATCTGATGTGAAGTTCCCGAACGGGTACGTATCTAATTTAGCTAAATGTGTTGAGAATGGCCAAAAGTTTTCCGGGATGAAGAGTCATGACTGTCACGTCTTTATGCAACGACTACTTCCTTTTGCATTTGATGAACTTATACCAGGAAATGTACACGAAGCAATTGCAGGCATTGGATGGTTTTTTTGGGATCTTTGTACCCGTACTTTGTCAGAAGATGTTATTGCACAACTTGATGCTAGTATTCCTATTTTGTTGTGCAACATGGAGAAAATATTTCCCCCAGCCTTTTTTGATGTTATGGAACATCTACCTATTCATCTAACTCACGAAGCAGAACTTGGGGGACCTGTGCAGTATCGATGGATGTACCCATTCGAGCGATTCATGGGACATTTGAAGCGGAAGGCTAAAAATCTAGCCAAAGTTGAAGGCTCAATAGTAGCAGGAAGTTTAACAGAAGAAACTTCTCACTTCACGGGGTACTATTTTGGCTCGAAGGTTCGCACACGGAAAAGGGCAGCACGGCGATATGATGATGGAGGTATAGGCCGAACATATGCTAATGAAGGTGTCCCAGATATCTTTTCTTCAATCGGTCGATTATGTGGAAGAGTGAAGTCAGTTTGGTTTGCCAATGAAAAAGACCATCATAGTGCACAAACGTATATCCTCTTAAATTGCGAAGAAGTTAGTCAATTTGAGACGTAAGTGTATAAACATACGTCTTATATATATGGCTAAATTATATATATGCTAGCTTTATACCAATTACAAATACTTTTGTATGCAGTGAATTTGTTAGACAAGTCCGAGAAGTCATTGAAGGAATCTCAGACGATGAAATCAACAAGCGTAAAGATCAACATTTTGCCCCGTGGTTGCAGACGCAAGTACGTAAAATTTTAAGTACTAACTTGGACAATTAACCTAATACATATTTTGATTACTTTTTAATTAAATTAATTAATGATATAGGTCGAGTATGGGGATACCACATATCCACTCTGGTTCCATTGGTTAATAAAAGGCCCCATATCGAAGATAACGAGTGCACCCATGTATTGCACACGCGGATATATATTTCATACATTCAAATACGGAAATCAAAGAGCTACTGCCAACTACGGGGTATGTGTGCGGGGCGAAATAGATTTTTATGGAGTGTTGCAAGACATAATTGAAGTTGAGTTCCCTGGTTGCTTAGGTTTAAAATGTGTTCTGTTCAAATGCGACTGGTTCGATCCAACAGTTGATCGAGGCGTCCGTAAAAACAAATTTGGGGCAGTAGATGTCAACCAATCACGACGTTACAATAAGTATGAGCCATTTATCCTAGCATCACAAGCAGAACAAGTCAGCTTTGTTCCATATCCGCGAGTTCGCACCACCCGTATCTCATAGTTATCAGTTATAAAAGTTTCTCCTAGGGGTCTAATTGTGGGGGTTGATGAGGAACTACCAATGCAGCAAGATCATTGCTCTGATATGCCATAACTAAATGAGAGCAATGAAGACATCCTTTTGATAGATCATCAAAACAGGCAAGTTGAATATCTCCCAGACGATACAGAGGAAGAAGATGAGGAAGATGAGTTCAAAGAAAGTGATGAACCAGATGATCAAGAAACGGATGTGTACTACTCTTCGTCCGAAAATGAATCAGAGTGATCGCGCTAGCTAGTAATTATTGTGAATTTAATGTATTAATATAATATTGTGATCGAGTAATTATTGTGAAATTTAAGTGATATGATTTCTATGAAATCCCTTATACCCCAAACTAAATTCCATCTCCGATCTCCACTCATTTTCCGCCGTAGGTGCGGCGATTAATAAATTACGAGACATATGTGTCTATGTGTCATGTAATTTATTAATTGCCCAAACAACGGTGGGAAATGAGTGGTGATCGGAAATGGGATTTAGTTTGGGGTTTAGGGGATTTCAAAGAAATCGTCGCTAAATCGTCGCTAATTTGCGACGATTTAGCAACGAATTAAGACTAATCGTGGCTAAATCGTCGCAAACACTGAATGTCACAAAATCGATGCAAAGTTGCGACGATTTATCAACGATTTGTCATAAACCCTAAACCCTAAACCCTTTGCCCTAAACCCTAAACCCTAACATTTTACCATCTCATTGTATTATGCATCTTTCAATGAAATTGATCGTGACTTTAGAGAATTGTCCAAAAATGAAAACTCGGTTAATCACAGTAATATACACAAACTGAATCATTGTATTAATAATCTAACATATACGCAAACTATATGTTTTACTTATTTTTCAATATCGATGAACTTATTGATAATTTCATGATTTTGGATTTACGGTAAACATGTAAAGTTGTTTCTAGAATGTTGCATCGACGTTACAGTTTTGTACCTATACCCTAAACCCTAAAACCGATTTTACAAATATCCTCACTAATTCGATGCAAATTAGCGACGATTTAGCAACGAATTGAACTAATCGTGGCTAAATCGTCGCAAACACTGAATGTCACAAAATCGATGCAAAGTTGCGACGATTTAGCCACGATTTGTCATAAACCCTGTTATAGGGGGGATTAGCACCCCCTGGTTTAACTCGGTTCGAACCGAGATCGGTTCAATCAAGACCGGTTTACGATGGTTCGGATCGAGGATAAGTCGGCCCGAAAACATTGGGCCGAGCTCGGAATCTCGTTGAAAGCCCACCTCGGCTACCGATCTAGGCCCATCACAGGCCCGGTCCGTTACAACAGATAAAGTCGGAATATTTCCCTTTTCCGCCGATCTCGGAAAAGGAAATATTCCCTTGAGTCGACTCGTCGAGATATCAGGAATTTATCCTTATCTCGGCGAGAAAACCGGAAGATTTCCTCTTCCTAATCGAACTCGGAAAAGGAGAAATCTTCCTTTCAACCGCCTCAAAGACACTATAAATAAGGAGGCCATCGCCTCATTCAAATGAATCCACAACTTCAGCAGAGACAGAGAATACAAGAGAGCTCATTACCGATCTCAAGTCTTTTGTCTTTGCCTTCTTACTTAAAATCTGTTGTAACCGCCGACCTAGATCAATAAACGAGATTCCGATTAAAAGTACTGTTTTACCCTTTTTGTGTGATTTACGGATCAACAATTGGCGCCGACTGTGGGGATATAGAACAGTACTTTCGGATATCGTTTGATTGAAGTTCGGCAATGGTTCTTCCAGTCGATACCACCGCAGCCCTCGTCAACGGCTCAGAAACCGACGATCAAAATCCACGGATCGACGAGCTCAATCCTATCGATACCGAACTACAGACAACCGGAGGAAGACCCCCTCCGACCGTGCCTGTTGGAGAAAACAATCAGGTCAATCCATCTCGGACTCTTCCCCAGCCTCTGGCCGCTTCGATATTCACGGATCCGACCGTCTTCATGGAAGCTATGGCGGCGCAGTTCGCCGAAATTAACAAAAAGAACGAAGAGCGGATCGCGTCCCTCATAGCATCCCATTTTGAGCGCCGAAATCAGATCGGTATCCTCGATCCGAATCCGGTCACCCCCGCCAACGAAAGCACGTTACGCCGAAATCTCTTGTCCGACTTAACCGACGCTCGACCCCCAGGCACGATCGACCCGCCGACACGAAGATCCTCCGCGACCGGTTCGGAAATCAACATCACGGACCGAGCCGCCCTGAATTTGGAATTCGCCAAGGTTCAGGCCCAACTACAAGATATGCGAACCACAGTCCATCAGGCTACGAGTTCGGCGCCCGAGATCGACCGGGTAATTCAGGAGTCACAGAGGACGCCGTTTACCGACAAAGTCGTCAATACTCCAGTCCGACGATTGGAAAGAGTCAAGATCACACCATACGACGGGTTTACTGATCCTAAAAACTTCTTGACTTCGTTTGTCATCACAATGAACCGATTTCGTTTCAGCTCGGAAACCGAGAAGGACGCGGCCATGTGCCAACTATTCGTGGAGAACTTATCCGGAACCGCGCTCGATTGGTTTTCAACGCTCGAGCCAAGTTCGGTAAACAGCTATAACGAGCTCACTACCAAATTCCTCAAACGCTTCACCATGTTTATCAAGCAGAAAACAAAGAACGCCGAACTCTGGGCCCTCGAGCAGAAGCAGGACGAGCCCCTACGCAACTTCATGGAACGTTTCAAAACGGTTGTATCCCATTGCACGATCGACGACGAAGCCGCAATCGAGGCTCTTTACAAAGCCACCTGGTACGAATCGGACTTTCACAGGGAGATCAAACGCAATAATCCAAAGACATTGGAGGACATCCTGCACAGGGCGCATATCTTCATCATGGAGGAGGAAGAAAGATCCGAGAAAGACAAACTATACGTTCCCCCGAAACAACCCGTCAATGCGGTCCAAACCCAGCAATCCTGGTCAAACACTTGGGTTCGGTCGGATGAGCCAACAGAGCCCGACAACACTGAATCCGCACCGTACTGCAATTTCCATAACCGGTATGGAAATCATTCAACCGAAGAGTGCCGACATCTACAGGAGTTCCTGATGATGAAGTACAAAAAGGGGGAAGTTCCAGTCGAAGGAGCCTTCCAACCCTCGAACAGACCGCGCCGTTAAAAAAAAAAAAAAAAAAAAAAAAAAAAAAAAAAGAGCCGAGCTCCAAACGCTCGCACTACAAGAACCGAGCTCCAAACGCTCCCGAGCTCCAAACGCTCGCAAAAAAAAGATCACCGAGCTACTACACATACGCTCGATTCTAATACCATATGAACTACGAATGGCTTGATCCTTCTTTCGAAGGTACGTAGGCAGCCCTCACAAGGCGCAGCTATAACATTAATAAAATTTTACCAAGGCATTCTACCGAACTCGTACAGTTCGTACCTTCAAAGCCAAACTTTATGTTTGCCGAACTCCAACAGTTCGTACCTTCAAAGCCAAACTTTATGTTTGCCGAACTCCAACAGTTCGTATTTTCTAAAGCCAAACTTTATGTTTGCCGAACTCCAACAGTTCGTATTTTAAAAGCCAAACTTTATGTTTGCCGAACTCCAACAGTTCGTATTTTAAGCCAAACTTTATGTTTGCCGAACTCCAAACAGTTCGCATTTTGGACCACCAACGGTTCCCATATCAACGTCCTGGCCAGGCGATCTGATAAAGCCGAGCTTAGCTCGCACGCATCCTCATGGTGCAATGGATAATACACTTTCCACATTCAAAGCCGAGATCAGTCTCGCACCAACTTCTCAGATTATCCGAGCCAAATAAGCCGAGCCCGTCTTGCACACTCGGATTCAATGTGAGAAAACCTAGAGCATATTAAGATGAGCTGTTCACGTACTCTTAAACTAAACTCTAGGGTCAAGCCGAACGTCCTTCCTCGCAAATCTAAGCCGACTTCTCAACAGTCGCAAAAACTAATAAGCCGATTTCTCAACAGTCGCAAAAACCAGTAAGCCGGTTTCTCAACAACCGCAAAATCGATAAGCCGATCTACAATATGGATTGCCGACCTTGAGCAGGTTCAGTCGAACTTGTCCTCTTCACCCGGCTAAGACCGTACTATTTACGGCACCACTGTGTACGACAAGTTTGAGAAGTCGTATAAAATACGACTTCAAATATATCAGAGCTCGATACCAAAAACTCACCGAATTCGAAAATTTGTAAAATCGATTCAACCGTAAGAACCCCAATCTAAAGAGGATCCGTCCTTTCAAGCCGAACTTAAGCAGTTCGCCGAACTTGAACAGTTCGTATCATCAAGCCGAACCCAGTCAGTTCGCCGAACTCGTACAGTTCGTATCATCAAGCCGAACTTAAGCAGTTCGCCGAACTCGTACAGTTCGTATCATCAAGCCGAACTCAGCCAGTTCGCCGAACTCGTACAGTTCGTATCATCAAGCCGAACTCAGCCAGTTCGCCGAACTCGTACAGTTCGTATCATCAAGCCGAACTCAGTCAGTTCGCCGAACTCGTACAGTTCGTATCATCAAGGCGAACTCGAAATAGAATCCGATCAGATCATACCGATCTCAGTTTTAACCGAGCTAAAGAATACTCCCCAAAAATTCGCCGAACTCATAAACTCCCTCGCCGAACTGAGGGGGGGACCAATTGTTATAGGGGGGATTAGCACCCCCTGGTTTAACTCGGTTCGAACCGAGATCGGTTCAATCAAGACCGGTTTACGATGGTTCGGATCGAGGATAAGTCGGCCCGAAAACATTGGGCCGAGCTCGGAATCTCGTTGAAAGCCCACCTCGGCTACCGATCTAGGCCCATCACAGGCCCGGTCCGTTACAACAGATAAAGTCGGAATATTTCCCTTTTCCGCCGATCTCGGAAAAGGAAATATTCCCTTGAGTCGACTCGTCGAGATATCAGGAATTTATCCTTATCTCGGCGAGAAAACCGGAAGATTTCCTCTTCCTAATCGAACTCGGAAAAGGAGAAATCTTCCTTTCAACCGCCTCAAAGACACTATAAATAAGGAGGCCATCGCCTCATTCAAATGAATCCACAACTTCAGCAGAGACAGAGAATACAAGAGAGCTCATTACCGATCTCAAGTCTTTTGTCTTTGCCTTCTTACTTAAAATCTGTTGTAACCGCCGACCTAGATCAATAAACGAGATTCCGATTAAAAGTACTGTTTTACCCTTTTTGTGTGATTTACGGATCAACAAACCCTAAACCCTAAACCCTAACGTATTACCATCTCATTGTATTATGCATCTTTCAATGAAATTGATCGTGACTTTAGAGAATTGTCCGAAAATGAAAACTCGGTCAATCACAGTAATATCCACAAACTGAATCATTGTATTAATAATCTCTAACATATACGCAAACTATATTTTTTACTTATTTTTCAATATCGATGAACTTATTGATAATTTCATGATTTTGGATTTACGGTAAACATGTAAAGTTGTTTCTGGAATGTTGCAATCGACGTTACAGTTTTGTACCTATACCCTAAACACTAAAACCGATTTTACAAATATCCTCACTAATTCGATGCAAATTAGCGACGATTTAGCAACGAATTGAACTAACCGTGGCTAAATCGTCGCAAACACTGAATGTCACAAAATCGATGCAAAGTTGCGACGATTTAGCCACGATTTGTCATAAACCCTAAACCCTAAACCATTTGCCCTAAACCCTAAACCCTAACGTATTACCATCTCATTGTATTATGCATCTTTCAATGAAATTGATCGTGACTTTAGAGAATTGTCCGAAAATGAAAACTCGGTCAATCACAGTAATATCCACAAACTGAATCATTGTATTAATAATCTCTAACATATACGCAAACTATATGTTTTACTTATTTTTCAATATCGATGAACTTATTGATAATTTCATGAATTTGGATTTACAGTAAACATGTCAAGTTGTTTAGGGAATGTTGCAATCGACGTTACAATTTTGTACCTATACCCTAAACCCTAAAACCGATTTTACAAATAGGCTCACTAATTCGTTGCAAAATAAAATGTTGCAAAATCGATGCAATTTTGCGACGAGTTAGCAACGAATTGAACTAATCGTGGCTAAATCGTCGCAAACTATGAATGTCACAAAATCGATGCTAATTTGCGACGATTTAGCAACGAATTGTCATAAAATTTACCGCGTGTCGGTCAATTAAACTCCCGCGTGTATGAATGTCACGAAATCGTTGCAAAGTTAGCGACGAATTAGCTACGGTTTGATTGCCTCGATATAGCGACGAATCGTCGCTAAATCGTCGCTAATTAGCGACGATTTAGCGACGACAAGTAATCTTAAATATACACGCGAGTTCCTTGCCAATTCATTTACAAACAAATAAAAAAAAAACTGATCATAACTTCCTTGCGAATTCTTTGCGAAAAAGGTAAATTTTTTTTTTAATGTTTTTAATTAATTAGTATAGATAAAAATGAAACAATTTAGGTCGGTAGAAACGGAATCAAATTAGAAAAAATAGCAGACTGCCCGGATGTTTATAGATAGTAATTTTTTTCATTTTTATGCAGATGGGCCAGCGTCGTGCACATTACGCTCAGTTTTTGAGAGATATTGGTGATGTTTCGGGTACCGGGTTGCCTCCGTCTTCTGAGGCTACAGAGATGGATTTCGTCCCGGTGACGCAACCTCCGCCCCCTCCACAACCACTTCAGATTCCGCAACCTGGAGGCCATGCCCCGGCCCCGTATGCACACATGACGGTTCTTGATTTGCTTGCACAGCCGGGGCGTCATAGGCTTAAAAGATTAGATCCGGATCATACTGACGGGTCGGATTGGTAATATATATAAATATATATTTCTTACATTTATTATTACATATTTATATTTATTTCTAACAATTCAAAATTTTACAATTTTTCGTTTCAGGTTTGGAATTGAATCCAAAGTTGGACGCACCGTTTCCGACATCATCAAGTCTTATTTTATCGAGCCGCATACCAATTTTACCCAGCTTCCTCTACACGTCAAGGAGACATGTTTAAGATGTTTGCGGTACGTATGGAAAAAATATTTTTTTCTCCCATAATTATTTTAATTATATTTAAATATATATTTAATTTAATTTTATAAAATATGTAATTAATTTTGTTTCTCATGCAGCAAAAATATCACTGGGATCTTTCAATTCATGGCGAGGTTGAAACTTTATTTCTCGAGAGGGTGAAGTTTCGTATCCAAGGCGTGGTTGGTGAGTGGAAGAAAGCATGGAAGAAGGATGGCGATGAAGCAAAGCCCCTGCACATGGATAAAGCCGTTTGGGACGGCTTGGTGCGGTATTGGATGGATCCGAAATCCATCATAACTGCTGAGAAGTGTTCGGTTTCCCGCAACACCGTTGATTCGGACGGGAGACTCAAGGCTCTGCCACATACAGCTGGGCAAACACCTTTTGCGGGTGTTCGTCTACAGATGGTAATTAAATTTATTTAAATTAATTAATTTATTTAATTTACTTCGTCAATAACATAGTTTTTTTCTTTAGGCCGTCGAAGACGGAGGTGTACTCCCTCCGATGACCAAGGTTTTTGAGCGGACGCACCGGAAGAAGGATGGTTCCTTTGTTTCCGAGACTGTCGAGCACATTTTCAATGAGGTGACTTCCAAAGTCACCGAACGAGAGACACAGCTCTCTCAACAGCTATCTCCAGGTGGTTCGTCGGTCATGTCTGTTGACCACACCCGATATTGACCGGATCTTCGAGCAGGTATATAGAATAGTTAGTACTTATTAATTTTTAGTTTTTGATTTTTTAAAAATTTCTAATTGTAAATTTAAATATAGGTTGCCCCTAAGAGAAAGTGGAAGGTTGTCGGGATGGGATTTTTCGAGATGTCTCGGCTGCTTCTTCATATGCTCCGCGACGACGATCGCCAGAAGATGATCCAGTCGTGTTACGTGCCACGATTACGAGTCTTCAGGAGCGGGTTGAGACCGAGGCTACTCGGTCTCAGGCATATCAGGCGAAGATTGCGAGTCTTCAGCAGCGGGTTGAACTGTATGCTACGCAGAATGACGAACTCTTCGACATCTTGGCAACAGGGAACCCGACAATGCAGGCCATGCTACGGGAAAAGCGAAGACTCCGAGCAGAGGCAGATGCAGCGGCAGAGGCAGCGGCAGGCCCATCCGGTTCGTCGAGACGTCCCGAAGACGATGTGAATCTCGACGATTACGATATAGTTATTTAGATTTAGGATTTCGAATTCTAATTTTGGTTTTTTTTTTTGTAACAGATTATAATATTTGTTTTTTTAATAAAATATTATTATATATTATTTTTATAATTTTTATTTTATAATTTCAAAATTAATAAAATTTAAAAAATAATAATAAAAATCATATATAGAATCGTCGTTAATTCGATGGTAAACACTAATCCTCGTTGATTCGTTGCTAAATTAATCGTCATAAAATCGTGGCTAATTTACAACGATTATACGACGAATTATTAGCAACGATGTTGCGACGATTATTTAGCAACGATTTTAGGACGATTTATTAGCAACGATGTTGCGACGATTATTTAGCAACGATTTTATGACGATTGATTAGCAACGAATTAACGACAACAATTTTTTGCCATCGAATTAACAATGAAATATTTCCCTTCGAATTTCCATCGTTTTTACGACGTATTTATATTCGTCGTAATTTCAATGTAATATTTACGACGATTTTACGACGGAAATTTACCGACGAATTTTGTTCCCTCGTACTTTCCCGACGATTTGTGGTTTGCGACGATCAGTTAACGACTATCTCTTTTTCGTCGCAAATTCGTTGCAAACCCTCTTTTGCAACGATTTTACAACGATATCGTTCGTTGCAAAAATGGTGTTTTCTTGTAGTGTATAAATCATAGTTGTTTATATATCAGGTTACAATTATTAGCTTAGTCGGCTTCTGGGTTTAATAGCCCCTTGAAAGTCTGTGATTATAGAGGCAATTGAGAAGTTTCTTTGTTGAATTCTTCGTCCATGTAGGGATTGTATTTGATTTTAGGTTTTGGAGATTACGATGTCATTGAGAAATTTCTTTGTTCAGTAAATTTATATAGCCTTATAAATCATAGTTTATATATCAGGTGACAATTCTTGAGCTTTGTCTGAGTTCCATAACCCCTTGAAAGTCGATGTCATTAAGTTTATAGAGTTTCTTTGTTGAATTATTAGTCGATGTAGCTTCATAGATTCTATTGAAGATAACCATGTCATTGAGAAAAATTATTTGTCAGTAAATTTATATAGCCTTATAAATCATAGTTTATATATCAGGTGACAATTATTGAGCTTGCTTCTGGGTTCAATAAGCCAAGTCTGTGTCATTAAACCATTTATATAGCCTTATAAATGTATGAGAATATATTACAAAAGTAGAACACTGAGAGATCATCGCTCAGGAAGACGATGAGTAAATCAATCGAGCCTTCATCAACGCATCCATACATCCATACCTCGTCGGAAATCCAAACAGAAATCCATCCGTCACCGCTAATTCCTCCGTCGTAATCTCTGGGATCTCCAGATCCTTTGGCGGTGGTTTAATGAGTTCACAAAAATCTGGGATTTTTCTCCTCAGTGATAGATCTGGGTGTTGATCCGTAAATCACACAAAAAGGGGTAAAACAGTACTTTTAATCGGAATCTCGTTTATTGATCTAAGTCGGCGGTTACAACAGAATTTAAGTAAGAAAGCGAAGACAAAAGACTTGAGATCGGTAATGAGCTCTCTCTTGTATTCTCCGTCTCTGCGGAAGTTGTGGATTCTTGAATGAGGCGATGGCCTCCTTATTTATAGTGTCTTTGAGGCGGTTGAAAGGAAGATTTCTCCTTTTCCGAGTTCGATTAGGAAGAGGAAATCTTCCGGTTTTCTCGCCGAGATAAGGATAAATTCCTGATATCTCGACGAGTCGACCCAAGGGAATATTTCCTTTTCCGAGATCGGTGGGAAAAGGGAAATATTCCGGTTTCATCTGTTGTAACGGACCGGACTTGTGATGGGCCTAGATCGGTAGCCGAGGTGGGCTTTCAACGAGATTCCGAGCTCGGCCCAATGTTTTCGGGCCGACTTATCCTCGATCCGAACCATCGTAAACCGGTCTTGATTGAACCGATCTCGGTTCGAACCGAGTTAAACCAGGGGGTGCTAATCCCCCCTATAACAATTGGTCCCCCCCTCAGTTCGGCGAGGGAGTTTATGAGTTCGGCGAATTTTTGGGGAGTATTCTTTAGCTCGGTTAAAACTGAGATCGGTATGATCTGATCAGATTCTATTTCGAGTTCGCCTTGATGATACGAACTGTACGAGTTCGGCGAACTGACTGAGTTCGGCTTGATGATACGAACTGTACGAGTTCGGCGAACTGGCTGAGTTCGGCTTGATGATACGAACTGTACGAGTTCGGCGAACTGCTTGAGTTCGGCTTGATGATACGAACCGTACGAGTTCGGCGAACTGACTGGGTTCGGCTTGATGATACGAACTGTTCGAGTTCGGCGAACTGCTTAAGTTCGGCTTGATGATACGAACTGTTCAAGTTCGGCGAACTGCTTAAGTTCGGCTTGATGATACGAACTGTACGAGTTCGGCGAACTGACTGGGTTCGGCTTGATGATACGAACTGTTCAAGTTCGGCGAACTGCTTAAGTTCGGCTTGAAAGGACGGATCCTCTTTAGATTGGGGTTCTTACGGTTGAATTGATTTTACAAATTTTCGAATTCGGTGAGTTTTTGGTATCGAGCTCTGATATATTTGAAGTCGTACTTTATACGACTTCTCAAACTTGTCGTACACAGTGGTGCCGTAAATAGTACGGTCTTAGCCGGATGAAGAGGACAAGTTCGACTGAACCTGCTCAAGGTCGGCAATCCATATTGTAGATCGGCTTATCGATTTTGCGGTTGTTGAGAAACCGGCTTACTGGTTTTTGCGACTGTTGAGAAATCGGCTTATTAGTTTTTGCGACTGTTGAGAAGTCGGCTTAGATTTGCGAGGAAGGACGTTCGGCTTGACCCTAGAGTTTAGTTTAAGAGTACGTGAACAGCTCATCTTAATATGCTCTAGGTTTTCTCACATTGAATCCGAGTGTGCAAGACGGGCTCGGCTTATTTGGCTCGGATAATCTGAGAAGTTGGTGCGAGACTGATCTCGGCTTTGAATGTGGAAAGTGTATTATCCATTGCACCATGAGGATGCGTGCGAGCTAAGCTCGGCTTTATCAGATCGCCTGGCCAGGACGTTGATATGGGAACCGTTGGTGGTCCAAAATGCGAACTGTTTGGAGTTCGGCAAACATAAAGTTTGGCTTAAAATACGAACTGTTGGAGTTCGGCAAACATAAAGTTTGGCTTTTAAAATACGAACTGTTGGAGTTCGGCAAACATAAAGTTTGGCTTTAGAAAATACGAACTGCTGGAGTTCGGCAAACATAAAATTTGGCTTTGAAAATACGAACTGTTGGAGTTCGGCAAACATAAAGTTTGGCTTTGAAGGTACGAACTGTACGAGTTCGGTAGAATGCCTTGGTAAAATTTTATTAATGTTATAGCTGCGCCTTGTGAGGGCTGCCTACGTACCTTCGAAAGAAGGATCAAGCCATTCGTAGTTCATATGGTATTAGAATCGAGCGTATGTGTAGTAGCTCGGTGATCTTTTTTTTGCGAGCGTTTGGAGCTCGGGAGCGTTTGGAGCTCGGTTCTTGTAGTGCGAGCGTTTGGAGCTCGGCTCTTTTTTTTTTTTTTTTTTTTTTTTTTTTTTTTTTTTTTTTTTTTTTAATGGCGCGGTCTGTTCGAGGGTTGGAAGGCTCCTTCGACTGGAACTTCCCCCTTTTTGTACTTCATCATCAGGAACTCCTGTAGATGTCGGCACTCTTCGGTTGAATGATTTCCATACCGGTTATGGAAATTGCAGTACGGTGCGGATTCAGTGTTGTCGGGCTCTGTTGGCTCATCCGACCGAACCCAAGTGTTTGACCAGGATTGCTGGGTTTGGACCGCATTGACGGGTTGTTTCGGGGGAACGTATAGTTTGTCTTTCTCGGATCTTTCTTCCTCCTCCATGATGAAGATATGCGCCCTGTGCAGGATGTCCTCCAATGTCTTTGGATTATTGCGTTTGATCTCCCTGTGAAAGTCCGATTCGTACCAGGTGGCTTTGTAAAGAGCCTCGATTGCGGCTTCGTCGTCGATCGTGCAATGGGATACAACCGTTTTGAAACGTTCCATGAAGTTGCGTAGGGGCTCGTCCTGCTTCTGCTCGAGGGCCCAGAGTTCGGCGTTCTTTGTTTTCTGCTTGATAAACATGGTGAAGCGTTTGAGGAATTTGGTAGTGAGCTCGTTATAGCTGTTTACCGAACTTGGCTCGAGCGTTGAAAACCAATCGAGCGCGGTTCCGGATAAGTTCTCCACGAATAGTTGGCACATGGCCGCGTCCTTCTCGGTTTCCGAGCTGAAACGAAATCGGTTCATTGTGATGACAAACGAAGTCAAGAAGTTTTTAGGATCGGTAAACCCGTCGTATGGTGTGATCTTGACTCTTTCCAATCGTCGGACTGGAGTATTGACGACTTTGTCGGTAAACGGCGTCCTCTGTGACTCTTGAATTACCCGGTCGATCTCCGGCGCCGAACTCGTAGCTTGATGGACTGTGGTCCGCATATCTTGTAGTTGGGCCTGGACCTTGGCGAATTCCAAATTCAGGGCGGTTCGGTCCGTGATGTTGATTTCCGAACCGGTCGCAGAGGATCTTCGTGTCGGCGGGTCGATCGTGCCTGGGGGTCGAGCGTCGGTTAAGTCGGACAAGAGATTTCGGCGTAACGTGCTTTCGTTGGCGGGGGTGACCGGATTCGGATCGAGGATACCGATCTGATTTCGGCGCTCAAAATGGGATGCTATGAGGGACGCGATCCGCTCTTCGTTCTTTTTGTTAATTTCGGCGAACTGCGCCGCCATAGCTTCCATGAAGACGGTCGGATCCGTGAATATCGAAGCGGCCAGAGGCTGGGGAAGAGTCCGAGATGGATTGACCTGATTGTTTTCTCCAACAGGCACGGTCGGAGGGGGTCTTCCTCCGGTTGTCTGTAGTTCGGTATCGATAGGATTGAGCTCGTCGATCCGTGGATTTTGATCGTCGGTTTCTGAGCCGTTGACGAGGGCTGCGGTGGTATCGACTGGAAGAACCATTGCCGAACTTCAATCAAACGATATCCGAAAGTACTGTTCTATAGTCCCCACAGACGGCGCCAATTGTTGATCCGTAAATCACACAAAAAGGGGTAAAACAGTACTTTTAATCGGAATCTCGTTTATTGATCTAAGTCGGCGGTTACAACAGAATTTAAGTAAGAAAGCGAAGACAAAAGACTTGAGATCGGTAATGAGCTCTCTCTTGTATTCTCCGTCTCTGCGGAAGTTGTGGATTCTTGAATGAGGCGATGGCCTCCTTATTTATAGTGTCTTTGAGGCGGTTGAAAGGAAGATTTCTCCTTTTCCGAGTTCGATTAGGAAGAGGAAATCTTCCGGTTTTCTCGCCGAGATAAGGATAAATTCCTGATATCTCGACGAGTCGACCCAAGGGAATATTTCCTTTTCCGAGATCGGTGGGAAAAGGGAAATATTCCGGTTTCATCTGTTGTAACGGACCGGACTTGTGATGGGCCTAGATCGGTAGCCGAGGTGGGCTTTCAACGAGATTCCGAGCTCGGCCCAATGTTTTCGGGCCGACTTATCCTCGATCCGAACCATCGTAAACCGGTCTTGATTGAACCGATCTCGGTTCGAACCGAGTTAAACCAGGGGGTGCTAATCCCCCCTATAACACTGGGTAATTTTGTCTTTTTCATTATTAGATAGTTGTATTTATGAAAATATCCAGCGTCTAATGGTAGTTTTGAATAGTATTGTCTCCAAAGTTGTATTTTTGAGATTCTCCCAACCTATTTTATATATATAATTATCAAAAACGTTTTTGAAAATTAATAAATAATTAACCTAAGCTAACAATCTAATCTAAATCCACATGCAACAATCTAACACTACACAAAACAAAAATCCACAAATAAACCTAAATCTAATTCCACAAATCAATCTAGATCTAAAACCACAAATCCAAAAATCTAAATACACATCTATATATATATATATATACACAAAGAATTTAGCCGGGGGTTCTTACATAGTTGTGGATTTTCCGGCGGTGGTTGTTAAACGGCGGCGGAGGTTGTTGAACGGCGGCGGCGGCGGAGGAGAGGTGGCGGCGGCGGAGGAGAGGTGGAAGAAGAAGAAGAGTGAAGAAGAGAGATCGGAGAGAAAGAGAGAAGAAGAGGAGAGAAGAAGAGGAGAGAAGAAGAGGAGAGAAAGGAGAGAAGGGGGATTTACGGTTTGGGAGAAGAAGAGAGAAGAGAATGAAAGAGAAGAAGAAGAAATCGATGGATATAATTAATTACACGAGTTTCAGACGGACCGAACCGTCGGTTTCCTGTCGGAAATCGTAAAAATTTAACCGCCTCAATTTTCGATGAATTTCGTTACGCGGTTCAATTTCCCGGGGAAAAATTAATAAATCCGTCAGAAATTTCCGACGGATTTCCGACGGGTTCAGGGTTTAGGGTTTAAAAATGGAAATTTTGATAAATTTTAATGTTTAATAACCATTAGTGTTACATACTTATAAGAAAAACTTTTAAAAACCAATCAAAACAAATTCTTTAGGATTTTATAAAAATCGATCGATGAATGATATCAAGCATTCATAAAAACACATAGAACATCTAAGGACATTTACGTTTTTGCTCTGGATTTTAACTAAATAGTTTAAAACGTATGATTTTTAAAAACATTTCACATAAACTAGTGTATATTTGTTAGTTCTACATCTACGAAGACCTAACCACTTCAAAAACGTGCAAACTTGAGCTTTAAAACCCTGAACCGTTGGAAATCCGTCGAAATTTCCGACGGATTTAATGATTTTCAGTTTTAGCCGAGACATTTTCGAATGCATCGGCTAAAACTTGCCCGGGGATTAACTATTTTAGCCGGGGGTTGGCGTTTTTGCCGAGTGGATTTACGGTTTTAACCGAGGGGATTTACGGTTTTAGCAGGGGGGATTTACGGTTTTAGCCGAGGGGATTTACGGTTAGCCGAGGGGATTTACGGTTTTAGGCCAGGGGATTTACGGATTTAACCGAGGGGATTTACGGTTTTAGCCGAGGGGATTTACGGTTTTAGCCGAGGGGATTTACGGTTTTAGCCGGGGGGATTTACGGTTAGCCGGGAGGATTTACGGTTAGCCGGGAGGATTTACGGTTTTAGCCGAGGAGATTTACGGTTAGCCGGGAGGATTTACGGTTAGCCGGGAGGATTTACGGTTTTAGCCAAGGGGATTTACGATTAGCCGAGGGGATTTAGGGTTTTAGCCGAGGGGATAATTTACGGATTTAGCCGAGGGGATTTACGGTTTATGGGGAATAAGATTTAGCCGGGGGAATAAGATTTCCTCGGCTAAAACCGTAATCCGTCGGAAATCCCTCGGAAATTTCCGACGGACTACGGTTTTAGCTGAGGAAATCTTATTCCCCCGGCTAAAACTTCCCCGGTATAAGTTTTAGCCGGGGGAATAAGATTTACTCGGCTAAAACCGTAATCCTTCGGAAATCCCTCGAAAATTTCTGACGGATTTCCGATGGATTTCCGACGGACTACGGTTTTAGCCGAGGAAATCTTATTCCCCCGGCTCAAATTTTCCGAGGGATTTCCGACGGCCGTTCCGAAGGATTAATTTCCCTCGGAAATCCCTCGTAAATTTCCGACGGATTTCCGAGGGAATTCAAGTTCGTGGATATTCCGTCGGAAATCTGTCGGAAATTTCCGAGGGATTTCCGACGGCTCTAATCCATTTAATACTATCTAAAACCATATAAATACATATAAATCATATTGATTTTTGGTGAAACTCATATTTGACGTCTTGTTAAATATTTATAAAACCATATAATTCCTTTTAAAACTACATAAAATCATATTCCTCTAGACTTTTCATCGGCATCTTCTCTGATGAAGAATTCGAAATCCAAAATCAAATACCCCAGTGATGGTTTCCCATGGTTCACCAATCTCCGGTTCAGGCTCTCCTCCATATCAGTATAGAGAGCACAACGGTTCCATCACCGGATTCGATTTCCCCGGAATCTCCACCGTCGGGTGTCATCATCATCTCGGCCATTCATCTGCCTCACATCCTTCCTCCTCCAATTCTCTCTCCGTCTAATCTAATCCACCTTCCCAGTATGCATGGCCGTCGTAATCCACGAACAATATTTCTTTTAGTAAACAAAGGTCAATTTAGTCAATTACCATTCCACTTAATTGTATTTGTAAAAATAATCAGCATGTTGTGGTAGTTTTAAAAAATGGTATACCAAAAGTAGTATTATTAAAATTGTCCCTTCATTTTATCCTTATTAATTTCGTGGGTTTTCCATGCTGATCATATTTTATCAAGAGGACAAGACTTGTGAATGCTGCAAGTCTTCATTGACACCACCCACCATGATTACGATCGGTAGTGGACTCGTATTTGCACTCTGCATTATTATTTTCTGTTAACGTTTAAAGCCACTGGTCACATCCAGGGGCTGAGGCACTTGAGAGGGATCGGGTCGGGTGGCAATTATAGGGTGTCAACTGACCCCTATAATTAATGAGCCTTATTATCTATAATATTTTCTCATGGATTATAAGATTGACCCCGCTAAAAAATTTCTACTGATCCCAATATATTTGAAGCACACGTTATTCCAACTGAAAATATTTATTTGACATTTTAAATTTAACTCATATCCACACCAATAAGTTATGCCACATACAATGAGTTTACAATTAAAATTAAAAATCGTATATTTGTGTCTGTATCCTATTGTTTTTTATGTCTAAGAGTGCTAATTTTTTATAATTAAATATATAAAAACCGTGGACTTTTCTCCTTCATTGTTATAATTTTCTGGATAAATATTATGTTTTTTCCGGCAGTTATTATATAGTTTAATAATGTTTTTCAAATATACTAAAAAGCTATTAATTAATTTTATCATCGACACGCTAAGTAATAGGGCCAATAATACATATAGAACTAGAAGTCATTAAACATAATTAATTTAAAATAAATTATGAATTGTACAGTACTATGTTAACTATAAATCTTTTTAAAAATATGGTTCACTATTAAAAAAATTTGTAAAGTTTTTTTTAACGTATATATAAAAATAAAAAGTTCAAAAGCTATATAAAAAGGTTTTTTGTAGTGTTGTTTTTCCATTTAATATTTTATATAATATTGATCCCAATGAAAAATATCTCTAGTTCTGTCACTGGTCACATCAATCTTTATTTCAATCCCGATATTTTCATCTAATGACTAACACCATACAAAATTGATAAATCTAACCGCTACTGTTTGTTTCATTTTTGAGCTGGTTTTTAAAAAATACAACTTTCAACACTCTTATTTACAAAAATACAATCAACTAAAACTTTATTCAAAACTACCATCATTGTTCTGTCCGATCTCATCAAGTCCGTGCGCCTCGAAGAGACCAAAGCCAGAAGAAGATTCGTGGAGAACATACATAGCCATTTTGGAGGATAAACCCTAAACCTATATGATGACTATGAGGGAGGGAGCAAATGAATATACATGGAACTAGTCAGGCCTGTCTCAACTTGTATATGAATCTTAGGCAAAAAATTTTTTTTGATCTTTTTTAAAAATAATTTTTTTTTTTTTAGTTTTTTGGACCCTTTTTTCTTAAAATTTTTTTTTAAAAAAAACTTAAACCCATGGTAAATGCCCATGTTACCATGGCCCTGAGCCGGGTCTGGAACTACTTTCAACTCACTCAGCAGGAGGATGAATTAAGGTTTTTGCTTTAAACATGGGCTGCAGGGCCCATTAAATGGTGTGGAAGTTGACTTAGCATATATAGGCCCATCATGATTTTGGGCATATTTCGAATCAAAGTGAAATACATATGTTTCTCCAACCAAAGAAGAAGAATATACACATGTGACAAGACAAGAGACATTGTCCTCTCCACTCTCGACATTGGTGGTCTTAATGCATCAGATGCCTGAATGCACAGCAGAGCAACTCCTATCATGCGCTTCACTTCTTCCATCTTGAATTCACTCAGCTCATCATCAATTAATTTATTCAAGAAGATATCTTTTTTCATTCTCCAGCTTCTTCACATCAGAGTTTGGCTCAAGAACACAACACCAAAGGCATACACATCTGTTAGGTGTCCACGCATGGCATACTCTGGCGCTAGATATCCACTGCATTCATTGGTACAATATATATGCATGTGTTAGTTATATATACCAAAGGTCAGGTCAGGGTTTGGAGATACTTACATCGTCCCTGCCACTCGGGTACTTATGTGGGTTTACTTGTCATCGTATAGTTTTGCAAGCCCAAAATCAGAAAATTTTGGGACCAGTTCAGAGTCGAGCAAAATGTTGCTGGCTTTCACATCCCTGTATCGTGGAGGTAGGCTAGACCTCTCTGGCTACCCCCAAACATATCTCCAAACGGGTTGACCAATCAAGATGTAAAGTCTTATCCCCTGCAACATCCAAATCTGAGGGTATAATTATCAGAAGCAGAGAGATAGATGATTCTCTTGTCTCTGTTCATTACCAAATAGTGCCTGATCCAGACTTCCATTAGGGAGATACTCGTATACGAACTAACGATGATCTCCTTCATAGCAGCACCCGTAAAGCTTTACTAGGTTGCGATGCAGAACTGCGGAAATTGCTACGATTTCTGCAACAAATTGTCCCTTCCCTTGTCGGGATCCAACCGACAACAGTTTAACCGCCACCTCTCTTCTATCATTGAGGTTTCCCTGTTCAATGTGTTAATCATAACAAAATGTATTACATATACTCTGTTTTTTTTTTTTTTGGTAAGGGACTTACCTTGTAAACAGGCCCAAATCCTCCCTCTCCAAGCTTGTTTGAGGGATCGAAATTTTGAGTTGCATTTTTAAGCTCAGAGTAAGTAAAGTGAAAGGCTTTACGTCCATACACGTCCATACTAAGTATCTGTGCAACAAAATGTTAGCTATGAAGCCCAACACCCACCCATCATCTATGAATATAAGAGGAGGAAGAAGGCCCAAGAAGAAACTAAGGAGTAATCGTAAGGAGGAGGGATCTCAGGTCAAAGGTATGTGGACTTGACTTGAGTGGTGTGACGTGAGTTAAGGAATAAACCACAGTTAAAGGGAATATTGGAGGTTGTAACAAACCACGTGAGGAGTGGTGACGTGGCTAGTATAATCTTAATAGTATTTATGCACTGTAAGCTGTCTATGTTCAGTATCGAGTGTTTTGATCAAAGTTGTAGGGGAGGAGAGAGACTCCAGAATAAATCTCTCAGGTTCCTGTATCTACTTTTGATCATTGAGAAATAAAGGATTGGTTCTTATTTCCATTAAGTATACGTTTGACAAGGTAAACGTATCAAACTGGTATCAGAGCACTTCTTTTCTGGCGACCCAAGATGCCACCAAAGAGGACTGACGCTGAGAAGGCACTCGAGAACTTACAAATGGAGACTGACAAAATCGCAGCCTTGGAGAAAAGTATGGAAGAGATCAAGCTGCAGTTGAGCTGTATGGGAGATATGAAGAAGCAGTTGAGCGTGTTGGAGCGCATGGAGCAGCGCTGGCTCGAAGAGGATGAAGCCAAGCGGCGTCGCGAGGCAGCAACCCCTGGATCGGGGGTGAGCGCGAGTCAGATCGTTGCCTCCGTCGTCAATACCAATGTGGCTGGAGGATCCGGAAAGGGGATCACTTTTACACCCGAACGGACTCAACAGGCTGAGTTACCGATGGAAAAGAACACGCCGCTTACCCGGAGGATGGAGATCCCTCTGTTCGACGGAGAGCAGGCGGAGAGTTGGGTGCTGCGAGTGGAGCAATATTTCGAGCTGGGCCATTTCACAGAGGAGGAGAAACTCCAGGCTGTGAAGATGTGTTTCGACGATGAGGCGTTGCAGTGGTATCGGTGGGAAAGAGATCGTAATCCATTCCTGAACTGGGAGCAGATGAAGTTTCGGATTTTGGAGCAGTTCGCCACGGCCGACGACACCAGCGCCGGTGAGCGTCTGTTGACATTAAGGCAGGAGGGATCGGTACGAGATTACTGCAAGGATTTCATAGCCTTAGCTACAAACTCACCAGAAATTTCTGAGACGGTTTTGGAACTGGCGTTTAAGATCGGGCTCAAACCAAAAATTAAAGCGGGAGTAAAGATGTTTGAGCCGAGAAATCTTAAGAAGATGATGAACGTGGCGAAAATGGTGGAAGACTGGGCTGATCACGATACACCGTCGGGAAACACGCCGAGAGGAGCAGATCGGGTGTCTCGATTGCCTGTAGGGAGAAACGTGACCCAACACTCGCAAGTGGGCCAATATTCTGGTAATGGGCCTGCAATTCTCAAGCCCAAGCCCCATCAGGGAAATGAGACTACGTCGTTCCGTGGATCAGGTCACAAGACTCAAGCAAATCACAATCGCTTGAGACCACCTTTCCGACGATTGACGTCAACGGAAATCGCGAAATGGAAAGCCGAAGGTTTGTGCTACAAATGCGATGAGAAATTCCATGGCAACCACCGTTGTCGTCTACAGGAGCTTCAGATTCTGATGGTTCGCGAAGACGGGACAGAATTGGAGTTACCCGAACAGACCGACGAGAGCGAGGATGAACAGGAGTCGGAAGTCTCGGAGCTTGCGGAGTTGTCTTTAAATTCAATGGTTGGAATCTCATCACCAAGGACAATTAAGCTCAAGGGGTCGATCAGTTCAGAAGAGGTGGTTGTGCTAATCGACAGTGGAGCTTCTCACAATTTCATCTCGGAGAAGGTGGTTCAAAAACTCAATCTTGCAACTAAGGCTACTTACGGGTACGGTGTGTTGACGGGGACTGGTCTCACAGTTCGTGGGAAGGGTCTGTGCAGAGGTGTCAAGCTAGTAATGCAAGGGTATGCGGTAACCACTAATTTTCTCCCTCTTGAATTGGGTAGCGCAGATGTGATTCTCGGCATACAGTGGCTAGATACTCTGGGAGATACAAAGGTCAATTGGAAACTGCAGGTGTTCAAATTCAAAGTGGATGGAGTGGAAATCGTATTAAGGGGTGACCCAAGTCTTTGCAGCTCCTCAGTCTCTCTAAAATCTCTTTGGAAAGCATTGGAAAAACAGGGAGAGGGGATGATGGTGGAGTTTGGAGGTTTACAGACATATGCAGTATCGGACCAAACGCCTCCTCCTTCATGCTTACAGACTGTTCTGTTGGAGTATGAGCATATTTTTGACGAACCTCAAGGGCTACCACCTTCGAGGGGGAAAGAACACGCCATCACCCTGGAGCAAGGCACCAGTCCAGTAAGTGTACGACCGTTCCGTTATCCACATGCCCAGAAAACCGAGATCGAGAGACAAGTTTCGGCGATGCTTGCTGCAGGCATCATCAAGGATAGTGGCAGCCCATTTTCGAGCCCGGTATTACTAGTAAAAAAAAAAGACGGGAGTTGGAGATTTTGCGTAGACTATCGAGCACTCAACAAGGCAACAGTGGCTGATAGCTATCCTATACCTATGATCGATCAATTATTGGATGAGCTGCAAGGGGCAGTGGTGTTCTCCAAATTAGATTTGCGTTCGGGGTACCACCAGATACTGGTAAGAGCTGAGGATGTCCAGAAAACTGCTTTTCGGACACACGACGGGCATTATGAGTTCTTAGTAATGCCGTTTGGACTCTCCAATGCACCAGCAACTTTTCAATCACTAATGAACGACGTCTTCCGCAGCTTTCTCCGAAAGTTTGTCCTGGTATTTTTCGATGACATACTCGTATATAGTCGAACGATGCAGGATCACGCTTCACATCTGAGAACAGTGCTCAATGTACTCTCCAAGCAGAGGCTATACGCAAACAGAAAAAAATGTCAGTTTGGTAGCGGCCAAATCGAGTACCTTGGGCATATCATTTCAGCAGAAGGGGTGGCTGCGGATTCAAGTAAAATTCAAGCTATGACTAGCTGGAACCAACCACGAAACGTGAAGGAGTTGCGAGGGTTCCTTGGATTAACGGGATACTACCGGAAGTTTGTTATGGGATATGGGGCAGTGGCGCGACCCCTGACTGAATTACTAAAGAAAGATAACTTCAAATGGGGTGAAGCAGCCACTGAGGCCTTCAGCAGGTTGAAGACTGCAATGACCTCTGTTCCTGTATTAGCATTGCCGGATTTTGAAGCCCTATTTGTAGTGGAATCTGATGCATCTGGAGTGGGTTTGGGAGCAGTCCTTATGCAACATCAAAGACCTATTGCCTACTACAGTCAGGCTCTCACGGAGAGGCAGAAGCTCAAATCTGTGTACGAGAGGGAATTGATGGCTATTGTCTTCTCCATACAAAAATGGAGGCACTACTTGTTAGGCAGGAAATTTCTGGTCAGGACAGACCAAAAGAGCCTTAAATTTCTGCTTGAACAAAGGGAAATCAACATGGAATATCAGCGTTGGTTGACAAAGTTGTTGGGGTTTGATTTCGACATTCATTACAAACCGGGCTTGGAGAATAGAGCTGCGGATGCATTGTCTCGAAAGCACGTTGTCTCAGAATTAACTGCACTCACGGTCCCAGCAGCCATTCAGTTAGAGGAAATTTGCAGTGAGGTTGACAGAGATTCAGATTTGCGTAAGATCATGGAAGAATGCTTGCAAGGGTCTGCTAGTCACCCAGATTTTTCTGTAGTACAGGGGAGGTTGCTAAGAAAAGGGAAGCTGGTAGTGCCCAAAAACTCCAAGTTGATTGGATTAATATTGCATGAGTTCCATGATGGGAAAATTGGAGGACATGGAGGAGTTCTTAAAACACAAAAGAGGATTGGCGATATGTTCTTTTGGCAGGGAATGATGACCGATATCAGGCGTTATGTAGCTGGCTGTCAGACTTGTCAACGCCAAAAATACTCTACTCTGGCACCGGGTGGGCTCCTGCAACCTCTTCCCATTCCATCAAATGTGTGGGAGGACATATCCATGGACTTCGTTGAAGGTATGCCTAGATCAGAAGGTTACAATGCAGTTTTGGTGGTTGTGGACAGGCTCACGAAGTATGCTCACTTTATCAAGCTGAAACATCCCTTTACAGCAACAGAGGTGGCCATTATTTTTGTCCAAGAAGTTATTAAACTGCATGGGTTTCCCAGGTCCATTGTTTCAGACAGAGATAAGGTGTTTACTAGTAACTTCTGGAAAGAACTTTTTCGGTTATCAGGTACAAGCTTGTGCTTCAGCACTGCCTACCATCCACAGTCGGATGGTCAGACAGAGGTCACTAACAGAGGACTTGAGACATACCTACGGTGTTTCTCTAGTGAGAAGCCAAGGTCGTGGTCACAATTCTTACCGTGGGCAGAGCTGAGCTATAACTCTTCCTTCCACTCAGCAATACATATGTCACCTTTCAAAGCCACTTACGGAAGGGATCCACCCGTCCTACTAAGGTACGAAACTGGTTCCACTACTAATGCAAGTTTGGAGGACAAGCTGAAAGACAGAGATGATATTTTGGTGCTCCTTAAAGGCCATCTGCATAAAGCTCAACAACTGATGAAGCAGAGAGCTGATGAGCACCGTAGAGAGGTTGAGTTCGCTGTGGGAGACTCAGTGTTCCTGAAAATGAGACCTTATCGCCGGCAGTCTTTAGCTAGGAGGCCTAATGAGAAGCTCGCAGCAAGGTATTATGGTCCTTTTACCGTGGAAGCAAAGGTGGGCAGGGTTGCATATCGCCTTATACTTCCACCTGAAGCACGAATCCATCCCACCTTTCATGTTTCACAACTCAAAAAGGTTGTGGGCAACTCACTTGCAGCAGTGTCTATTCCGCCACAATTGACAGCAGAAGGTGTGTTGGAAGCCGAACCGGAGGCAACGATGGGGTTCCGCAACAACAGTGTCACAGGTCAAGAGGAAGTGCTTATAAAGTGGAAAGGTTTGCCAGATTTTGAATGTTCATGGGAATGGATAAGCACAATGAGGAGGCAATTCCCTCATTTTGACCTTGAGGACAAGATCAATTTCAAAGGAGGGGGTATTGTTAGCTATGAAGCCCAACACCCACCCATCATCTATGAATATAAGAGGAGGAAGAAGGCCCAAGAAGAAACTAAGGAGTAATCGTAAGGAGGAGGGATCTCAGGTCAAAGGTATGTGGACTTGACTTGAGTGGTGTGACGTGAGTTAAGGAATAAACCACAGTTAAAGGGAATATTGGAGGTTGTAACAAACCACGTGAGGAGTGGTGACGTGGCTAGTATAATCTTAATAGTATTTATGCACTGTAAGCTGTCTATGTTCAGTATCGAGTGTTTTGATCAAAGTTGTAGGGGAGGAGAGAGACTCCAGAATAAATCTCTCAGGTTCCTGTATCTACTTTTGATCATTGAGAAATAAAGGATTGGTTCTTATTTCCATTAAGTATACGTTTGACAAGGTAAACGTATCACAAAAATGATATCTAAACAGGGTAGGGTCTAAATAGGTTGGTTCCGCCCATTCTAACATCGCCACGTTTGTCTATGCAATTTGGGAACACAACATTGCTTCAATCAAATATGCGCTCTCTATTTTTCCTTTCATACAAAGTATCATTATCTCTTCAACTTCACCAGCTACAAATCTCTCTCAACAGATTAGAGGAAAATGAAAAGCTTAAATATTATTCAATCAAAATAAAAATCTGTTTCTCCAATCAAAGAAGAAAATAGTGATCCTTATATACATACACAAACATCTCTATCGCCACTATATTTATACAGACAAGGGTCTTTGTCATCTTCCCTCATTGATCTTGACTCCAAGCATTGGTTTAGAGTCGGTGTTTCTGGGTGATATCTCGGAGCCATGCGTCACCAAGCTCGTGGAGAAAGATTCTGAAGCGCCTGTGTCGTCTTTAGTTTGAAAGCCGCTGAGAGATGAGTTTGTGGTGTCATCAAATCTCCAGTCGGTTAGGTAGCCTGGCTTAGAGGTGACATCACTGACCTCAACGTCTCCTGAAAGCATGGCCACCACTCTTGACATTGCTGGTCTCAAGGCATGAGATGTCTGAGTGCACAGCAGAGCAATGCCTATCATGCGTTTCACTTGTTCCATGTTGAATTCAGCCAGCTCATGATCAATAAGTTCAACTTCACGACTTTTCTCGTGTAGATTCCATGCCTGTAACCAAAACAGAAAGAAAAAAGAACACAAGGATTATCAGCTTTTGCTAAAGGGCACAAGTAATGACGTACCCATTCAAGAAGATTCATAACTATCTCAGACTTCCCTCATTTACAATCAATTATAACATGTAATGACGTACCCATTCAAGAAGATATCTTTTTTCATCCTCCAATTTCTCATCAGAGTTTGGCCTTCCACTCACTAGCTCAAGAGCCACAACACCAAAGGCATACACATCCGTTTTCTCTGTTAGATGTCCACGCATAGCATACTCTGGCGCCAGATATCCACTGCATTGGTACAAACAACCGCACAAAAATGTGTTATAAATTCATAATGTGTTGCAAACCAAATGTACAGCCTAGGTTGTCAGGGTTTGGGGATACATACATCGTCCCAGCAACTCGGGTACTTATATGGGTTTTCTTGTCATCGTATAGTTTTGCAAGCCCAAAATCAGAAACTTTTGGGACCAGTTCAGAGTCAAGCAAAATGTTGCTGGCCTTCACATCCCTGTGTACTATGCGAAGCCTCGCCTCCTCGTGGAGATAAACTAGACCTCTGGCTACTCCCAGACATATCTCATAACGGGTTGACCAATCAAGATGTAAAGTCTTATCCCCTGCAACATCCAAATCAATGCCAAGTGCATAATGAGTGCTTTTAGCTTGGCAGAAGCATTGATCGATAAATCATGTTTTTTAGCGTACCAAATAGTGCTTGATCAAGACTTCCGTTAGGAAGGTATTCATATACGAGCAAACGATGATCTCCTTCATAGCAGCACCCATAAAGTTTTACTAAGTTGCGATGCTGAACTGCAGAAATTGCTACTATTTCTGCAACAAATTGTCCCTTCCCTTGCCGGGATCCCACCGACAACAACTTCACTGCTACCTCTCTTCCGTCATTGAGGTTTCCCTGTTGAATGTGTTATTCAAAACAAAACATATTCAAAGGTATCTCGAAGTATATTTAGATATTTCATCCATTTTAGTATAGGACTTACCTTATAAACAGGCCCAAATCCTCCCTCTCCAAGCTTGTTTGAGGGATCGAAATCTTGAGTTGCACTTTTAAGTTCAGAGTAAGTAAAAGTGTAAGGCTTTACGTCCATACTAAGTATCTCTGCAACAACAACAAAAAACCCGGTTCTTGAAAATGAACCAATTGGAAAGATGATATTCAAGTTTAACTTTTGATCAGAGTGCTAAAATTATTTAGCTCAAGGGCATGTTGTTTTCTTATTACATATACCTTCATCATCTGTGTACCGCTTTCTTCTTTTTCGGATGATGAAGATAACCACACCCGCAAAGATGCTCAAAAGTCCTAAGCCAACAATGACACCCACAATAGTACCAGTCCTGTTCTTTCCCTTTGATGGTGGCCTATTGCCCACAGTTGGTGTAAAATCTGAACAGCAATATGTAACACTTAGGCACTGACTAGCATCAGGAAATAGTAAAATTCAGGACGAAAAAGGATTTTTCATTTGTTGTGTTACCTGGTGTTGCACTAACGGCCGATATTAATGGCCCATAAGCCCCTTGGATAGGAATACAGCATGTTCCTTTTCCAGCCCAGAAAAGATGAATTTCGAGGTAATTTTCTGATACATTTGCTTTATATTCTATCTCAACTGCTCGAACAGTAGAGTCACCAGCTGTTCTGCGTACATCAAAATTCTTTTCAACAAGTCTTCCCTGGAAAAACATCAGAAACATATCCAAAAGAAGGTTATTATTACACCAAAATTTAACTTGTAAAGCGGAAAGCTCGATCAAGCAGTGCAGACCTGGACATAAATGTCGAAACGTCGTCTTCCTAGACCTCTCCAAGTGTTAGAAGTAGAACCAAGAATTTGTATTTCAGCAAACTGAAGTTTTACGGTATAGCCTCCGTTTTCTAGCCCCAACCCATAATACCTTAGGGAAGATGCAGAAAGTCTTGCTGACTGAAAAAGCTCTGAGTCCAAAGTGTTGATAAATTGTGATTGTGAAGTAGCTATGTATATATTATTGCTACTTCCGGCAAAAAGTCCTACGCTACTGGCTGCCCATCTCTGAACATCACTCACGACAAATGAAGCTGGTCCAAGTTCCTCGTTCTCCCTCTCATATACTGCTCCACTAACAGACCGTATTTGTGGGCCTCCGCAGTTGATCGAAAAGTCAGAATCTAGAGACCCGTCAATAGAGAAAATCTTAAGCAATTTTTTTCCAACAGTACATACAAGCACTGTCCATGTGGTTTGCTCATAGCAGATAGAGAAAATGGTTATGAGGAAGATATCTCTTTGTTACACTTACATATTCCTTTGCCACTATTGCAGGGGAAGTTCTTCTGCAGGCAGTTCAGTCCTGATAAAACCCTTTTACCAAAAAGAAAATGATAATTCGTTTATACCTTCCAAAGTGAAGTTTTTTCTGCATCCGTTTGCAGGAAAAAAAAAAAAGAGAAACATATAGGAATTTCAAGCAACAAGAACATATTTGAGAAAATCACCTGTTGTCAAGACCTTCCAAGGTGAAGTTGTTAGCAACTAGGTTGCTGCACAAATAACATACAGTTTTGTTATGATTATAATAAATATTCTACAAAAAGGAAGCTTCATGCTGGATATGAAGAAACAGCGTGAATACATAAGTAGAGGAATAGTGTTTTCTTTACTTACAGTTTCAAGTTTGGTAAGCTGACCCATGAAGGAAGACTTCCAGACAAATCATTGTACGACACATCTCTGTAAGTATAAAAGAACAATAATTAGGATCTACAGAATATGTTAAGTATATTCCTAAACAGTTTCCTAATTATCTTGGCAAGTACGAAATATATCAGGAGGATCTGTTGACAAACCCTCCAAAACATTATGGGCTTTGTTACTCACATATTGCTCAAAGTCTGCCTCTTTTGAGTAGGCAAGGAACCATTCAATGTGTTATTTCCCAGAAACCTAATATGAAGACATAAAAGTTTGTCCACAATTATCCGGCTAGTTGTACATAAGGATCCAAAAGAAGCAGAAAACATATCATCTTACAAGTGAGTAAGTCGACTTAAGTTGAAAAGTGAAGCCGGAATTGGTCCATGTAGTTTGTTGAAGCTTAAATCACTGGGAAACCAATATGAATTACACGGTCACACATTAGACCATTCATGTTTCACAATGAATGAGGAAAAACAAGAAATTATATTATCAGCAATTTAAGATCATTTCATATATATTCTCTCGGTGGCTTTCACAAACTATCTCACTAGCTCTTCTCACAACAAATAAAGACCCTGGAACAGCTTTCTGAGCATTTGAAGAAACACACTGACATATGCACTTACACTTGTTGCAGACTTGAGTGTTCTCCGATATTAGACGGTATTGTCCCAGTGAGATTGATGTTCCTCAATACTCTGCATGCGACATATATCATCAATGTTAATAAATATACAGAGGGAAACGTACAGTTGATGAATTGGAGGTAGAAGTTGCCTTACAATGTACTTAGAGATTTCATGTCTTTGATGAATTCAAGAGAAGAGCTGACATTGGATATATCACCAAGCCTCCTACATTTAGAATAGGATTAATTATATGTGGAGATCGAGAGGTGAATAATTAATGATTCAGAGACACATACAGTTCTGTCAAAGAAGTTAAGTTGGAAAATGACGAAGGTATCGGACCACTCAAACCAGTTCCGAGAATTCTCCTGCAATTTTAGCAATCGTTGAATCCCAAATATAACTGTCATATAGTATAACAAGAGCAAACAAATCCATTATGCATGTAAAAATGAAATGAAATATTCTTACAAGGTAGTAAGATTGGTCCATTTTCCTATAAAGTCTGGTATCTGACCTGTAACTTCCAGATCCGTAATCCAGCTGGTACAAACAGGGCATTGAGGAAAAAACTCACCCCAACAAAATAACACTTATATGCGAATTCAAGAAATCTTACGCGTCTGTCAGCCCCACAAGATTAGCAAATGATAAAGGTATTTCCCCTCTGAGTCCAGAACTTCCTATGTACCTGCAATACATGTAAGACATTCTTTAGAAGTTTATGGTTGGTGAACAATAGATATCTGAATTATAAACAGGAAAAACAAAAAAAAAACACTTGACAGAGATACACACACTCACATTTGCTGTAGTTTTGTACAACTCCCAATCTCAGGTGGTATAGAACCGGAGAAGTTATTTGAACTAATACCACTGCCGGGAAAAAAAACAGAAACCATCAAAGTCTCCCAGAAGCAAGCAAGTGTGAAGACAATGAAGAAGTAACCAAAGCTTACAGTGATCTTAAATCAGTAAGCAAACCAATTTCCTTAGGAACAGGGCCAGACAAGGCATTGATCCCAAAAGTCCTAGGAAAAAAAAAAAAAATTGAGCCTAGGAAATAGAGAAACGAGGAAGAAGAAGGATTCACAGGATATTATTTACATATATTGCATTCGAGTCAAGTTTCCAATTGCAGGAGGCAGGGAGCCTGTGAGAACATTTTGACGCAAGTCCCTGAAAGATGAGGTCCAATCTCAAGATGTGGAATAATTAAGAAGAAAAAAGTGTGTATTATATAGTGAGTGATTGATAGTACAGATTTATGAGGAATTGCAAAGTCCATAGCTCTGGAGGAATAGGTCCTACAACTTCCCTGGCATAAACCTTGCTGCATGCATGTGAAAACAAAAACATCCATTATTAAAGAGAAAAAACAGTGGGAGGAGAATGCGTCAAACAGTTGGGGTGCGTACAGGACGGTGATGCGGCAGATGGTGGAGTTGACAAAATTGCAGTCGCATTTGATAAGAGGGTTGTAGGCAGTGTTGGTGTTGGTGACACTGTCGTCGATGGCGGCGCCGGAGCAAAGTTCGCCGGTGATGTTCCATTCCGTAGGCGCCCGGATCCTCCAAGCCGCGAAGATGGAGTTCAAAGCTAGCGCTGTTTGTTTACATATCATTATCAATATCATTATAGTTAGTTCTTGAAATTTCTTTGGATAGAAAAGGCAGTAGAGTAGATCATCAAAACTAGAATTATTGAAGCGTTGGAAAGAAGAAGAAGAAGAAGACAGACCATCGTCGCGATGAGTAGTGGCTCCGGTTCGGTTTTGAGCTCGAACCAAACCGGATATACACAAGACGGCGAGGAGCAGACAAAGAGACCTGGGCATCGTCGTCGATGTGAGAGAAACCCAAAAACGGAGCTTTTCACTTTGGTTCAAAATTTTCATTTATTTGGACTTTTGAAGCAGGCAGGCAGGAGAAGAGTTGCATTCTGCTTTATTTATTTTGAATTAACAAAGTATGGTGGTCTAACCAACACGGTAATAATCCCTTCGTGGAGTGCACGCGCCTCCGTGTCAACAATGGCGGCCGAGTGCAACCATCACCACCACCTTAAAGAAATAATATAATATAGAAAAATAATACATACAGTCAACCCTTTAAATTATAATTGGTTAGAGCATCTCCATTAGAAGTTTCTAGAGGGGGTCTTAGAATAAAATAAAATTAAAAAAATTAAAAAAAATTGAAAAGCCCAAAAATGTTAACATACCGTCTCTTAACTAAGAGTTTTTAGACACAGTCTCTTAGGCAGTTCTTAACATACTTGTCGAAAGTGGATTGGTTTCTGGTAAAAAATAAATTATGCGATTTCTTCATCTTCTTCTCTTCTCTCTCGTCGATTCTGGTGGAGAAAACAAAAAGTGTCCATTGGGGATGGAGAAGAAGCTCCGCCTCTACAGACGCCATCAACGATAAGCTCTTTTCATTCTCCGTCATCGGAAGTTTTTGTGACGATTTCAATTTAAACCGGAGGTAATCTGGATCTCTTCGTCTTTGGCAACAACAGTTGCGATTCCGATTTTTTCCTGTTTCTGATTTTGATTTTGATTTTTGTGTGGAAGATAGAAATCAAGTCGGACGCTTTGATCAATGGATTGGCTGGAGCTGGTGGTGGGATCATTGCTCAACTCCTCACGTATCTTCTACAAACTGTACGATTCTTTTTGCCTTTTCTTCTTCTGGATAATCTTCGTCTTGTTTATGAAGGGATGGTGATTGTTTATTGAATTGCTTCTGATTTGTATTGAAGGTTGTGAAACAAGAGGGATGGGAGCGATTATATGGTGGATTGGCGCCGTCTCTCGCCGGAACTGCGGCATCACAGGTTTCATTCTCTCACTTCTGTATATATATATCTGGAGAATCTGTATTTTTAGCCAATTTGTGATTCCAATTTAAGAATAGAGGAAAGAAAGTACTGGATGTATTTTTTTGGCTTCTATAAGCCTTTTGATTACTTACTTGCTCACTCTTTTTGGATGACACAGGGTGTGTACTACTACTTCTACCAAATGTTTTAGAATCAAGTGGAAGTTGCAGCTCTTGCACGAAGTAAGAAAGGTTTGGGTGATGGATCAGTTGGGATGTTTTCTTCACTTTTAGTGGCTGCCTTAGCCGGGTAAAGCAGCAGTCCTTAATGTGATTTATGTATGATAGTTTTTGGCATGTTACCATGCGTATCATCATATGTTAGCAATGCCATACATAAGTTTTTTGAATGGTTGATGCTTAGATGCTTCAGTTCTGTACTTCTTTCTTATAATTTTTACACTGGCTGTCTGGAGTATATGAAATGAAGGCTCAAAGGCAATAGATAAACCCCACAACGTTGATCCAAATATAAGGTTTTGTTTATGAATATCCACCATAGTAGATTTCTCTGCATTTTTGGAGTTTCAAGTTTAGGTTTTTTTATTCAAGTATATGTTTTGTTCATTAACCTGCCATAGAAATGTTCTCTGCTTTCTCCGGGATATTCGAGTTTTGGTTTTTGATCCAAGTAAACGTCTTGTTCATGAACCTCACCATCAAAATCAAGCATTGTTCTGTTATTTTGAATAATTCATTGTTGTTTTCTCTGTTTTACATTGAAAATTTCTCTGTTTTCTCTAGAGATTAGAGTTTTGGATTTCAATCCAAGTATTTGAGATAAGGAACAAAAATATTATTTTTTAATTTTTATGTACTCCATAGGAAGTTCACTAATAGAGGAGCAAAAAAATATAAAGTTCTTCACTATTCATTAAAAGCAAAAAACTATTAAAAAAATTGTTATGAACCCCAAAAGAGGTTCACCAATGGAGATGCTTTTAGACGACAAAGTCTTGATGTTTTATGTTTTGTTTACCAACCTCGACGCTTCTTTCAATTACATACAAGCTGAACCAGTCCAAAGGTAAAAAGAAAAACTCAAAAGGTACGTGTGGAAGGAGGATCCTTTGGAGTTTCAGGCAATATCCAGCTTGAGCTCGTTGAACCACTCATGAAGCTCATTGCGTTCTCGAATGTTCTCTCCGACACGTACCCTGGCTTCTCATTGGCTTCCGTTACCTCCACATTCCCCGTCAACATGCCTACCACTCGGGACATCGTTGGCCGTATTGCATGATCCGTTTGTGTGCACAAGAACGCTACCCCTATTACACGCTTCACTTCTTCCTCCTCATATCCTCCTCTTAGTTCCGGATCCACCACTTCCAAATCACGATTCTCTTCGTGTAGCCTCCATGCCTGCCACCACCAAATTAACATCTTCTTCTTCTTATAATTAACTAACTAAGGCTCACATACACATTCAGAATTCTTGGCAAATAATTAACTTACCCATTCCAGAAGGTATTGTTTGTCGTCATCCAGTTCTGGAGAGGAGTTAGGCCTTCCGCTCACAATTTCCAGTGCCACTATACCAAAGGCAAACACATCCGTCTTCTCCGTAAGATGTCCAAGCATCACGTACTCTGGTGACAGATATCCACTGCATGCAATATTGTGTAACAACAATCAACAACGCTAACTCTTGTCATTTCACAAAACAAATTAATCACTCTTTTATATTTACATTGTCCCTGCCACTCGGGTACTTATGTGCGTCTTCTTATCATCATATAGTTTTGCCAATCCAAAGTCCGAGAGTTTCGGTATCAGATCCGAGTCCAGCAGAATATTGCTTGCCTTCACATCCCTATGCACTATACGAGGACTTGACTCCTCATGCATATATGCTAAACCTTTTGCTACTCCCAGGCATATCTCCAAACGGTCTGACCAACCAAGCTGCAAACTGTTTTCCTCTGCGACACTCAAGCATGCATGCAATGTGTAAGAGAATAAGTGCTTCTTACAAAATCTCACAAGTTGTTCATCAACATACATACCGAATAGAGCTTGATCTAGACTTTTGTTTGAGAGGTATTCATATACAAGCATGCGCTGATTTCCCTCAATGCAGCATCCATACAGTTTTACAAGGTTGCGATGCTGAACAGCTGATATAGTGGCAATCTCCGCAACAAATTGACCCTTGCCTTGCCTGGATGCAACTGACAATTGCTTCACCGCTATCTCTCTTCCGTCGTTCAGTTTTCCCTGTATATACCACTGAATACTTTTAGAATATATATATAGCCAATGCATTCATCTCTTCCACTATATATATATATTGGTGTTTCATCACATTCTGCAAATTAAGGGTCTTACCTTAAAAACAGGTCCAAATCCTCCCTCCCCAAGCTTGTTGGAATGATCAAAATCTTGAGTTGCAGCTCTTAGCTCTGAGTAACTAAAGGTGTAAGGCCTTATGTCCAGACTATGTAGCACTGCATAAAAGTATGTAGTTGAAAAGAAGCAGTTCACAGATTCGACTTTACTAATATTGCCACAGCTCTATTTACCTTCTTCATCAGCCGCCCTTTTTCTTTTCCGACGGATGATTAAGATGATAGCAGTCACCAAGATACTTATCATTCCTGCTCCTACAATGGCCCCTACAATTATACCAATTTTTTTCTTGGATTTCGAGGGCATCTTATTATCTACAGTAGGTACGAAATCTGCAGAGAGAAGAAAATCTGGTAGTGAGAAGAGACATTGGACTCTAGGAAGATCATGTAATGAAGATATTTGACCTTATATACCTGGCTTTGCACTGATAGCTGAGACTAACGGCCCATAAGTCCCTTGAGCAGGAATGCAACATGTCCCTTTTCCAGCCCAAAAAAGATGAATTTCCATGTAATTTTCAGATACATTTGCTTTATATACCCTTTGAATCACCCGGGCAGTAGAACCGTTAGCTCTTCTGTGCATATCAAAATCTTTTTCAACAAGTTTTCCCTGAAAATCAGAGGTCATGAAAAGTTGAGCCTCATAATGCAGATAAACCGTTTCCTCTCTTTTGTTCAAAAAAACTACCACATACTTGAAATGACAAGATGAAAATAAAATAATGAATTCACAGACAAGAACAAGAAGATGCTCAATGTAATAGAAGAGACCTGGACATATATGTCGAAAAGTCGCCTGCCAAGACTTCCCCAGGTATTAGAACCTTGTATTTGTATTTCACCAAACTCAACTGTTACACTATAGCCTCCATTTTCTAGCCCCAGTCCGTAATACCTTAGAGAAGATGCAGAAAGCCTCGCTGATTGAAAAAGTTCTGAGTCCGAAGTGTTTGCAAATCGTGTAGCTGAAAGAGCTATGTATTGATTACTGTTACTCCCAGTAAACAGTCCTACATTGCTGACTGCCCATCTCCGCGTTCTACTTACGAAAAATGAAGCTGGTCCAAGCGCTTCCTCGTCCCTCTCATACAAAGCTCCACTACTAGACCTGATCTCCGGGCCTCCACAGTTGACCGAAAAGTTGAAATCTGGACACCCATAGATTAGATAGAGAGAGAGAAGCATGCATGTTGTTAACCAACGTATATGCATCCTAACATTGTCAATGCCGAAACTGAATAAGTTTCAAAATACCATTTAGATGCACTTACATACTCCTTTTCCTCGATTGCAGCGGAAATCCTTCTGGAGGCAGTCCAGTCCAGGGAAAACCCTTTTTGAAAGAACAAAAAGTACTAAAATGAGAAATATGGCATGTAGATGAACATTTTTCATGCTTGAGAAATAGAAATTATGTACAACTTTAGGCACCAAGAAGAGAACAAGATTGACGAAGTCACCTTCTGTTAGAACCTCCCACTGTAAAGGAGTTGGCAATCAGGTTACTACCAAAAAAAAAAAAGGTTTGTTTTCAGCACAATAATGTATTATATATGTGCCATGAAATCTAAGCACATAGTTCCCGAACATACAGTCGCAAGTTTTGTAGGCGAACCCACGAAGGAAGATTCCCAGCTAAATCATTGTATGAGACATCTCTGCACATAAAACACTTTGAAGTGAATTGACAAGTTTTCAATAGAGAAGATACATTCCTCTACATATATAATTGGTTACTCACAGATTGCTAAGAGAGGGACTCTTTTGAGTGGGTAAGGAACCACTCAACTTGTTATTTCCAAGAAACCTTAATGAAGGCAACAGCATTTATTATACTGAGTTAGTCAGCGAATTAGCATGTGATGGGAAAAACGAATTTATTCTTACAAGTGAGTAAGTTGGCTTGAGTTGAAAAGAGAAGCTGGAATTTTCCCAGTTAAGTTGTTGAAACTCAGATCACTGGAAAAAAACAAATAATGTTTATTGCTTTATGTAGGAAAGTTTATCATCTCAGTTTAGTAACATGGGACAACAGTTTGTGTTCCCATATATACTTACAGTTGTCGCAGCTGAAAGTAATCACCAATATTGGAAGGTATTGTGCCTGTAAGATTATTGTTCCGTAATACTCTGCATGATATATATAAAAATGAGCTAAAAGGCGTTCATCAAGAATAGGACAAAGCTGAACACAAGTCCTTACAGGACACTTAGAGATTTCATGTTCCTGATGAATTGAAGAGAAGAACTACTATTGGATATTTCACCTAGTCTCCTGCATTTTGGATTTCCATCAGTATGGAGAAAAAAGGACGAGGTGAAGGAGAAAAGAAGACTTACAATTCTGTCAACGAAATTAAGTTTGCAAATGTAGATGGAATTGGACCACTCAAACTAGTCCCCAGAATTCTCCTGCAGAATAGCCAATTGGTGGATAAATAGAGTGGTATACCATCAATTCAAAATTCAATATGAAATTTCTTACAGAGTAGTAAGTTTGGTCCAATTTCCTATAAAGTCTGGTATCTGACCTGTAAGCTGGATATCATTAATCCAACTGAAACCACACGGGAAAAAAAAAAGAGTCAATCCAAAACCTATGAAGACTTAGGTGTATATATGTTAAATGAGATACAATAACAACAACCCACGAGCTTATAATAAAAATCTTACGCTTCTTCCAAGTCCACAAGATTAGCAAATGATGAAGGAAGTTCACCAGTAAGTCCTGAACTTCCAATGTAACTGTCATAAATATCATAGATTGTGATGATGCAAGAAATACTAAATGTCACCGTCCATTATTTTGGAGTTTTACAGGGAATGCATGAATTAAAAAACTTACATTTTGACTAGCCTCGCGCAATTTCCAATCTCAGGTGGTAGAGAACCGGAGAAATTATTCATATCAATCGCTCTGTACAAAAAAAGAAGAAAGAAGAAGTTGAAAATCTATCTGCGAAAACCAATGAGAAAGTGTGATCATGTACTTGTCCTCCTTACAGTGATCTTAAATCAGTGAGCAGTCCGATTTCTTTGGGAACTGGTCCTGACAATGCGTTGGCCCCAAAAGTCCTAAGTAAAGGAAGGAATATGTAGGCAGAAATAAGAAGAAGAAGAAGAGGAAGGAAAGAAATGCTCATAAAATTAGTAGCTTACATCCACTGCATGCGAGTCAGGTTTCCAATGCCAGGAGACAGGGAACCAGTCAAGAAATTCTGATTTAGGTTCCTGCAGAAAAGGTGGAAAATTAATTGTGTCCAATGCAAAGACTTTGTTATTATTAAGCAAAGAAAAAAAACGGTACAGATTTGAGATGTAAACAAGACTCCAGAGGTCTTGAGGAATTGGTCCGGAAACATTCATACCACGAGCCCTCCTGTGACACAACACAAGCAAACAAGCAGTAATTTCAGAGAAATGCGAACAGGTGGAAGGAAGGCAGTTGAAAGAGTTAACGTACAGAGAGACGATGCGGCATATAGTGGAGTCGACAAAAGAACAGTCGCACTTGATGAGAGGGTTGAAGGCTAAGTTGTCGATGCTGACGCTGTCGTCGATGGCGGCTCCGCTGCAAAGTTCGCCGCTGATGTTCCATGCGTCCGTCGCCGTTATCTTCCACGTCTCGAAGATCTTGTTCAACGCCCGAGCTGGGAACATAACAAATAATAATAATAATGGGTTATTCTTCAATCATATCGTCTTCTTCTTCATAAACAAGAAGCTGGTCCATAAAAATAATAACAAAATTTAATTGGAGAGGACCTTCGTCGGGATCAGTAGTGGCTCTGGTTCGGTTCTGTGGTCGAACCACATGAAATAAACAAGACATGGACACGAACCAAACTGCCATAAAGAGATACAGAGACCGCCTGCTTAACCTCGGCATCGTCGGTCGAGAGAGAGAGAGAGAGATCCAGAGCTTGAGTAAACTCGCCATCTTTTTATGCTTTTAATAATACAAAGATTGTGACCAAGCTTTTTCTGTTTTTTGGTCTTTAGTTAGTTTATCCAATAATTAAAACAAAACAAAAAAAAGGTGTCTGAACGCTTGAAAATCACCATTCATTAAGACGTTAATCATTACTTATTAAGCCTTAATTAAACTAAATGAATGGATTAGGTAGTGTATGTCCGTTTTCAATTAAAAAAAAAACTGCTAATTTGTACCGGAACCGGATTCAAACTAAGGGAAGCGTTGACCAAGATGGATGACTACTTATCCATGCATGATATCAGCAAGCTGCCTCTTTTTGAAGCCCGCACGTGTTTTATTCCACCGTTGAATTCGATTAGTTCAAGTTGTAGATATATATACATATATCCACAGAATGATGCAATCAAATCGATTCTATTAAATTATAAATCAATAGGTTTTTTTCCACGAAAGCAATCTATATAATATATTATCCTTTGGCGATTTGGTCGAATTATATTATGATGAGCTTCTCAACTCACTCAAAGGTTTTATCTCACTCGTATCGTATGTACCCTCCAAAGTCATGGGTCATTGGGTCGAGTGGGCCGAAATAAAAATTGTAATTATCGTCTTTTGTTATAAAAGTTAATACAAAAATACTAATTTCCAGGCCTCGATCGAAGCTAGTTTGGGTTTCCTGTGCTAACAAAGTTTCCCATCCCTTTTAAATGAAAAAGCCCATTTTACTCATTAAACTATGACATGTATTACTATTATTAATTTAGATTATGACATACATTGAATTAATAATATATAGTTTTGTTATTTATTTTTTTAAAAATATAAAACTGTGTCATTTACACTTTTTAGAGTGATTTTAATATTGGGTAACTTTTCCAACTATTCAAAAATGGGAAACAGTATATGATTCTCTCTCCTCCGACGGCATAATCCTTGCTCGTTCAATCGATGGGAAGCTACGTAATATCGGCCGTTTCTCAAATCCGTTCAAACCTTCATCTCCCTTTATATGAGCCATTATGATGAATTGTCGAGGTTATACAATTGATTTTAATAAATCAATTATTTATTTGAAGATGATAGTTTATTTTTTGATCAAGTTTTAATTCTCCATTTGACTAGGATAATTATATACTTTTGACCAAGTTTAATTTACTATTAATTAAGAGAATTTTTTGACCAAATTTGAATTTATATAGTGATTAATTACATAAATAAAAACTTGATACAAAAGGTCTATCTATTCGAACTCACACCCAAACCCATACTCAAACTCGTATCGGCTCATTTCGGTGTGCACATATGTAGTTTAGCATGAATTCAGTCTTCTCTTATTTACAATGCTCTTAAGATTTTAAAATTTGTTAGGATTTCTCCACTATATATAGCAACAATGGAGAGAAAGATTCAGATTTTCATTCTTATTCTTAAAAAAAATCTGGATTACATCATTAGCTTTATTTATTATACAAGGATAGAGATGATTCTAGAAGAAGAACATGTGTTCCTGACAACTCACTGATCCTTAGCTATAATATATAAGAGCGTCAATTGGGACATATTATCAGAAGGAGCAGGAAGAATATATAGTTTCATGGTGGATATATATGACGGACCAATTTTTGTTTTTTGTTTGAATCAAAACACGTGTAGAGTTGCACAAGTAACACGACGTCGCGAGGAAGAAGTGCTAAACATTACAATTACACACAGAAGCTCTTAATTTCCTTTTAATATGATGAATCAAGTCATTATACGAGTTGACCCGCTCGAAAAAACAAATTGTTGTTATATCTTATGTAAAAAAAAAACACAAATTGTTGCTAATCATTACGAGTTTCATGTTTATGTTATTTACTTATCCTAGACCCACATGTTACGTCACGTTTTTAAACTTAATCTTATGTCCAATCTGTTTATTTATATTTATGTCATATATATATATATGTATCCGTATGTACGTTACGTATACGTACAAAAGAAGAAGTACGTATGCTGATTTTGATATGGAGGTGGGAGGCATGGATTACTCGTACTTTCACATATTTTTTTAGTACTTTACTGCTAAGAAGATGACCGATCATAACACATTTAACCCCACTCAAAAAATAAGACGACTTAAGACTCTCACTTATTTTTAAATAAAGAAGATGATGATCAGAGCCTATTTACGTGTTTAAATAAAGAAGATGATCGATGATGCAAAATTTTCTTGAACAATCTTGAATCAGGGCCTGGTGGCGTGGGTTTGAAGTCTAACCATGCCATGCCATATTTTAATTTATGGACAATACATACCGATATATATATATTAATTAATCAACTATTCTATTCAATGCTTATGCATCATAATTAATTTATATTC
Organism: Eutrema japonicum; assembly: GCA_030161315.1. NCBI lineage: Eukaryota > Viridiplantae > Streptophyta > Magnoliopsida > Brassicales > Brassicaceae > Eutrema > Eutrema japonicum. Next base: position 48,976,328 of record BSQW01000001.1, read on the forward strand.
TAATCGATTACAAGCTATTTATCATGTCATGTTTTGGATGTACAGCTTCGTGTCATACTTTGAGTTCTAGAAGGAATCATCATCATGCTCATCGATCCTTGATATCTTAGAATAATATTTTTTTTTAAATTTCAGGAAATAGGATTTGCTATTATACAAGTTTAGATTCGAGACGAGAGGCCTTAAATACGATTTTATCATATAATTAATCTCCATCTCGTGTAGGTTTCACTGATGTTAATTAACTCAATAACTAGTGAGAAGGCAAATCTCACATAATGTTAGTTTTAATCCTAGCTCACAGGCAGCTGATAATTATAGCTATATATATGTCTATATACAAATATTTGGCTATGGTGATAAATCATCATCACTGATGATAATGGATTTTAAACGCTTAGATCATGTATCCTAGACATATTTGAATATACACATTTATACACGTAAAAGTATATAGCATTGTAAATCCTAAACATTTTCATTACTAATAATATTTACAGTTTAGCACAAAAAAAAAAAAAAATTCAATATGAAATTTGACACAACAATGACACAACACAAAAAAAATAGAGTGGTATACCATCAATTCAAAATTCAATATGAAATTTCTTACAGAGTAGTAAGTTTGGTCCAATTTCCTATAAAGTCTGGTATCTGACCTGTAAGCTGGATATCATTAATCCAACTGAAACCACACGGGAAAAAAAAAAGAGTCAATCCAAAACCTATGAAGACTTAGGTGTATATATGTTAAATGAGATACAATAACAACAACCCACGAGCTTATAATAAAAATCTTACGCTTCTTCCAAGTCCACAAGATTAGCAAATGATGAAGGAAGTTCACCAGTAAGTCCTGAACTTCCAATGTAACTGTAACATCCCGATTTCTTGTATATGCGGAGAGGCTTATAAGAATTGATTTGGCTACCTATGTCACCAAAGTGCACTTATCTTTTCGGGAACTTGTCCAGAGAGAACTCCAGAGTTAAGCGTGCTTGAGCTGGAGCAATTTAAAGATGGGTGACCTACCGGGAAGTGATTCGCGGTATCGTGTGAGTGAAGACAAAACACGGGGAAAGATCACGTGGTGATTGCAGGGTCAGTAAAAAAATATTACAAGCCTCCCGGACTAATGCATCGGCCGTCGGACAAGGGTGGGGCCCACGGGCCGAGAGAGGGCATGGGACCCACAGGTAGGGGCGGTCGGGGCGTTATAAGTGGTATCAGAGCCGAACCCAAACACGTGTGTGGAGTCAGGTGGGCCCACACCGTCTAGGGTGACGATCCTGGTGCGCAACGTCTCTATGAGTGGGGGTGATTGTAACATCCCGATTTCTTGTATATGCGGAGAGGCTTATAAGAATTGATTTGGCTACCTATGTCACCAAAGTGCACTTATCTTTTCGGGAACTTGTCCAGAGAGAACTCCAGAGTTAAGCGTGCTTGAGCTGGAGCAATTTAAGGATGGGTGACCTACCGGGAAGTGATTCGCGGTATCGTGTGAGTGAGGACAAAACACGGGGAAAGATCACGTGGTGATTGCAGGGTCAGTAAACAAGTATTACAAGCCTCCCGGACTAACGCACCGGCCGTCGGAGAAAGGTGGGGCCCACGGGCCGAGAGAAGGCATGGGGCCCACAGGTAGGGGCGGTCGGGGCGTTATAAGTGGTATCAGAGCCGAACCCAAACACGTGTGTGGAGTCAGGTGGGCTCACACCGTCTAGGGTGACGATCCTGGTGCGCAACGAGGACGTTGCGCTCTATGAGTGGGGGTGATTGTAACACCCCGATTTCTTGTATATGCGGAAAGGCTTATAAGAATTGATTTGGCTACCTATGTCACCAAAGTGCACTTATCTTTTCGGGAACTTGTCCAGAGAGAACTCCAGAGTTAAGCGTGCTTGAGCTGGAGCAATTTAAGGATGGGTGACCTACCGGGAAGTGATTCGCGGTATCGTGTGAGTGAGGACAAAACACGGAGAAAGATCACGTGGTGATTGCAGGGTCAGTAAACAAGTATTACAAGCCTCCCGGACTAACGCACCGGCCGTCGGATAAGGGTGGGGCCCAAGGGCCGAGAGAGGGCATGGGGCCCACAGGTAGGGGCGGTCGGGGCGTTATAAGTGGTATCAGAGCCGAACCCAAACACGTGTGTGGAGTCAGGTGGGCCCACACCGTCTAGGGTGACGATCCTGGTGCGCAACGAGGACGTTGCGCTCTATGAGTGGGGGTGATTGTAACATCCCGATTTCTTGTATATGCGGAGAGGCTTATAAGAATTGATTTGGCTACCTATGTCACCAAAGTGCACTTATCTTTTCGGGAACTTGTCCAGAGAGAACTCCAGAGTTAAGCGTGCTTGAGCTGGAGCAATTTAAGGATGGGTGACCTACCGGGAAGTGATTCGCGGTATCGTGTGAGTGAGGACAAAACACGGGGAAAAATCACGTGGTGATTGCAGGGTCAGTAAACAAGTATTACAAACCTCCCGGACTAACGCACCGACCGTCGGATAAGGGTGGGGCCCAAAGGCCGAGAGAGGGCATGGGGCCCACAGGTAGAGGCGGTCGAGGCGTTATAGTAACTGTCATAAATATCATAGATTGTGATGATGCAAGAAATACTAAATGTCACCGTCCGTTATTTTGGAGTTTTACAGGGAATGCGTGAATTAAAAAAACTTACATTTTGACTAGCCTCACGCAATTTCCAATCTCAGGTGGTAGAGAACCGGAGAAATTATTCATATCAATCGCTCTGTACAAAAAAAAAAAAAAGAAGAAAGAAGAAGTTGAAAATCTATCTGCGAAAACTAATGAGAAAGTGTGATCATATATACTTGTCCTTACAGTGATCTTAAATCAGTGAGCAGTCCGATTTCTTTGGGAACTGGTCCGGACAATGCATTGGCCCCAAAAGTCCTAAGTTAAGGAATATGTAGGCAGAAATAAGAAGAAGAAGAAGGAAAGAAATGCTCATAAAATTACTAGCTTACATCCACTGCATGCGAGTCAGGTTTCCAATGCCAGGAGACAGGGAACCAGTCAAGAAATTCTGATTTAGGTTCCTGCAGAAAAGGTGGAAAATTAATTGTGTCCAATGCAAAGAAAGAATATGCTTGTTCCTAATTAAGCAAAGAAGAAAACGGTACAGATTTGAGATGTAAACAAGACTCCAGAGGTCTAGAGGAATTGGTCCGGAAACATTCATACCACGAGCCCTCCTGTGACACAACACAACACAAGTAAGCAGTAATTTCAGAGAAATGCGAACAGGTGAAAGGCAGTTGAACGTACAGAGAAAGGTGTCTGAACGCTTGAAATCACCATTCATTAAGACGTTAATCATTACTTATTAAGCCTTAATTAAACTAAATGAATGGATTAGGTAGTGTATGTCCGTTTTCAATTAAAAAAAAAAACTGCTAATTTGTACCAGAACCGGATTCAAACTAAGGGAAGCGTTGACCAAGATGGATTACTATTATCCATGCATGATATCAGCAAGCTGCCTCTTTTTGAAGCCCGTACGTGTTTTATTCCACCGTTGACTTGGATTAGTTCAAGTTGTAGATATATATATCCACAAAATGATGCAATCAAATCGATTCTATTAAATTATAACGACCACAAACGATAGAATTTAGGATTAGGACAAGACAAGGACGTCGTCAAATACAAATCAATAGGTTTTTAAATTCCACGAAAGCAATCTATATAATATATCCTTTGGCGATTTGGTCGAATTATATGATGAGCTTCTCAACTCAGTCAAAGGTTTTATCTCACTCGTATGTACCCTCCAAGGCCATGGGTCATTGGGTCGAGTGGGCCGAAATAAAAATGGGTGTAATTATCGTCTTTTGTTATAAAGGTTAATACAAAACAAAAATACTAATTTCCAGGCCTCGATCGAAGTTAGTTTGGGTTAGGCATGACCAAAATGGAATCGTAACCGTATTTCGGACCGTAATCGTACCGTTTTTAAACCGTAACCAAACTATAACCGTGTCAGACGGTTAAAAATCGTAACTGTTAACCGTAAAAATATATTGGTTATGGTTAAAAAAATTATTAACCGTAACTATTAATTAACCGTAACCGTATCAAAACCGTTGGTTAACTGTAAAATTAAACCGTAAAATTTTAACCATAACCGTTTTAAAAATAAAATTTTATATACTAATAATTATAATTAGTTCTGTAAAATTAAAAATTCAAAGAAAATTATATATAATCAATTTACCAATAGCAAATGCAAATCTAACAAATAGAAATATTAATAACTTAAACGTGCTTGACTAATTCATATTTTTCTAACAAATATAAAAAATATTTTAACAAAACAGTTTTATGAAGAAATATACTTCCTCTGTTTCACTCGTCAAAATAGATAATTTTTATTTTTTTATCATTCTAGTTTATAAAATTTATAATTATTTAATTATGACATTAACCATTTATTGTCATCGGGTAACCGTAACCGTATCTAATAGTAACTGTATTAACCGGAATCGTATTTAACCGTAACTTTTTTAACCGTATATTAAACAGTTAAGGTTAAGGTTAAAAAAAACTCTAACCGTAACCAGTAATTAAATAACCTTAACCGCATTAACCATAACCGTGGTCATGTTTAGTTTGGGTTTCATGTGCTAACAAAGTTTCCCATCCCTTTTAAATGAAAAAGCCCATTTTACTGCTCTTGAGCTATTTTATTATATAATATTTGATGCATTCAACATGAATATAATATATTAGATAATTATAACTTATTAAACTATAACATGTATTATTTTTAATTTAGATCGTGACATATATTGAATTAATAATAAATAACTTTTTTAATTATTTTGTTTTTTATTTTTAAAGAATATAAAATTGTGTCATCTACTCTTGTCATCCGGAAACCCGACCTCATCTTTTATTTTTCCTTCATTTATTAGAGTAATTTACGGTATAAGGTAACTTTTTGAGTTAGTTTACATTATAAGTAACTTTTCTGTATTGTGTAACTTTTTCAATTATTCAAAAATGAGAAATCCGATTTTACTCTTCATTAAACTTTTCAGTAACAATTATTTCTCATCTTTCTCTGCTGTCTACAATTCTCAGCTTTCTCCGACGGCAAAATCCTTGTTCGTTCAATCGATGGGAAGCTACGTAACGTCGACGGATTCACCAGATTGTTCTCCGGTAACCATTCCATTTCTTTCTCATGTCCGTTCAAACTTTGATCTCGTTAAATATGAACAATTATGATGAATTGTGGAGGTTACACAATTGATTTTAATAAATCAATTATTCATTTGAAGATGAGAGTTTATTTCATGACCAAGTTTTAATTCTCTATATGACTAGGAGAATTATATATACTTTTGACCAAGTTTAATTCACTATTGATTAAGATAACTTTTTGATCAAATTTAAATCTATGTAGTGATCCATTAAATAAATAAAAACTTGATCCAAAAAGATAGGTTATTGGACCAAGGTTCATCTACCTGAACCCACATCCAAGCTTGTACCGGTTCTTCTCGGTGCGTGCGCATGTGGTTTAGCATTGATTCACTCTCTCTCATTTACAATGTTCATAAAGTTTTGAACCTTGTTAGGACTTCTCCACTTTATATAAAAAAGGATTTCACCTTCACTTTTTAATGTAGGACAAATTACATTTGTTCAATTTTATACTTATCAAACAACCCACTTTGAAGATCTATTAATTTCTTATTCAAATGAATTCTGTTTTTGACATATGAATACATTAATATGTTATAGTGATCAAAACAAGAAATCCAACAATTCTAAAATTCGATCATTTCGATAATTGAGTTGTCCGAAAATTCCACCGAAATACTGATTAAAGCCATTTATCCAAAAACAAGTTTTAACATGAGAAACCGTTCATACTGAATTTTCCAAAAGAGGTAATTTTTCTTATTTAAATTTATGATTGACACATTAAGAGATGGAAAACGTAACATGTATAAAGGAATTAGATGCATGGCTCTGATATCATAAAGGCAATAAAAAAAAAATATATAGCAACAATTGAAAAAAAGATTCAGATTTTCATTCTTAATTCTTAAAAAAAAATCTGGATTACATCGGTTCGTTCCGGTGTGTACATACGTAGTTTAACATAGATTCACTCTTCTCTTATTTATAACGTTCTTAAGATTTTGAACTTTGTTAGGATTTCTCCATTATATATAGCAACAATGGAGAAAAAGATTAAGATTCTCATTCTCAATTCTTAAAAAAAAATCTGGATTACATCATAATTAGCTTTATTTATACAAGGATAGAGATGATTCTAGAGGAAGGACATATGTTCCTAGCTATAATAAGAGCGTCAATTGGGACATGTTATCAGAAGGAGCCGGAAGAATAGTTTCATGGTGGATATATATATTTGACGGACCAATTTTTGTTTTGGTTTTTTTTTTTATCAAAACACGTGTAGAGTTGAAGGCAGGCACGTGTAGAGTTGCACAAGTAACAAGACGTCGCGAGGAAGAAGTGCTAAACATTACAATTACACACACGCGCTCTAAATTTCCTTTTAATATGAATCAAGTCATTATACGAGTTGACCCGCTCGAAAAAACAAATTGTTGTTATATCTTATGTCAAAAAAACAAATTGTTGCTAATCATTACGAGTTTCATGTTTATGTTATTTACTTATCCTAGACCCACATGTTACGTCACGTTTTTAAACTTAATCTTATGTCCAATCTGTTTACTTTTATATATATGTATCCGTATGTACGTTACGTATGATAAAACAAACACAAAGAGCAGAGACGAAGAACAGAAGAACAGAAGAGCAGTAAACGAAGAACAGGAGATTCAGTATTTAGAACATTATCCTTAAGCACTCACACTAGTAAAACACAACCCTCATACAATCGATACATCGATACCTCTTTTATATTAGAGAATGTCAACCCTTTTTGGATCTAGATTGCTCAATCTGGTGTTGCCACATGTACTTTTTTTTCTCCACATAAAACATCCTTGTATGAACACTTTCTTACAAACGTTTTATGCAATTGGGCTGGATTCTCTTCTAATTGGGCCGGTATCTCTTCAAACGTTTTATGCAACATTTTATGCAATAGACTTGTTGTATTTGGTGTTGTTTCTCTTACAGCCCCCCTCAAACTTGTGGTTGAAGGAAGACAAACACCAAGTTTGCTGCGAAGAGAGATGAATGGTAGACGTGGAAGAGACTTAGTAAAGATGTCCGCCAGTTGAAACTGAGCTGGGATATGACAAGTCTCGATAACACCAAGGGCTACTTTCTCTCGAATGAAGTGATAATCAATGTCAAAATGCTTTGATCGGCCATGAAACTTGGGATTAGCAGAGAGGTGAACTGCAGATAAGTTATCACAAAGTAACCGTGCTGGTTTAAACTGTGAAATGCCCAAATCTTTGAGAATAGAAGCTACCCACGTTAACTCCGCAGCTGTCTCAACTAAAGCTCTATATTCAGCTTCCGTGGAGGATCTAGAGACTGTAGGTTGCTTCACATACTTCCATGATATGAGATGAGGATCAAGTAGGGTACAAAAACCTGTGGTGGATCTTCTTGTGACTTTACAGCTTGCCCAATCACTGTCACTGAATGCGAGGACAGAGAGTTCACTTGAAGAGGACAAATTAAGACCAAAATAGCTGGTGCCTCTAATATATCTCAAGATACGTTTCAGAAGCTGGAAATCTGTAACAGTTGGAGCATGCATCCTTTGACAAACCACATTCACTGCAAACTGAATATCAGGCCTTGTAAGAGTAAGATACTGAAGTTTGCCCGCAAGACAACGAAAATAAGTTGGATCGGGAAACAAATAGTCATCATCATGAGCTTTATCAAGTTGCAAGGGGAGTGGTGTAGGCATGGGGTTGCACGATGCCATTCCTGCAGCAATGAGGATCTCTTCTGCATATTTGGATTGGTGTAGAAAAAGGCCAGTTGAGTGAAACTGAGCTTGGATCCCAAGAAAATAACTGAGCTGGCCGAGATCTTTCATCGAGAATTTGGTGTGAAGAGCTGCAATAAGAGACTTCATCAATTGAGGACAACTTCCAGTAAGTAAAATATCATCAACATAGAGTAACAGGACAAGAGTTTTCCCATTATGATGATAGATAAATAGGGATGGATCAGCTTTACTGCAGAAGAATCCAAACTCCAACAAATAATTGCTAAATTTGTCAAACCAGGCTCTAGGTGCCTGTTTCAAACCATATAAAGCTTTCTTGAGAGAGCACACATGATTAGGGACCAACGGATCTTCATAACCAGGTGGTTGAATCATGAACATAGTTTCTTGAAGATCCCCATGCAAGAATGCATTCTTAACATCAAGTTGCGTGATACACCATTGCTTAGCTGTTGCTATTGACAGAACAATTCTAATAGTAGCAGTTCTAACAACAGGACTGAAGGTCTCAGTGAAGTCCAAACCTTCTTCTTGCTCGTAGCCTTTCGCAACCAATCTTGCTTTGAGCTTATCTAGAGTGCCATCAGCTTTGAGTTTGACCGTGAAAACCCATCTGCAACCAAGGACATGCATATCTGCATCGTGAGGGACCAGATCAAATGTGTTTGTTTCAAAAATGGACTTCATTTCCTCATCCATAGCTCTCCTCCAGCCTGGATGTCGAAGGGCTTCTGCAACAGATTTTGGAATAGCAGGTATGGATGTGCTTGACAAGAGAGCATATTTTGTATTTGGCTTGACAATACCAGATTTGGACCTTGTAGTCATAGGATGGACCAATTGAGCATCTGGTTCAGTTGAAGATGGAGATGTAACAGAAATGTCTGTCCCACTAGAGGAGAAGGGAGAGCTGTCGCCTATAGGAACAGAGTCTGAGTCTGTCGTACGCTCAGAACACTCCCCTCTCTCTGTAGTAGACATATCTGGACTCATACTGGAAGGGGAAGACTGGGCCATAGACTGTGAAGAATCAGGAAAAGGGATTATGTCCAAGGATCTTAAGGGAGGTACCTGAGGTACAAGTGTAGAAGGTGGTATTGATTCTTTCCAAGCTGTAACCAAAGGTGTAGGGACATATGTAGAAGTAGCCACAACTTGTTGTCGAAAAGGAAATCGTAACTCATCAAAAATCACATGTCTGCTAATATAGAGCTTCCCTGTGCCAATGTGAAGACATCTATATCCTTTATATTGAGTGTTATACCCTAGGAAGACACACTCCAAAGATCGAGGATCAAATTTGTTAACATTATAAGGCCGAAGACAAGGATAACACGCACATCCAAATGTCCTTAGAGCAGTATACACAAGTGCATGTTTTAAAAGAAGTTCAAATGGACTTTTAAGATGAAGAACCTGTGATGGCAGAAGATTTATCAAGTAAATTGCGGTGTAAAAAAATTCGACCCAACATTGAAAAGGAGTAGTACTCTGAAACAGCATAGCAAGCCCCAATTCTGTAATATGTTTGTGTTTTCTCTCAGCCAACCCATTCTGTTGTGGGGTGTGTGGACATGAGATAAAGTGTTGGATGCCCTGTCGATAAAATGATCTTTCAGTTTTTGACTAGTGAATTCTCCTCCTCCATCACTCTGGAACACTTTAATCTTCTTGTTATACAGATTTTCAACCAGTTTCTGAAAGTTGAGAAAGGTAGGCACGAAATCTGATTTAAGTTTCAGTGGATAGAACCAACAAAAACGAGAGTAATTGTCGACAAAGATGGCATAATACTTAAATCCTTGCACAGATACATAAGGAGCAGGGCCCCATAAGTCACAATGAACTCTTTCCAAAGGTTCTTTAGCTGAAAATTCAGACTCAAAAAAGGATAACTTAGAGCTTTTGCTCATTTGGCATGAGCCACAAAGAGAACTACTACTACTTCTATTACTGATAATAGCCTTATTACTCTTCAGAAGTTGGAGAATATGAGAATTAGGATGGCATAGTCGAAGATGCCACACCTCATCGCTGACTACTTGTTGACGTGAAGAGTAAAACGCCATTGCCCCTGAATTCTCCAACTTATATAAGTTATCATCCATTTTTCCCCGAGTCAACACTCTCTGTGTATTTTTGTCCAATATACAGACATAATTAGCATCAAAGTAGACACCACAAGGGTAGTCATCACAAAGCTTTGAAATAGATAAGAGAGGTTTCTGGATTTCAGGACAAACCAGAACATCTTTCAAGGGTAAGTTACCTGCACCAGTGGAGAGAGATGTTGATCCCACGTGCGTAATTGGGAGAAAAGAACCATCAGCCATCATGACATTTTCTGAACCATTGTAAGGAGCAGTAATTTGAAGATTTTCTGCAGAGCTTGTCATATGAGAGGTAGCACCATAATCAGGATACCAAGTTCCCTGAGGATGAGCTGGAGGTGGAGATGATATATGCATTGCTGCAAGGGCTTGAGGGACTTCATCACTTTGATAATTAGCATCAAAACGATTCCAACATCTGAGAGCCACATGACCGAGTCTTCCACAAATTTGACAAGTCGGACGTGTGTGTGATGGTGGAGTAGGAGAACCACGTCTTGTCCAGTTGTTTGCAGACCCTTGAGCATTCCAATTTGTGACTTGTTGGGAGAAGCCACGACCACGAGTTGAATAATCTCCTCTACCTCGATAGCCATTTGATCTACCTCTCCCCCGAGAACCAAAATAGTTTGAGTCGTAGTTAGGGTGAGAACCAGTTTGAGAAGAACCACCAGAGTTAGGCCCATAACCATGAACTTGAAACACCATTTGAGGGTTAACAGGGGCAGGTGTATAAGCCTTAATCCGACCATGAAAGCCAATAAGTTGAGAGACAACCTCGTTGTATGTTGGAACTGGTGGTTTATGCATAGATGTTTGAATAGAGGTAGTGAATGCCTCGTATTCATGTCCAAGACTCTGAAGGAGACGATAAATCTTCATAGGTTTAGTGACAGGCTTACCAATAGAGCTCAGCTGGTCACATAAGCTTTTAAACTCCCTGAGATACACTTTAAGATCTTTATTACCCAAACTAATGGTTTGAAGAGCAGCAAGCAAATCAAACTCACGAGACATAGTATTTTGATTGAAGTTTTCTGCAAGTGTGATCCAGGTCTCACGAGCAGTGTTGAGACCAAACACATAACCCAAAGCTTCTTCAGACAGAGTACCAAAAATCCATGACTGGATAAGCTGATCCGTTTGTAACCAAGCTTCATAGTCAGGATTACTTACTTCTGAGATCTCATGGTCTAACTTCACTTGGATCTTCTCTTTTGGTGTTGGTTGACTACCATTCACAAATCCTAAGAGTTTATGAGTTTTGAGCAGAGCTTCGACTTGAATCTTCCATCCAAGGTAGTTTGAATCGTTGAGTTTGATGGAGACAAAACTGAACACATTGATATGACTTGGAAACGGAAACATATCAGACACTCCCTCAGCAAGCTCTGATACCATGATAAAACAAACACAAAGAGCAGAGACGAAGAACAGAAGAACAGAAGAGCAGTAAACGAAGAACAGGAGATTCAGTATTTAGAACATTATCCTTAAGCACTCACACTATTAAAACACAACCCCCATACAATCGATACATCGATACCTCTTTTATATTAGAGAATGTCAACCCTTTTTGGATCTAGATTGCTCAATCTGATGTTGCCACATGTACCTTTTTTCTCCACATAAAACATCTTTGTATGAACACTTTCTTACAAACGTTTTATGTAATTGGGCTGGATTCTCTTCTAATTGGGCCGGTATTTCTTCAAACGTTTTATGCAACGTTTTATGCAATAGACTTGTTGTATTTGGTGTTGTTTCTCTTACAACGTATACGTACAAAAGAAGAAGTACGTATGCTGATTTTGATTAATGGAGGTGGGAGGCATGGATTACTCGTACTTTCACATATTTTTTTAGTACTTTACTGCTAAGAAGATGACCGATCATAACACATTTAACCCCACTCAAAAAATAAGACGACTTAAGACTCTCACTTATTTTTAAATAAAGAAGATGATGATCAGAGCCTATTTACGTGTTTAAATAAAGAAGATGATCGATGATGCAAAATTTTCTTGAACAATCTTGAATCAGAGCCTGGTGGCGTGGGTTTGAAGTCTAACCATGCCATGCCATATTTTAATTTATGGAAAATACATACCGATATATATTAATTAATTAACTATTCTATTCAATGCTAATGCATCATAATAATTTATATTCTAATCGATTACAAGCTATTTATCATGTCATGTTTTGGATGTACAGCTTCGTGTCATACTTTGAGTTCTAGAAGGAATCATCATCATGCTCATCGATCCTTGATATCTTAGAATAATATTTTTAAAATTTCAGGAAATAGGATTTGCTATTATACAAGTTTAGATTCGAGACGAGAGGCCTTAAATACGATTTTATCATATAATTAATCTCCATCTCGTGTAGGTTTCACTGATGTTAATTAACTCAATAACTAGTGAGAAGGCAAATCTCACATTTTGTTAGTTTTAGTCCTAGCTCACAAGCAGCTGATAATTATAGCTATATATATGCCTATATACAAATATTTGGCTATGGTGATAAATCATCATCACTGATGATAATGGATTTTAAACGCTTAGATCATATATCCTACACATATTTGAATATACACATTTATACACATAAAAGTATATAGCATTGTAAATCCTAAACATTTTCATTACTAATAATATTTACAGTTTAGCACACAAAAAAAAATAAAAAATTCAAAGAATCAAATATATATCAGCACATATTCATACGTAGTTTTCTCCAAATAGTCAAATACTAATAGATTGAAAGAAATATGAACTTTATCTTCAGTAATCTTACATTCTAGATACAAATTAAATCTTTCTATCAAAGACCAAAAAAGTATAAGGAAATACTGAAAAGAGTCATATTAAGTTGATGTAGGGTTGAGTTGTAATTGTATATTAGATTATAACCCGTGCGTCCGTATGAGATTTTATTTATTTATTTGGTTTATGAAAATTTATAATATATATTATCTTTATTGTGTTTAGTATAATTGGTGTTGCGGACGAACGGATTGTAATATGAGACATATTTATTTTGGGTTTAACAATATTTTGTTTTTGTATATATAATTTTCGTAATATGAAACACAACAATTCATGATTAGACATAAAAAATCATTTGTGGGTTTAGTTTTCGTAAGTTGTTTACTTATTGTAACGGGTTTAGAGGTTACAAGTAATATTAGTGTTTAGATATCTAATTTTTTTTGTAGATAACATTTTTAATATGTTATGTTATAAAATTAGATGTTCTCAACTCAACTATTGTCATCTGTCTCTTGCTTATACTCGGTTTTCTACTCAAACTCAATTTTATCAGTTTTTTCATTTGTAATTTCATGTCTAAAGCGGGATCAATTTTGCTATCTTTACTGTTTTTCTATGTGAGATTTTGAAAACATTTACTTTATTTTAATTGTGTTGTGATTATACATTAGAACCGTTCAAAATGTCAACTCAACTATTGTCATTCGTCTCTTGCTTATACTCGATTTTTCTACTCAAACTCAATCTTATCGGGTTTTTAAACTTTTTAGAACTCGATTGTTAAACTTTTTAAATCGCTATCTATTAATTTAAACTCAATTGTTAAACTTTTTAAATCGCTATCTATTAATTTAAAGTAAAATTATCTACAACATTTTGTTTGAAATATATTAATAGCCTAAAATTAAAGTTCATACTAATCACCTCTCTATCATATCGAGGAACATCCAGCTGAGAATAATTGTGGGAATGACACATCAGCAAAACATTTTTCATCAAAATTATCGCTTAAACTTTTATCCGTATTTTGATTATACATTCGAATCGTTCAAAATCTCAACTCAACTTTTGTCATCCCTCTCCCTCTTATACTCGGGTTTAAACTCAATCTTATTGGTTTTTCATTCGTAATCTCATATCTAAATCGTTCATTTCTTGCTATCTTTACTGCTTTTTCTTGTGAGACTTTGAATACTTTTATTTTTTCTTTAATTGTGAGATTTTATAAACTCTTACTTTATTTTAAATTATCGTTAAAGTTATGATTAATCCAATTAATGTTTAACACATTTAAAACCCGTTAAATTTTTCTAAAAATTCACACAGTTTAACTTTGTATTTTTGTTCCTACCATGGTTAATTTTTAAAGAACCAACAAAATCCAACCTTATTTTTTTTTTAAATCGCTACCTATTAATTTAAAGTCAAATTATCTTCAATATTTTTTTTGAAATACATTAATAATATAAAATTAAAATCCATACTAATCACATCTCTATCAGATCAAGGAACATCCAGCTGAGCTGAGAATAATTGTGGTAATGACACATCATCAAAATATTTTTGAATCAAGCTCAAACTTTTTGCTTAGACTTTTATCCGTATTGTTATTATACATTTGAATCGTTCAAAATCTCAACTCAACTTTGTCATCCATCTCCCTCTTATATCTAAATCGTTCATTTCTCGCTATCTTTACTGCTTTTTTGTTAATTTGAATACTTATTTTACTTTAATTGTGAAACTTTATAAACTATTACTTTATTTTAAATTATCGTTAAAGTTCTAATTGACCCAGTCAATGTTTAACACTTTTAAAACCCGTAAGATTCTTCTAAAAATTCACATATCCAAACTTAGCTTTTTTTGTTCCTCCGATGGTTAATTTTTTAAAACCAACAAAATAAAACCTTAATTTTTTCTTTTAATTTGCTACACATTATTTTAAAGTCAAATTCTCTACAACAATTTCTTAAAGTACGTTAACAATCTAAAGTTATATTCCTTACCAATCTCATCTCTATCAGATCGAGGAACGTCCAGCTGAGAGTAATTGTGGAAGATACACATCAGCAAAAAAAAAAAAATGAAACTCAAACTAATCGCTTAGACCTTTACCCGTTTTGTGATACATTAGAACCGTTCAAAATTTCAACTCAACTATCATCATCCGTCTCCTTTTTATACTCGAGTTTAAATTCAAACTCAATGTTATTGATTTTGTTATTTGTAATCTCATATCTAAGTCGCTCATTTCTGGCTGTTTTTACTATTTTTCCGTGCGAGAATCTGAATTTAAATTCACACTCAATCTTATCGATTTTGTTATTTGTAATTTCATATCTAACTCGCTATCTTTATTGTTTTTCCGTGTGTCACTTTGAAGAGTTTTATTTTATTTTAAAATATTTACAGTTTTAATTTATCCAACTAAAGTTTAACACTGTTAAAACTTTTAAAAATAATAAGTAAAAATTCACACAGTCTAACTTCGTCTTTAAGTTCTTGTGGTGGTTTATTTTTTAAATGCCAACAAAATAAGACATAATTTTGTTTAAATCTCTACCCATTATTTTAAAGTCAAATTCTCTACAATATTTTTTTGAAATACTTTAATAACCTAAGGTTAAAGTCCCTATTAATCACCTATTTATCATATCCGAGAACTTACTGATGAAATTAATTGTAGGGACTTATTAATCGTATATTTGTTTTTAAATCAAGCTCAAACTAATCACATAACAAAAGTTTTTAAATCAAGCTCAAACTAATCGTTTAGAATTTTACATGTATGGTGAATATACATTAGAACCATTCAAAATCTCAACTACTGGCATTTGTCTTTTGCTTATACTCGATTTTCTACTTAAATCTAATCTTATCAGTTTTTCATTTATTCTCATATCTAAATCGTTCTATCTACTCATCTCATATTTTTTACTGTTTTTCCGTCTCAGACTTTGAATATTTATTTTATTTTAAGTGACAATTCTTGTAAATTTTAACTTTATTTTAAAATCATTAAAGTTTTAATTTATCCAATAAAAGTTTAACACTTTTAAAATCTGTAAAGTTCTACTAAAAATTCACACAGTTTAAATGTCTTTTTGTTCATACAATGATATATTTTTAAAAAATCAACAAAATAAAACTTTATTTTTGTCAAATTATCTACAACATTTTACTATGATTGAGTGAAAATCTAGTGCACGGGATGGGATTGAACTCTAACAAATCTTTTCCATTTTAGAGATTTGATGCAAATAAAATTAATTAGGTAGATTTAGATGTTTTGAATGAGAACAATATATTTAGTTAATGACATTGTTTTATAAATGTAATGTATTATTATTTATGCAGGTTAATTAAATTAACGTGCTTGGAAATTACGAAACTTTGAAGGAATAATTTCTGTTCGAACATCAAATCTTTTGTAAATTTAGAAAAATGAGTGCTAATGATTAATTGAAACAACCGCACCCATTTTTTTTTTTTTTTTTTTTTTTTGCATTATTAAAATTCCCATAATTAATAATAACTAAACCTCACCAAATAATTTCCGGTTCAAGATTATAAATCCGAATAATCAAGATCATAAATTATTAAATAAAATAATCAATAAACGACAAGTCTAGATCACCCCCTCTTCCTCGCCCTGATTCCACGGTCACACTTTCTCCTTTCCTGCATCAATTAAAATATAAGAGATGCATAAGTATTTCGATAAATACTTAGTGAGGCAATCCTCCCATCTACAGGCTAACAAATAATTAAGATAATTAATATAGACTATCACGAAAATACCGAATAAATCAAACATTTCATGAAACACTCGATCTAGACCCTCCGAGATCGTAAACGGCCTATAATCACGAAATCACACCAATTATCAAAATTATTTAATTACGCCTATGGTCCTGCACTCACCTTATTCCCGCACAGAAAGTTTCACGAGAAAATTCAGCAATTTTCTAGAACTCCCCGGGATGAATAACCTTCTATTAAACCACCTAGAAATAAAAATAATAAAATAATTAAAAACAAACAAAGGAAAATCAAGGCGTTCGATACGTTGATAAACCGGTCTAAACCGGACGAAATCAACACGTTCGTCGACTTCCCAACACCGGAGCAGCGACACCACCGCCGGAGCTCACCACCGGAGCTCGCCACAGCCCAACCCCGATCCACCAACCCGACCGGAGCTCACCACCGGAGCTCACCGCGGGAGTTCTCCACGGCCCAGCCCCGATCCACGATCCCGACCGCAACTCACACGCCGGCGAGTGCTCATCACCGGAGCTCACCGCGGAAGCTCAACCACGGCCCAATCCCGGCTCCAACCACGCACCGTCGCCCACCACCGAAGCACACACGGCTCAAAACTCCGATCCACAATCCGACCCAAAATCCCGACCGTACGAACAAACTACGGAGAGAGAGAGGTTTCTTACCGTGGAGGAGAGGAGGTCGCGTCCCGGCTTGGCTCACGGCGGTCACCCCTCGAGCTTCCTCTTGATCTCTCACACGCAGAGTCGACGGCTAGGTTAACGTAGAGGGAGATACATACGCACATATAAACATATGTGTGTGGGATCCCCTTTTTTTTGACCCCAAACTCCCAAAGTTATCAATTAAACCCACCCAGAACAATTGATTTTACGCGAAATTAACCCCAAACTTCTAATTATTCAATTTCAACCTCAAAATTGAATTAGGGATGTTACAATTCTCCCCCACTAACACAGATTCGTCCTCGAATCTAACATCCAGCTAACATCCACAACCTAGCACAACCGCTATTCCAACTCAGCGTCGCACGCCCGCTCTTCCAACTCTACCAACAACGGTATCACGGCTCAACACCATAGTGCCATAGTTCCCTACTTGGTTTGGCCAACCACTCCAACACCCGGGAGTACAACGACTTCACGACCCAACACCATGGATCGGTCCGTCTAACGCATAGAGAGCCAGACAACGACAATCTCTCTAGTGACCTGTCTCACCAATCATGAATCACATCGAAACCCAACCGGCCAGGTACACTCGGCAGTGACTCACCAGTGCACTCCGATGCCGCTATATGGGGCCACCACCCCGTGCCAAACCAATCCGGAACTATCAGCCTTATGCGGCTACCAAACACCTAGTATCCGCACCCCCGCTATCGGACCACTACCACTAGTAGCCCGCCAACCTGTCTACTAATCCCCTAGTAAACCCACCACTCAACACATTCAATGAAAACACCTTTTTATTGAATAGTCAAAAACTCCAAAGTACATCGATTAATTATAACACCATAAAAATAGACGAGTACAACAACGCAATAACTCCCAAAATCCCAACACCATGGTTACAACGATATGGAAACAACCCGGCTAACCCTCCAGTTTGCCGAACCACTTGGGAAATTTGCGCTTCAACTTCGCTTCCGGCTCCCAAGTCACCTCCTCGGCTCCATTGCAGTCCCACAGCACCTGCATCTCAGGAACCTTCTTCCTCCTGATCACTCTCACCCGACGATCTAGGACTCTCAGAGGCCTCGCCTCCACCACCATGCTCGGTGTCAAATCTGATGGCACCCCCGTGACCACCTGATCATCCTTGTGCAAACATTTCTTCAGCATCGACACGTGGAACACCTTGTGAAATGCCTGCATAGACTCCGGCAACTCTAACCGATAAGCCACCGGTCCGACCCGCTCCAGCACCCTGACGGGACCCATATATCGCGGACTCAACTTCGTCTCGGAAATGGACCTGTTCGGACCCCTCAACATGGCCATTTTCAGGTAGACCAAATCGCCAACTGCGAACTCCAGCTCCTTCCTACGCCGATCTGCGTAGCTTTTCTGACGATCTTGAGCTTCCTTCATGTTCAACTTCACAATCCGGACCTTCTCAGTCGTCTCCTGCACAAAGTCAGCTCCCAACAGGCTCCTCTCCCCCACTTGCGTCCAACATAACGGGGTCCTGCAAGGCCTACCATACAACGCCTCAAATGGTGCCATGCCGATACTAGCCTGGTAGCTGTTATTGTACGCAAACTCCACTAGATTCAGATGATCCGCCCAATGTCCACCCCAGTCCAACACACACATCCTCAACAGATCCTCCAACGTCTGGATAGTCCTCTCCGACTGCCCATCGGTCTGGGGATGATAAGCTGTACTCATGTGTACCTTAGTGCCCATCTCCTTCTGGAAAGCGCCCCAGAACAGCGAGGAGAACTTCGGATCTCGATCTGACACTATACTCACCGGTACCCCATGCAGCTTCACAATCTCCCTGACGTACCTCTTGGCCAACACTTCCGCACCGTCGGTCTTTTTTATGGCCAAAAAGTGCGCAGACTTGGTCAACCTATCGACGATGACCCAAATAGCGTCATTGGTTCGCGAAACCGGCAGACCCACCACGAAATCCATGGTGATCATGTCCCACTTCCACTCCGGAATGGGTAAACTCCTCAACAACCCGCTCGGAACCTGATGCTCAGCCTTCACCAACTGACAGGTATCACACCCCGCAACCCAGTTGGCAACATCCTTCTTCATCCCTACCCACTGGTAATACCGTTTGAGGTCACGGTACATCTTGGTAGCTCCGGGATGAATAGAGAAACGGCTCTGATGTGCTTCCCTCAGGATTTCCTGCCTCAGCACTTCGTCCTTCGGTACACACACCCTGCCCCTCAAAAGGATCGTTCCATTGCTGGATAACTCATACTCGGACCGCTCTGCCCTGCCAGCCTGCATTAATTCCGCATCCAACTGCTGTGCTACCCGCACCCTAGTCAGAATGTCCGCCTGATCCACCGCCTCTAAACCCAACGGCTCAGGTTCCTCAGACACGGCACACAGTCTCAGGGCACTCACCATGCCTACCAACGCCTCTGTATCTCGCTCAGTGTCTAAAATAACCCGCTTCCTGCTCAAAGCATCGGCTACAAGATTCGCTTTACCGGGATGGTAAGCTATCTCCAGGTCATAATCCGCAACAAGCTCCATCCATCGCCTCTGTCGCAGATTCAGCTCCGGCTGGGTAAAGATGTACTTCAGACTTTTGTGGTCTGTGAACACCTGAACCTTACCGCCATACAGATAAGACCTCCAGATCTTCAATGCAAACACCACTGCAGCCATCTCAAGATCGTGGGTAGGATAATTGCATTCATGTTTCCTCAGCTGCCTGGAAGCATATGCGATTACCTTACCCTGCTGCATCAATACACAACCGAGCCCCAGCCTGGACGCGTCTGTGAACACAACATATGGCTCATCCTGCTTAGGCAAGGCTAACACCGGAGTACTCACCAGCATCTCCTTGAGCTTCACAAAGCTCTCCTCACACTGGTCCGACCACACGAAAGGAACGTCCTTCCCGGTCAACTTGGTCATGGCCTGCGCCATACTAGCAAACCCCTTGACGAACCTCCTGTAATAACCCGCCAGACCCAGAAAACTGCGAATCTCCGAGGCATTCTTCGGTCTCGGCCATTCCTCAATCGAGCGAATCTTCTCCGGATCCACTGAAACACCACGATCAGATACGACGTGCCCCAGAAATCCGATCTCCCGCTGCCAGAAACTACACTTGCTCAGCTTAGCGAACAACTTCTGCTCCCGTAGCTTCTCCAGAACTTTCCTCAGGTGAACCATGTGCTCCTCAGGACTCTTCGAATACACTAGAATGTCGTCGATGAAAATGATGACGAACTCATCCAGATACTCCTGGAACACGCCGTTCATCAACCTCATAAACGCAGCCGGTGCATTCGTCAACCCAAACGGCATCACCACAAACTCGTAGTGCCCGTATCTCGTCCTGAAAGCCGTCTTCCTGATGTCCGTCTCCGCTATCGGGATCTGATGATAACCCGATGCCAAATCAATCTTAGAGAACCACGAAGCACCCTGCAACTGATCTAACAACTCATCGATCCTCGGTAATGGGTACTTGTTCTTCACAGTAACCCGGTTCAGCCCCCGATAATCAATGCACAACCGGAAGCTCCCATCCTTCTTCTTGACGAACAGTACCGGTGCACCCCACGGAGAACTGCTCGGTCTAATGAAACCCTTTTCCAACAACTCCTCGAGCTGCTTCTTAAGCTCAGCCATCTCCGCTGGAGCCATCCTGTAAGGAGCCTTAGACAACGGGGTCGTCCCCGGCTCTAACTCAATGGTAAAAGGATCCGATCTGGATGGTGGTAACCCGCTCAACTGCTGGAACACATCCTCGAACTCCCAGACCACCTCAATATCCCGCACCGCTGACTCCCCAACCTCCCCAGGTATCGAAATGGTAGCCAAGTAGGCCTCACAGCCCTGCTCGATCAAACGCTCTGCTTGAACCGCGGAAACGACGATGCCTCCCGGCACCGGTCTCACTCCCTGATAAACCAGTCTTCTGTTAGCATGCTCGAAAACCACACGACCCCGGTGACAATCCAAATGAGCCTTGAACTTTCCCAGCCAGTCCATACCCAAAATGATGTCATAGAGTTCCACTGAGCACACTATCAAATCCGCTGGCATCAGCTTTCCGGCGATAAGAATGTCAACATTCTCCACACAGCCCTGAGTCCTCAACAAGCGTCCCCCAGCAACTCTCACCACACCCGAGTGGTCCCCACACAACTCTTGGATACCGCTCCCCGACACCCAATCCGGTGTGGCAAAACTGTGGGACGCTCCGGAGTCAAACAACACATGTGACTCTACCCCAGCCACATTAAGGGTCCCTAAGCACGAAAAGGATTCACGGCAAATAGCAAACACCAATTACAGAGCGAGTAACTGAAATTACAATCAAACAAGAACATAATTAAGGTAACTAACCAGTAATCGGTCTGCTGCCGCTCGCCTCGCCTGACTCCGCGCCTATGGTGAACACCCTCGGTGCCACTGCGGCCCGTTTCGGAGGCGGTGCCTCGATCCTCACAAATGGCTGAGCCAACTTCGGACAATCCTTCCTGAGGTGACCGGGTTCCTTGCAATGAAAGCACACCGGGCCCCCTCGAGAACAATCCGCCACGCGATGTCCATGGGCTCCGCACCCGAAACAACGTGGTCCAGAACCCGCTTCCTTGGAAGTATCCTCCCACTTCCTCTTCTGTCCCTGCTGCTGACCAGACCTACCGCCCTTGCTCGGAGCAACACTCTGACTTTGAGGCCGTCGCGGAGCCTCTGGTACTGCAGCCTTTAAACTAGCCTCCTGCCTCATCCCCTCCTCAAGCTGCGCTGCACACTCCACCAGTTCGGATACCGACTCGAACTTGCGGACTATGCACCGATTCCTGAGATCGATACGCATACCTCGCATGAAAGCACCAATCAACTCATACTCGGTATCTGCACCCCGACCAGCAAACCGCTTCAGCCGGTTAAACTCGGCCTCGTACTCTCGGACCGAACGAATCCCCTGTGACAAGTACAGAAACTCCGCCTGTAACCTGTCGCGAGCCTCCCGCGGAAAATACTTGAGATCGAACTCCCTCCGGAACTCGTCCCAAGGCAACACTACTCCCGCCCTCCTCGCAGCAACACCCTGCCACCACTCATGTGCATCTCCCTCCAGATAATGCACCGCCAAGTCAACCCTATACTCCTCAGGGCATCTGATCGACTGGAAGTTCCTCTCCAACCTGGACCTCCACTCATCAGACTCAATCGGTCGAGCACCACCACTGAAAAACTTGGTGCCCAACCTCTGCATATGCTCCATCACCCTCAGGTACGACGGAACCACTGGCTCGGCCTCAGCAACCACTCCCGGAACTCCCGGAGCAACAACACCCGGCATCGCGGCAACCCCCTGTGGCGCCACTGGAGCTGGAGCCGGTACCACACCAGGTAACCTCTCCAAGAGCTGGGCCAACATGCCCAAAACAGCCGCCATCGGGTTCGGGTCCGCACCCGCCTGAGCACCCCCCGGCGCCGGCATCGCACCATACACGGCCGCTGGCTCCGACTGACCTTCCCCCTCGGCGTGATCATACGCCCCCTGCTCCACCGTGACACTCTGCGTCACATTCGCAGCTGCTCTGCCACCTCTACCACCTCTGCCACCTCTGCCGCCACGGCCTGTTCTGCCGCCCCGACCACGGCCGCCGCGACCACCCCGACCTCTGAGACCTTGCCCAACGCTATCAGAATCAACCATCTGCAATAACCACTTGTTACTAATTGACAACAGCAATAGTAAAACAAACACGAGTCTTACCGTGGAATCTCATTGAAGGCTCGAAGAGGATGATCTAGAACTTCAAGCTCAACAATTGACTAACTCCCATAGACAGTTCTAATAGCGGAATTTTTTTTTTTTTTTTTAAAACTGTCCTAGAACCGTAAATGCTCTGATACCAAATTGAAACAACCGCACCCATTTTTTTTTTTTTTTTTTAAAACTGTCCTAGAACCGTAAATGCTCTGATACCAAATTGAAACAACCGCACCCATTTTTTTTTTTTTTTTTTTTTTTTTTTTTGCATTATTAAAATTCCCATAATTAATAATAACTAAACCTCACCAAATAATTTCCGGTTCAAGATTATAAATCCGAATAATCAAGATCATAAATTATTAAATAAAATAATCAATAAACGACAAGTCTAGATCACCCCCTCTTCCTCGCCCTGATTCCACGGTCACACTTTCTCCTTTCCTGCATCAATTAAAATATAAGAGATGCATAAGTATTTCGATAAATACTTAGTGAGGCAATCCTCCCATCTACAGGCTAACAAATAATTAAGATAATTAATATAGACTATCACGAAAATACCGAATAAATCAAACATTTCATGAAACACTCGATCTAGACCCTCCGAGATCGTAAACGGCCTATAATCACGAAATCACACCAATTATCAAAATTATTTAATTACGCCTATGGTCCTGCACTCACCTTATTCCCGCACAGAAAGTTTCACGAGAAAATTCAGCAATTTTCTAGAACTCCCCGGGATGAATAACCTTCTATTAAACCACCTAGAAATAAAAATAATAAAATAATTAAAAACAAACAAAGGAAAATCAAGGCGTTCGATACGTTGATAAACCGGTCTAAACCGGACGAAATCAACACGTTCGTCGACTTCCCAACACCGGAGCAGCGACACCACCGCCGGAGCTCACCACCGGAGCTCGCCACAGCCCAACCCCGATCCACCAACCCGACCGGAGCTCACCACCGGAGCTCACCGCGGGAGTTCTCCACGGCCCAGCCCCGATCCACGATCCCGACCGCAACTCACACGCCGGCGAGTGCTCATCACCGGAGCTCACCGCGGAAGCTCAACCACGGCCCAATCCCGGCTCCAACCACGCACCGTCGCCCACCACCGAAGCACACACGGCTCAAAACTCCGATCCACAATCCGACCCAAAATCCCGACCGTACGAACAAACTACGGAGAGAGAGAGGTTTCTTACCGTGGAGGAGAGGAGGTCGCGTCCCGGCTTGGCTCACGGCGGTCACCCCTCGAGCTTCCTCTTGATCTCTCACACGCAGAGTCGACGGCTAGGTTAACGTAGAGGGAGATACATACGCACATATAAACATATGTGTGTGGGATCCCCTTTTTTTTTGACCCCAAACTCCCAAAGTTATCAATTAAACCCACCCAGAACAATTGATTTTACGCGAAATTAACCCCAAACTTCTAATTATTCAATTTCAACCTCAAAATTGAATTAGGGATGTTACATTAATCATATATACTTATTAATCGTATATTTGTTTCATCAATAATAAATCCAGAAAATATGATTGTTAGTTATCGTAATATCATATCTCAATTTTGTTGATCACTTCTGCAACTATTTAGGCAATTTGATCGATCTTAATATCCAAATTATTGTTATGGATTTATTGTTCAAATATTTTTAAATTTTCAAAATTAATAACATCAAAATTAATGGCAACAAATAAGGAAACAAAATATTTGAATAATATATATTTTATACAAAACTTTTAAAACAAATTTGCATACCTTTTTGAAGGTAGTAATAATAACTAACCAAATTTGAATAAATTTTGAAATAAATGCTAATAATCAAAATTGCTATCACGTACTTTCTTTTTTCATATAATGTTGAGTTGTTTAAGGCTGAAAATTAGGAAACAATAGAATTTTAAATTAAATGATACCAAAAAAAAGATTTTTGATTTCTTAAAAATAAAAATTCCCATCGAATAATTAATACGATTTTAAATACTAAACTACCGAATGAAAAGATAAATTAAAATGAAATTTAGAGTTGTTAGTTTCTAAAACAAAATTTTAAAATAAAAAGAAAATATTAATAAATGGAAATGATATTGCTAATGGATTTGAATGATATTTTCCAACTTAAATTGTGGTGATACACTAAATCTATATTTTGTATATTTTCACAAAAAACTATATTTTCTATCATATTTAATTTTCATACTTTTTATAAATACGAACATAAATAATTATGAAATAAATTTATATACTTTGACATTTTTTGTTTCTCTATAAGATTAAAATAAAGAAATAGTTTGCTGAATATATTTCAAATGAAATATAATGTGTATTACCATATTATGAATAATTGTTTTTAATAATTAATTTAATTTATAGTAAATAACATAATTTAGTTTATTAAAACTGTTTATTATGTTCGTAGATTTGTAAAAATACTTAGCAAAATTAAATTTTTTTTTTGTAAATAATTAAATTTTCAATATATATATATTTAAAATTCATATATGATTCTCTTTGTGTTTTCTTTTAAAATATATTAGATAATTTTTTAAGTAAAATATACTCCACTTCGTTTTTAAACCATTACATCTACCAAAATCTACTATTTGTACAAAATATAAACAATAAATCAAAACAATTATTTTTTAAGAAAATACATAAGAATTTAAAAATATTCTTATAAGTCGTTTACCAATTAAGCAAAATGAGATATTTCTAATAATCCAAATCAGTTAAGAAAAAATTATAAGATATTCACTGTACAAAGTTTGAATACCAATTGGAAAAACTAAAGACTAAACAAACTTATTCAACAACGAACTAAAAAACAGTGAATGTTACAATTCTTAAAGACAACAACTTAGGATTCTCAACATAAAAATCAACCAAATCAAAATATAGAGATAGATCTTCAATGCTCCAGCTCAATCCACTAATAGCTATAAAAATAATTAGATCGAATCCATCTGTCACTCCAAGTCATCAGCTTTTACGTATAATTATCGACCCACTCGTATCATGGATCAATCATCTAAGTTGGTAGTGCTGAGGATTGAGCTATGACTTGACTCGAACCTGTGTTTATCAAGAGAAGAATATCAATAAGTAAAATACATATTTTGTTATGTATATTAAAATAGAAATATAGTTAACCTCCATCACTATTTTGTTAGTCTATTGGATAATGGCTAGTAAAAAATATATTATAATTACAAAGAATACCTAAAAAAACAGTAATTAAAATTGGTATTAAGTAAATCACCTTTGAAGATAATTGATATGGAAGATGAGTTCCTTAGGCGGATCCTCTTTGTTTCTTCAAACAAAAAGATTAGGATTAGAAAAAAAACTTTTAAAAAAACAGTAATTAAAACTGTTAATTATTAAGTAAATCATCTTTGAAGATAGTTGATATGGAAGATTTGCAATCCATTGATGTCCTGAAACAAAGAAAAAAAACATGTCAATACGCATCATAATTAACAAAAATTTCATAATATGAAGGTAGAAGAATAAAACGAAAGCATCTACAGAAACCTAAAGAATTGTGTATCAATGATCGAAAGAGTGGAAGTTAAATATTAAATAAAAAATATTGCATCAAATCTTTTTCGTATCAAATTTGGTTAGTTGGCTTAATTAGATATTTTTTATAAATTTTTTAGAAAGATTCCTAAAACATATATTATAAAGATTGCAATCTTCACAATTATTTGAGGAAAGATAACAAATTATGCTAAATAAATTTTAAACTTTCTAAAAAATGGGAAAATTAGATATTGTTGAGATGTTGAAACCGAATATTATATTTTTTTTTTCAAATTCGTATATATTGCAACCGAATATTATATTGAGATCATAATTTATTTTTGTGGATAATCCTTAAATGTCAACATAATATTTAAATGTAACCTACGAAAATATTGTGATAAAATTTTATGCAGAAATTCAAAATAGTTAAATGTTAAAAAAGATGATTTGTTTCTGGTAATTTAGTTAAATTAAAAATAGTATATTTCTAACTATCTGTTTTCTGGTAATACATATTTAATATCTTTTTCTGATAATACATATTTAATTAAAAATATTTAAATATTGTGATAACCTTAAGGACGATATAATTCTAGCTAATAGTTAAATGTTTTATACGAAAAATAAAGAAAATGTGATTAAAACAATTTCATGTATAGTTAAACTTATTAAAAATAATTAACATTTTAAATAGTTATCAAATATTTTATTATTTAAAATTTCAAATTCATACAAAATAATTACATGTTATTATTTAAGTTATTATTTAAAAATTAATAATAACTTAAATAGTTATTAAAAATGATTAAAAATGTGATATGTTATTTTTAATAGTTCTACGTTTTTAAAATATTTTGTGTGCATATACAATTTTTTAAAATCCATTAATCAAAATATTACAAAAATCAATTCGTTAATCAAAATCCATTTTGTGTTATATTGCTATGGAACCTATGATAATAAAAATAAGTAAATTAGTATTTTGACAATTTCATGTAAATAAGTAAATTATTTAAAATAAAATAATTAAATTATGAATAATTTTTTTTTGTTTCATTACATATTTAAGTAGTGTTAAATTATTTATTTTGATAATTTCATGTATTTTTAATGTGTATATATGGGAAATCAATTAAAAGAAAAATTGTCATGTATACGTAATGTTAAATTACATTGGAAATGTTTTTTTCAGATTTTTTTAAAATAAAATATTTCTGTTTGGAAACATGATTAAAAAAGAAGGGATAGTAGATATCCGGAATGAGATTAGACTAAAATCTGTTTGGTTACAAAATGATACCCTGTTTTAATAGTATAAATAAGGAAATACTGAAAAGAGTAAAGAAATTAAAAAGTTATAAAGAAAAGTGTTATAAAATTCACACTTGAACTAAATGTCAAATAACTAAAGTATCGTGAATAAACAACAAACAAACGGATGTGAAATTAATTAGAATCACAAATTTATTATATTTATTACTCCAATTGGTGTAACTTTTGTTTGTGGCATGGCCCTTGTGGTCTTGTGTACATGTTTATTATACACACACACACAACAATGTATTTTCGATCCACTCTCAAATTTAGAATACTGAACTTGTACTATAAAATATTTTCTAAAATACTCTCAAAATTCTAAACTCGAAAATCTTCTTGTACTATAAAATATTTTCTAAAATTGAATAATATAAAAAGTAAAGTTATAAAAACTATTTAAGTATTTCCATGTCCATGATGCTCAAAACTAATGCACATATTTTTCTGAACTCATCAATTAATCTCGCGTATTGTTTTAATTTTTCACAAGAATACTACATATATATATATATATATAAAATAAGCGTAATCACAAATTCACAATGAATGACTTAGATTGCCGTTTACATCCGTACGTTCCATGCTTTTGGGTCTCTCTACGAGTGAAGTGCATCAAATTAATTAGAGAGGTTTATTGAATGGAGTGGAAAATCTAATCTATAAATTAATAATTATATAACATCTGACGTAAGGGGTTATTTGTCTGATCATATATATATAGATATAGGAGCTCCTGATGATAATAATCAAAAACACAAGAATTGCATATATACACTACTAAATAAAGCTGGTATAGAGTGAGAGAAGAATGGGGAAAGGAAGAGCACCATGCTGTGACAAGAGCAAAGTGAAGAGAGGGCCATGGAGCCCTCAAGAAGATCTTACTCTCATCACTTTCATTCAAAAACATGGCCATCACAACTGGCGATCTCTTCCCAAGCTTGCTGGTTAGTCTCTCTTTCACATGCATATATTGTTTCTACATATAGTATAATTAGTTTGGAGTTTTGATAATTAAATGAATGATAGGATTGATGAGATGTGGCAAGAGTTGCCGACTGAGATGGATAAACTATCTGAGACCGGACGTGAAGCGAGGCAACTTCACCAAAGAGGAAGAAGATGCCATCATCCACTTCCATCAAACCCTTGGAAACAAGTTTGTATACTTATATATCCCTAGCTACCATCTTTCTTGCTTTGTTATCAATTTAGAGAGATTAATAAATTCTATATCTGATAAGGTGGTCAAAGATCGCGTCCTTCTTGCCTGGAAGAACCGACAACGAGATCAAAAACGTGTGGAACACTCATCTCAAGAAACGACTCTCTAGTCCCAATTCATCTCCCTCCTCCTCTTCTTCATCCATCTCTTCCACTCATGATCAAGCCGCAGAAGCAGATCATGACAAGAATTGTGCTATTGTTCAAGAAGAAGGGAGTTCAGGGGTTCATGAGAGCCAAGACTCACCTTCTTCGTCTCATATCCACACGAATCCAGAGTTTCATGAGGTTAATGAACTCCACGATATCCAACTACTTCTCGACCATGACGACTTTGACGATATAACCTCCGCGTTTCTTCAAACAAACGAAATGTTATTTCCAGAGCAACCACTAGACTCGCTTCTTCATCACCACCAGACTCACCTTTCAACCGAGTTTCACAATACATGGGAAGCCACTCAAGAGGTGCAATCATTTGACCATCCTCATCAACAGGATATTCCATGTGGATTTGAACAAACAAACGGAGAATTTGACTTGTGGTCGCAGCTGGTTGAATCAAACTCGCCCACGCCTAGTCCTAATAGTGAGGAGTTCAACGAGTGGTTCAACTTCATGGACAACCAAACTTGCTTTGATGACTTTACTTTGGTCGGAGAAGTTTGTCTATGAATATATGCATGATCAGTTGTATGATGAGTGTTGTCTCAACTTTTGAGTATATTACAAATATAACCTGGATGTATAAACTCATGCATCATATCTTCAACTATAACATTATCCCAAACTATAATCGAAATTGAGAAGAGACATCTTTTTACGTAAGCTCTATGATTTTGGTTTTCCATTTCTGCAAGATTCACCCATACAACTCTTCGTATGATTAATTTACCTCCCCCAAAGAAGAGTGAGTGGGAAAAGAAATAAAAGTTACCGATAGCAGAGAAAGATGGATTATTGCGTTCCAATTCCAGAAGATCTCTTCACCTTCCTTCCACTGTGAACTGGGCTTTCTTCTAATAGTTTTTGTCTCACCGATAACCGGTTCGGTCGGGGTTATTTGGCTTATTGAAAGATCACGTAAAATGCACAAGGATGGGGAAATAATGGAGAAAGATCTTGAAAACCATACATGGGGCCTATAGTATACAAATCCTACATGAATACTGTTGGAACTAATTTTTTGTCAAAGCCTGAGGGTTTGATAAAATTATGTTAGTGTGAAAAGAAATGAGTTAAGCTCTTTCTAATGAAATGTTTTCATTAACCGAGAAATGTTTTCTCGTGTATATATGTTGGAATGGTTGTGTCTTAAATGAACAACATGAGAGAAGAAAAGCCATACGTGCGACGTTCGCATCTTGGGCCTTGATTGGGCCCGTGGACTTTTTGAGGTATCGATCGATACCCCTTGGTATCGATCGATACCCAGCGGGCCGACTTAAAAAAACGCAGCCGCCTAGGTTATTCTAGAAATATTCTTTTTCTGTCATGGAAAAACCCTAGCCTCTCTCCTATATATACAACACGATTTTCACCTAAAAAAATCATCCTCTGACATACAATAAACACTTTCTAAAAGTTCTAGCAATCGTTTCTTCAATTCCCTACTGCTTAGAGTAAGTTTTTAATTTCGAGAGTATCGTAGAATAATGGTCGATAGATATGAATCATGGTGTTGATGATTCAGTTAAACTTTGGTTGTATCCTGGGACTCATGGATCTATAAAACCCCGTCACGCTACGGGAGATTCTTAGAGTTAAGGAAAGAGATTTATCTCGCCTCCTCAGATCTTGTATTGCTTTATCGTATATAAATCGTCTGTTCCTTAAACTGTTTATTTACATATTACTGTGATTAAATCTTTCCTGTCTGTAGTGTAAATTTTGGTCCTACAATCTTAACTCTAAGAAGATCCAATTTCTGTTTTATTACTTCAATTGGATCTTTAATCACGAGTAAATAAACGTTTTCAAACGGTTTTTAAAACGATTCTTCTACTGCTGATGATACTCAAACGTTGTCAAAAAGCTTTTAGCAAATTGAAACGTGTAGTAGAGGCAATCTTCATCTCTCTCTATTTTTTAAGAAGATGTTCTTCTGCTAGTGATACTCAAACGTTAATCAAACAGCTGTTTAGCAACTTGAAACGTGTAGTAGAAGCAGATCTGCTTAAACATCTTCTAAAAAAAACCGTCTTTAATTGCGATTAAAGAACGGTATAATCAACGAACACACATCTGTTCTTGATAGGTTCGATTCAGATCGAGGTCTTGTGAGTATCGATCGACACCCTATGGTATCGGTCGATATTGGACTAAATTGTATCGGTCGACACTTAAGTGTATCGATCGATACCATGCAAACAGTGTATCGGTCGGCACCTCAGTGTATCGATCGATACTTTGCATCGACCAAGTTGGTCTATGTCGATCGATACTGTGTATAAGACACAGGTGTCGATCGACACTGGTGCTATGATCGATCCTGTGAAATTCACTTGTATCGATCGACACCCAGGGTATATCAATCGACACTAAGCGTGTATCAATCGATACCAGGTTGCTTCGAATGACACAGTATGTGCATCGAGCTTCAATCGGAACCCAGGGTGTATCGATCGACACTCAATGTGTATCGATCGACACCAAGATGCTTCGATTAACACAGTATGTGCATCGAGCATCGATCGACACCTACGGTGCATCGATCGACACCATACGGGTGCATCAATAGACATTGAATGTGTATCGATCGATACCAAGGAGTATCGATCGACACCAATGCGATTTAGTTCGATATTAGAATTGCGATTCTTAAAGTTTATATATCGATACTAATTAAAAGTTGTTTCTTTTGTCTTAACAGAATGACAATTGATGTGGAAAACAACTCTGGATTGGTGGAGAAAACCAGTGAGAAGGTTGAATCGACTGCGAGTCAGATCGAGACGGTCAAAGTTCCATCTGGGAATCACGTCGCTCCTCCAACCAAATTTGATGGGACAGCATTCAAGATGTGGAAAAGGAAGATGTTTTTCTATCTGACAACATTGAATCTGCAGAAATACACCAGTGAGGTGAAACCTGTTCTCCCAGAAGATAACACTGATCCACGTGCGCTTGCGAGTGTCCACGCCTGGGAACATGCTGACTTCTTGTGCAAAGGCTATATTCAGAATAGCCTTTCGGACTCTCTGTTTGGGGTGTACGAAAATGCTGAGACATCTAAGGTTCTGTGGGATTCCTTAGACAAGAAGTACCGCATTGAAGATTCTGGTACTCAGAAATTCACTGTGGCGAAGTTCGAGCAGTACAAGATGGTGGATTCAAGACCACTAATGGAACAAGTCGATGAGGTGCAGAGGCTCCTACACGATATCTTTGCTGAGGGAATGCGGTTGTGTGAAACCTATCAAGGTTGCTGCATCATTGAGAAGCTACCTCCTGGTTGGACGGACTTCAAGAACTACCTCAGGCTGAAGAAAAAGAAGATGAGCCTTGAAGATCTGATTGTTAAGCTCCGCGTAGAGTCTACGAATCGGGAACAACAGATCAATGTAGGTGTGAAAATTCGCGAACACAATGCGAACATGGTTGAACACCAAAACCCCAATCAAGGCAAGTGGCAGAACAAAGGTCGCCTTAACAAAGGCAAAGGGAAGATGCCACCAAAGAACTTCCAAAAGTTCAAGAACAAGAGTGGTCAGAATGGCCAGACTTCTCAAAGGTTCTTAGGATTGTGTAACTTCTGTGGGAAGCAAGGACACAAATCCATCGATTGTCGTAGCAAGAAGGCTCAAGCCAACTTGACAGAAGCTGACATGTGTGCTGTGGTCACTGAGGCCAATGTTGCTGAAAGCCATCCAAAGACTTGGTGGTTCGATACTGGTGCAACCAGACACATCTGTATGGATCGAGAGATGTTCTCCACATACACAAAGACCAAGAATGGTGAAAAACTCTTAATGGGTAATTCAGCCTCGTCGACAATTGATGGTCACGGGAAGGTTGTTCTGAAGCTCACCTCTGGACAGGAACTAGTTCTCACGAACGTCGTACATGTACCAGATATGCGCAAGAATCTGATCTCTGGATCGCTCATAAGTAAGCATGGATTCTCTGTGAAGCTGGAAGGTGATAAGCTGATCCTAACGAAGAATGGGATGTATTTGGGTAAGGGTTTTGTTTGGGATAATCTGTTTAAGATGTCTGTTGAGGCAGTAATCCGAAAGGATAATGTAACCGAGGCTTCCACCTCAAAGAACCCTAAGATTAATGATAAGAAACCAATTGCTTATCTCGCTGAGTCTTTTAATATTTGGCATGAACGATTAGGACATGTTAATTTCAAGTCTATGAGTAGATTAATGAACATGAACATGATTCCTAAATGCAAATTAAGCAAAGACAAATGTGAGGTTTGTGTCCAAGCCAAACTCACTAAAACGCCATCACCCAGCGTTCAAAGAACAACAGAACCTCTAGGTTTAATTCACACAGATTTATGTGATTTGAAATATATTCAAACCAGAGGAGGCAAGAAATATTTCGTGACTTTCATAGATGATTGCACGAGATATTGTTACATCTTTCTACTGCGAAGTAAAGATGAAGCCTTGGACAAATTTAAAGAATACAAGCTGGAAGTTGAAAACCAACTCGGCAAGACCATAAAAAAGGTCAGAAGTGATAGGGGTGGTGAATATAGTGAACCATTTGATGCATTCTGTAGAGCACATGGCATTATTCATCAAACAACTGCTCCCTACTCACCGGAATCCAATGGAGTTGCTGAAAGAAAAAACAGAACTCTCAAGGAAATGATGAATGCAATGTTGCAGGAATCTGGGTTAGCCCAGAACATGTGGGGGGAAGCTCTGCTTACCTCTAATTATATCCTGAACAAAATTCCACACAAAGTCACAGGAAAAACTCCTTATGAACTTTGGAAAGGTAATGTACCTTCGTATGTATACCTGAAAGTGTGGGGGTGCCTGGCAAAAGTTGCAGTACCACTTCCGAAAAAGGTCACCATCGGACCTAAAACGGTAGATTGCATTTTCATCGGATACGCGCACAATAGTAGTGCCTATCGATTTCTGGTACATAAATCAGATATACCAGACATTCATGTAAACACAATAATGGAGTCCAGGAATGCATACTTCTTCGAAAATGTGTTTCCATGTAAGGATAGAGGAAATCCTAAACGAACTCGTGACGAACAAGATGCTAGCAATGAGGCAAGCACTTCAGGCACTTCTACAGAAGTAGAAGAAGCTGAACCGAGACGAAGCAAGAGAGCTCGTAAGGAGAAGACATTTGGCTCTGAGTTCATAATGGCATTCCTAGCGGAAAGTGGTCCAAGAACTTTCATGGAAGCGATGTCTACACCTGATGCACCTTTCTGGAGGGAGGCATCTAACAGTGAAATCAACTCAATTATGCAAAATCATACTTATGAGTTGGTAGACCTACCTCAAGGTTGTAAACCTCTGGGTTGTAAATGGGTCTTCACCACTAAGCTAAAAATCGATGGCTCTATAGACAAATATAAGGCCAGGCTTGTGGTACAAGGATTTCGTTAAAAGGAAGGATTGGACTTCTTTGACACTTATTCTCCAGTGACGAGAATTACTTCGATTCGCATGTTGATTGGAATCGCAGCTTTAAGAAACCTTGAAATACATCAGATGGATGTTAAAACTGCTTTTCTAAACGGAGATTTAGAGGAAGAGATCTATATGAATCAACCTGAGGGTTATGTTGCTCCCGGACAAGAGAAGAAAGTCTGTAGACTTGTCAAATCGCTATATGGACTCAAGCAAGCTCCGAAACAATGGCATGAAAAATTCGACAGTGTAATGATGTCAAATGGCTTTCACATCAATGAATGTGATAAGTGCATCTATATCAAAAGTACTTCACAAGGTTATGTGTTGTTGTGTTTGTACGTAGATGACATGCTAATCATGGGAAGCAACAAAGATATAATCATTCAAACAAAGAACATGCTAAGTGGAAAGTTTGATATGAAAGACATGGGATTAGCTGATGTAATTCTAGGGATTAAGATTATTCGAAATTCAAAAGGAATAATTATGTCTCAAGATCATTACGCTACAAAAATCCTAGAGAGGTTTAAGACCTACTCCAATGGGACTGCAAAAACTCCACTTGATCCTCATCTTCACTTGACAAAGAATTCAGGTGAAGCAGAGTTACAAGTGGAGTATGCAAGAGTCATCGGGAGTCTAATGTACTTAACGAATTGTACTAGACCCGATTTAGCACACTCGGTAAACGTACTAAGTCGTTACACGAGCAATCCAGGTCATACCCATTGGAGAGCCATAACTAGGGTATTAAATTATCTAAGATACACCAAAAGTTATGGGCTGCACTTTGGTAAAGAACCAGCAGTGCTGGAAGGGTACAGTGATGCCAATTGGATTTCAGATTCAAGAAACTCCAAATCCACGAGTGGATATGTCTTTACTCTTGCTGGTGCAGCAATATCCTGGAAATCTTCCAAACAAACACTCCTGGCCAGATCAACCATGGAGTCAGAGTTTGTAGCTTTAGACAAAGCTGCTGAGGAAGCAGAATGGCTTCGAAACTTTTTGGAAGATATCCCAATGTGGGAGAAACCAGTGCCAGCATTACGTGTACACTGTGATAGTCAGTCGGCTATCTCTCGGGCACTGAGTAATCTATATAATGGCAAGTCTCGTCATATAAGAAGACGACATAAGACCATTAGACAATTGATCTCAACTGGTGTAATAACGATAGATTACATCAAGTCGGCTGATAACCTAGCGGATCCGTTTACCAAAGGTTTGCCGCGAGATCAAATTGTAAAATCATCAAAAGGAATGGGTTTAAAGCCTATAGAAAAAGATGATGTTTGACAGATACCCCACCTATGTGACTGGAGATCCCAAGATCTAGGTTCAAAGGGAAACAAAATTAAACTGATTCGAATTGAGCACTGTGAGACTATGTCTCTGCCCAGTTCCTAGGATGATATAACAGTGCTACCTGTGGATAGTAAGGATAAGCGTTGGCTTTTAATGATTGCATAGCTATGTAGATAGTGGAGTGTGACAGGACACTTCTGAAAAATAAGCTAATAAAAGATCACCTAGTGAAGTGTGAAATGGGGCCGTTTCTAGGAGAATGAAAGAGAAGGCTATATTCTCCAAATTCACTCACGAATACCAGGAATGTTCAAGGCCAAAATGAACACAATAGAGAACAAAGTTCTACGAGAAGATGTCTCTGTGCGATACCTGTTGTCTAAGTTTACATAAAAATCCGGGCGGTTCAAGACATCATGTTCACCTCCTGGCCGAGTAAACTCGACAGATATTAAAAATGTTTGGTTCAAAGCTGGAAAATGCTACCTCTCAGATACAGTTACATTTTCGTATACTCTCGAAAGTCTGTCTACGTCTAGATGAGTCTAGTCAAGTATGTCCAGTAAAGTCTAGTCTGTACAATTTTCATATGTTCTAGAGTCATTTCTATTCATGTGGGGGATTGTTGGAACTAATTTTTTGTCAAAGCCTGAGGGTTTGATAAAATTATGTTAGTGTGAAAAGAAATGAGTTAAGCTCTTTCTAATGAAATGTTTTCATTAACCGAGAAATGTTTTCTCGTGTATATATGTTGGAATGGTTGTGTCTTAAATGAACAACATGAGAGAAGAAAAGCCATACGTGCGATGTTCGCATCTTGGGCCTTGATTGGGCCCGTGGACTTTTTGAGGTATCGATCGATACCCCTTGGTATCGATCGATACCCCTTGGTATCGATCGATACCCAGCGGGCCGACTTAAAAAAACGCAGCCGCCTAGGTTATTCTAGAAATATTCTTTTTCTGTCATGGAAAAACCCTAGCCTCTCTCCTATATATACAACACGATTTTCACCTAAAAAAATCATCCTCTGACATACAATAAACACTTTCTAAAAGTTCTAGCAATCGTTTCTTCAATTCCCTACTGCTTAGAGTAAGTTTTTAATTTCGAGAGTATCGTAGAATAATGGTCGATAGATATGAATCATGGTGTTGATGATTCAGTTAAACTTTGGTTGTATCCTGGGACTCATGGATCTATAAAACCCCGTCACACTACGGGAGATTCTTAGAGTTAAGGAAAGAGATTTATCTCGCCTCCTCAGATCTTGTATTGCTTTATCGTATATAAATCGTCTGTTCCTTAAACTGTTTATTTACATATTACTGTGATTAAATCTTTCCTGTCTGTAGTGTAAATTTTGGTCCTACAAATACTGGAACTAGATCGTAGATGTTTGGGTCCCTAATTATCTCCGAATCTCCAAAAGATCGAGATCTCATAATGTAATTAACAGATTTAAAGCGAATAATTTTTTTATTAAATAATTAAAGATGACAAATAATCGTTAAACTAGTTTATTTAACATTAATCGAAAGGTTTATTGTGGTTAGATATTTTAGAAATAAACACATAGGAAGATTAGTTTCATAAATTATTGCATTTACCAAAAAATGAATTCTCGTAGGGGGTTAGCTCACAAATTATGAAATAATTTTGAAAATTTTAGTTATCTTGTTTTAATACTTACTAGGAGAGCACCCCCGCTACGCGCGTGTTTTTTTTTAACTCACTATGAACATCATAGTAAAGATTAGCCATCAGAAATTTTGGAGCGTCGGGTCCATTGAAAATGTCGTAGATCCCAGCGAGAAGCCATCCTTGCTTCTCTTAAACCGCTAATTGCACTATGTCCTCTCATGCTTTATCCCAATGCCCACTGTAAATTATTCTCGCTTCCGCCACTTGCCTTCACTCCGGCAGCCGCTAACGCAGCTTCAACGATAACGCTGATGCCGCCGTCGGGTCTCACAGTGTTTTTCTTCTTATAACCACGACGAAATTCGACACCGGAAGAACCCAAGGCCGTTGCTTCCTATCCCTGGAAATCGGGTGCCAGGAAAGACGCTTCTTTCTTTTATGGCTTTTCTTCGAGTATACGCTACTGAGCAGCGCCGAGAAATGCACGCCGGCAGAGTTAAATCTCAAAATCTCTCCGGCCGGGTCCAACGGGCCTGAAGTCGCGCCTCTCTCGGACCCGACATGATCGCCTCTTTCTCTTTGACTTGAAATAAAATAAAAGAAAAAACTGTAAAAAATCCAGAAAGGATGCCTCTTCACGCGTCCTGGTCACCTCCCCACACACGCGCTTCTCTCTCACCTCAAACGCTCTCTCTCTGTCACCCTCTCTCACTTCCCTTCTCTTGCCGGCTCTGCAATGACGGCGGCGTGAATTTTTTTTTCGCCGACGCAAAATTCGACCACGTTCGCGACCAATCCTTGCCGTTCAAGTCACGGAATTGATCGACGGCGTTTTCATTGGCTGCTCCGTTAACCACGCCGTGACTGACGGAACATTGCTATTAAATTTTATTTCGATTCCATATCTTTCCATTATGGATGTAGTTGATAGGAATCTCATGATTTCCTTCGGTTTCATGATGCTCTGCATTATCATTGATTTTGTCGATCTAACTTTTTTTTACAATGCGATTTAATTTTCAATTGATTTCTCAACTAATTTTGTACCTATAATTATTTATGGTTGTTTTGAAATCCTTAAACAATATATATATATATATATATATAATCTTAAATTTTAAATTTTATATATTTTATGCCCCCAGTCAAAAAATGTTCTAGATCCGCCAATGTATGGATGAGTATGATTGATTTGGGATATATATCTGATCAAGATATACTTACAAAATTTACTATCTATAATGTTTGTAAAATGCGCTGCGTGTTAAATTTTCAAGACTTACATGGTTGTTAGATTTTCGATCCAATGTTTTATCTTCTTTTTTTTTTGCCATCTAAATTACCTTTATTAGTTAACGAAATTACAGTCATTGTTTTATCTACGAAGGGTTTGCAAACAACTTTTTTTTTCTAATGTCAATAATTATTTATATGATTATTTTTCAGAGGGAATTAAAAATATCTTTGGACGTGGTCGTGAATTTTGATCACTACTTTTTGTTTTTATATTGCATGTTTGCATTTGAGATTTATTGTATATACACAGAGTATGTATATACACTAATATAAGAGACATGTATCAATTTATAAATTGTCAATTAATTTTTAATATGCAATTAATTTAAAGAAGAATAAAAATAAACAAATTGACCAATATGGGATGCTGAGGTGTCAACCCGGGAGAGCACCCCTTCTCTCTTTATAAGGTAGATTCGCATCCTTCATGAATACTGTAACTAGAACGTAGATGTTTTGGTCCATAATTGTCTCCGAATCTCCAAAAAAATCGAGATCTCATAGTGTAGTCAACCTATTTAAATCGAATAAAAAACTTTATTAAATTACTTGTTAAATATAATTAAAGATGCCAAAAAATCTTTAAACTAGTTTACTTAACATTAATAAAGAGGTTTATTGTGGTTATGTATTTTAGAAATATATATAGGATGATTAGTTTCATAAGTTATTGCATTTACCGAAAAAATGAATTCTCGTAGGGGTTAGCTCACAAATTATGAAATAATTTTGAAAATTTTAGTTATCTCATTTTAATACAGATTCACATCCTACATGAATACTGGAACTAGATCGTAGATGTTTGGGTCCCTAATTGTCCCCGAATCTCCGAAAAATCGAGATCTCATAGTGTAGCTAATCGATTTAAAGCGATATTTTTTATATTAAATTACTTGTTATTAAATAATTAAAGATGACAAATAACCATTAAACTAGTTTATTTAACATTAATAAAAAGGTTTATTGTGGTTAAATAATTTAGAAATAGACATAGGAAGATTAATTTCATAAGTTATTGCATTTACCAAAAAAATGAATTCTCGTATGGGGGGGTTGGCTCACAAATTATGAAAGAATTTTGAAAATTTTAGTTATCTCGTTTTAATACTTATTCACATCCTACATGAATACTGTAACTATATCGTAGATGTTTTGGTCCATAATTATCTCCGAATCTCCAAAAAATCGAGATCTCATAGTGTAATCAACCTATTTAAATCGAATAAAAACTTTTATTAAATTACTTGTTATTAAATATGACAAATAACCGTTAAATTAGTTTAGTTAACATTAATATACATATTTATTATGGTTAGGTATTTTAGAAATAGACATAGGATGATTAGTTTCATAAGTTATTGCATTTACCAAAAAAAAAAAAATCTCGTAGGGGTTAGCTCACAAATTATGGAATAATTTTGAAAATTTTAGTTATCTTGTTTTAATACATAGTCACATCCTACATGAATATTGAAATTAGATCATAGATGTTTGAGTCCCTAATTGTCTCCGAATCTCCAAAAAATTTAGATCTCATAGTGTCGTCAACCGATTTAAAGCGAATATTTTTTTTTATTAAATTACTTGTTATAAAATAATTAAAGATGCCAAAAAACCTTTAAACTAATTTACTTAACATTAATAAAGATGTTTATTGTGGTTAGTTATTTTAGAAATAGACATAGGATGATTAGTTTCATAAGTTATTGCATTAACAAAAAAAATGAATTATGTAGGGGTTGTTAGCTCACAAATTATGAAATAGTTTTAAAAATTATAGTTATCTTGTTTTAATACATAATCACATCCTACATGAATATTAAAATTGGATCATAGATGTTTGGATCCCTAATTGTCTCCGAATCTCCAAAAAATTGAGATCTCATAGTGTTGTCAACCGATTTAGATCGAAAAAAAACTTTATTGAATAACTAGTTATAAAATAATTAAAGCTGCCAAAAAACCTTTAAACTAGTTTACTTAACATTAATAGAGAGGTTTATTGAGGTTAGGTATTTTAGAAATAGACATAGGATGATTAGTTTCATAAGTTATTGCATTTACCAAATAAATAAATTCTCATATGGGTTGTTAGCTCACAAATTATGAAATAATTTTAAAAATACATGTTATCTTGTTTTAATACATATTCACATCCTACATGAATACTGGAACTAGATATCATATGCTTGGGTCCATAACTAAATACCTATTTTAGTTAACATTAATAAAAATATTTATTGTGGTTAGCTATTTTAGAAATATACATAGAATGATTAGTTTCATAAGTTATTGCATTTACCAAAACAATGAATTTTCGTAAGGGTTAGCTCACAAATTATGAATTAATTTTGAAAATTTTAGTCATCTTGTTTTAATACATAGTCGCATTCTACATGAATACTGAAACTAGATCCTAGATGTTTGGGTCCTTAATTGTCCCCGAATCTCTAAAAAATTTAGATCTCATAGTGTAGTCAACCGATTTAAAGCGAATAAAATATTTTATTAAATTATTTGTTATAAAATAATTAAAGAGGACAAATAACCATTAAACTAGTTTAGTTAACATTAATAGAAATGTTTATTGTGGTTATGTATTTTAGAAATAGACATAGGATGATTAGTTTCATAAGTTATTGTATTTACAAGAAAAACTGAATTCTTGTAGGGGTTAGCTCACAAATTATGAAATAAATTTGAAAATTTTCGTTATCTTGTTTTAATACATAGTCGCATCCTACATGAATATTGAAACTAGATCATAGATGTTCGGGTCCCTAATTGTCGTCGAATCTCCAAAAAATCGAGATCTCATAGTGTAGTCAACCAATTTAAAGCTAATAAAATCCTTTTTTTAATTACTTGTTATAAAATAATTAAAGATGTCTAAAAACCTTTAAACTAGTTTACTTAACATTAATAGAGAGGTTTATTGTAGTTAGGTATTTTGGAAATAGACATAGGATGATTTGTTTCATAAGTTATTGCATTTACCGAGAAAAAATATCTCGTAGGGGTTAGTTCAAAAATTTGTTATCTCGTTTTAATACATATTCGCATTCTACATGAATAGTGGAACCATATCGTAGAAATTTGGGTCCCTAACTGTCCCCGAATCTCCAAAATATCGAGATCTCATAGTAGAGTCAACCGATTGAAAGCGAATAAAATATTTTATTAAATTATTTGTTATAAAATAAATAAAGATGACAAATAACTATTAAACTAGTTAAGTTAACATTAATAGAAAGGTTTATTGTGGTTACGTATTTTAGAAATAGACATAGGATGATTAGTTTCATAAGTTATTGCATTTACAAGAAAAACTGAATTCTTGTAGGGTTAGCTCACAAATTATGAAATAATTTTGAAAATTTTAGTTATCTTGTTTTAATACATAGTCACATCCTACATGAATATTGAAACTAGATCATAGATGTTTGGGTCCCTAATTGTCCCCGAATCTCCAAAAAATCGAGATCTTATAGTGTAGTCAACCAATTTAAAGCTAATAAAATCCTTTATTAAATTAGTTGTTATAAAATAATTAAAGATGCCTAAAAACTTTTAAACTAGTTTACATAACATTAATAGAGAGGTTTATTGTGGTTAGGTATTTTAAAAATAGACATAGGATGATTTGTTTCATAAGTTATTGCATTTACCGAAAAAGTGAATTCTCGTAAGGGTTAGCTCACAAATTATGAAAGAATTTTGAAAATTTTAGTTTTCCCGTTTTAATACATATTCGCATCATACATGAATAGTAGAACTATATCGTAGATGTTTGGGTCCCTAACTGTCCCCGAATCTCCAAAACATCGAAATCTCATGTTGTAGTCAACCGATTTAAAACGAATAAAATACTTTATTAAATTAATTATTATAAAATAATTTAAGATGACAAATAACCATTAAACTAGTTTAGTTAACATTAATAGAAAGGTTTATTGTTGTTAGGTATTTTAGAAATAGACATAGGATGATTAGTTTCATAAGTTATTGCATTTACTAAAACAATGAATTCTCGTAAGGTTAACTCACAAATTATGAAATAATTTTGAAAATTTTAGTCATCTTGTTTTAATACATAGTTGCATTCTACATGAATATTGAAACTAGATCCTAGATGTAACATCCCGGTTTCTTGTATATGCGGAGAGGCTTATAAGAATTGATTTGGCTACCTATGTCACCAAAGTGCACTTATCTTTTCGGGAACTTGTCCAGAGAGAACTCCAGAGTTAAGGGTGCTTGAGCTGGAGCAATTTAAGGATGGGTGACCTTCCGGGAAGTGATTCGCGGTATCGTGTGAGTGAGGACAAAACACGAGGAAAGATCACGTGGTGATTGCAGGGTCAGTAAACAAGTATTACAAGCCTCCCGGACTAACGCACCGGCCGTCGGACGAGGGTGGGGCCCACGGGCCGGGAGATGTCGTTGGGGCCCACAGGTAGGGGCGGTCGGGGCGTTATAAGTGGTATCAGAGCCGAACCCAAACACGTGTGTGAAGTCAGGTGGGCTCACACCGTCTAGGGTGACGATCCTGGTGCGCAACGAGGACGTTGCGCTCTGTGAGTGGGGGTGATTGTAACATCCCGGTTTCTTGTATATGCGGAGAGGCTTATAAGAATTGATTTGGCTACCTATGTCACCAAAGTGCACTTATCTTTTCGGGAACTTGTCCAGAGAGAACTCCAGAGTTAAGGGTGCTTGAGCTGGAGTAGTCTAAGGATGGGTGACCTTCCGGGAAGTGATTCGCGGTATCGTGTGAGTGAGGACAAAACACGGGGAAAGGTCACGTGGTGATTGCAGGGTCAGTAAACAAGTATTACAAGCCTCCCGGACTAACGCACCGGCCGTCGGACAAGGGTGGGGCCCACGGGCCGGGAGATGTCGTTGGGGCCCACAGGTAGGGGCGGTCGGGGCGTTATACTAGATGTTTGGGTCCATAATTGTCCCCGAATCTCTAAAAAATTTATATCACATAGTGTCGTCAACCGATGTAAAGAGAATAAAAAACTTTATTAAATTATTTGTTATAAAATAATTAAAGATGACAAATTACCATTAAACTAGTTTAGTTAACATTAATAGAAAGGTTTATTGTGGTTAGGTATTTTATAAATAGACATAGGATGATTAGTTTCATAAGTTATTGCATTTACAGAAAATTTGAATTCTTGTAGGGGTTAGCTCACAAATTATGAAATAATTTTAAAATTCTTAGTTATCTTGTTTTAATATATAGTCGCATCCTACATGAATATTGAAACTAGATCATAGATGTTTGGGTCCCTAATTGTCCCCGAATCTCCAAAAAATTGAGATCTCATAGTGTAGTCAACCAATTTAAAGCGAATAAAAAACTTTATTAATTTAATTATTATAAAATAATTAAAGATGCATAAAAACCTTTAAACTAGTTTACTTAATATTAATAGAGAGGTTTATTGTACTTAGGTGTTTTAGAAATAGACATAGGATGATTAGTTTCATAAGTTATTGCATTTACCGAAAAAATGAA
The DNA here is from genome assembly GCA_030161315.1 of Eutrema japonicum. NCBI lineage: Eukaryota > Viridiplantae > Streptophyta > Magnoliopsida > Brassicales > Brassicaceae > Eutrema > Eutrema japonicum. The sequence goes on from BSQW01000001.1 coordinate 49,020,889, forward strand.
TTCTCGTAGGGGTTAGCTCCCAAATTATGAAATAATTTTGAAAATTTTAGTTATCTCGTTTTAATACATATTCGCATCCTACATGAATAGTGGAACTATATCGTAGATGTTTGGATCCCTAACTGTCCCCGAATCTCCAAAATATTGAGATCTCATATTGTAGTCAACCGATTTAAAACGAATAAAATATTTTATTAAATTATTTGTTATAAAATAATTAAAGAGGACAAATAACCATTAAACTATTTTAGTTAATATTAATAGAAAGGTTTATTGTGGTTAGGTATTTTATAAATAGACATAGGATGATTAGTTTCATAAGTTATTGCATTTACTAAAACAATGAATTCTCGTAAGGGTTACTTGAAAATTTTATTCATCTTGTTTTAATACATAGCTGTATTCTACATGAATATTGAAACTAGATCCTAGATGTTTGGGTCCCTAATTGTCCCCAAATCTCCAAAAAATTTAGATCTCATAGTGTTGTCAACCGATTTAAAGCGAACAAAAAACTTTATTAAATTATTTGTTATAAAATAATTAAAGATGACAAATAACCATTAAACTATTTAATTTAACATTAATAGAAAGGTTTATTGTGGTTATGTATTTTAGAAATAGACATAGGATGATTAGTTTCATAAGTTATTGCATTTAAAGAAAAAAACTGAATTCTTGTGGGGGTTAGCTCACAAATTATGAAAACAATTCAAAAATTGTAGTTATCCTGTTTTAATACATAGTCGCATCCTACATAAATATTGAAACTAGATCATAGATGTTTGGGTCTCTAATTGTCCCCGAATATCCAAAAATTCTAGATCTCATAGTGTAGATAACCAATTTAAAGCGAATAAAAAACTTTACTAAATTACTTGTTATAAAACAATTAAAGATGCCTAAAAACCTTTAAACTAGTTTACTTAACATTAATAGAGAGGTTTATTGTGGTTAGGTATTTTAGAAAAAATGAATTTTCGTATGGGTTAACTCACAAATTATGAAATAATATTGAAAATTTTATTTATCTCGTTTTAATACATATTCGCATCCTACATGAATAGTGGAACTATATCGTAGATGTTTGGGTCCCTAACTGTCCCCGAATCTCCAAAATATCGAGATCTCATAGTAGAGTCAACCGATTTAAAGCGAATAAAATATTTTATTAAATTATTTGTTATAAAATAATTTAAGATGACAAATAACCAATAAACTAGTTTAGTTAACATTAATAGAAATGTTTATTGTGGTTGGGTATTTTAGAAATAGACATAGGATGATTAGTTTCATAAGTTATTGCATTTACTAAAACAATGAATTCTCGTAAGGGTTAACTCACAAATTATGAAATAATTTTGAAAATTTTAGTTATCTCATTTTAATACATACTCGCATCCTACATGAATATTGAAACTATATCCTAGATGTTTGGGTCGCTAATTGTCCCCGAATCTTCAAAAATTTAGATCTCATATTGTTGTCAATCGATTTAAAGCGAATAAATTTTTTTATTAAATTATTTGTTATAAAATAAACATTAAACTAGTTTATTTAACATTAATAGAAATGTTTATTGTGGTTAGGTATTTTACAAATAGACATAGGGTGATTAGTTTCATAAGTTATTGCATTTACAAGAAAAACTGAATTCTTGTAGGGGTTAGCTCACAAATTATGAAATAATTTTGAAAATTTTAGTTATCTTGTTTTAATATATAGTCGCATCCTACATGAATATTTAAACTAGATCATAGATGTTTGGGTCTCTAATTGTCCCCGAATCTCCAAAAAATAGAGATCTCGTAGTGTAGTCAACCAATTTAAAGCGAATAAAAAACTTTATTAAATTATTTGTTATAAAATAATTAAAGATGCCTAAAAACCTTTAAACTAGTTCACTTAACATTAATAGAGAGGTTTATTATAGTTAGGTATTTTAGAAATAGACATAGGATGCTTAGTTTCATAAGTTATTGCATTACCAAAAAAATGAATTCTCGTAGGGGTTACCTCACAAATTATGAAATAATTTTGAAATTTTTTGTTATCTCATTTTAATACATACTCGCATCCTACATGAATAGTGAAACTATATCGTAGATGTTTGGGTCCCTAACTGTCCCCGAATCTCCAAAATATCGAGATCTCATCATAGTGTAGTCAACCGATTTAAAGCGAATAAAATATTTTAATAAATTATTTGTTATAAAATAATTAAAATGACAAATAACCATTAAACTAGTTTACTTAACATTAATAGAAAAGTTTATTGTGGTTAGGTATTTTACAAATATACATAGGATGATTAGTTTCATAAGTTATTGCATTTACAAGAAAAATTGAATTCTTGTAGGGGTTAACTCACAAATTATGAAATAATTTTGAAAATTTTAGTTATCTTGTTTTAATACATAGTCGCATCCTACATGGATATTGAAACTAGATTGTAGATATTTGTGTCCCTAATTGTCTCAGAATCTCCAAAAAAATCGAGATCTCATAGTGTAGTTGATATGCTCAAATTAATACCCTAAACAGTACTAAAGCAGTTGCTGCTGTATATCAGGGGTCGAACACAAGAACTCAGAGAAATCACACAATATATTAAATAGAGTCGAATCAAGCTAAACAGTTCAGATTAAACAAAAAGCAGTAAGCAGTAAACGAGTTGTAATTCGATGGGAAAGAGATAGGTTCAGGGATATTTCTCAGGAAATCAATGAATGCAAAATAAACTAACTAATCAGGGTTCAGGTTACGCACGGTTCTTGAACTCAAATCACTAAAGTATAATTAACCAACTGTCGTTGCGAGAACTATCTAAATCTAAATTTCAAAATCCCAAATTTTTTTGCAAATCCCTAAGAATAAATCAGCCTTAATTTCAAGTTTGATATGTTCACAAATCAATTAAAGCAAATCCCTTTGTGAATAATCAATTTACTCACCTAAGGTTCTATCAGGTAATTAATCGCATTGTCGTGCCTAATCAATTATCCTAAGGTCTAAGTTCCAGGTGATCAATTTAGAATTAGCTTTGAGAACAACCTAAGGTGAAGAACTAATTCAGATTATGAACCCTAAATAACTAATCAACCTAGCATTCAAAGAAACCCCTTATGAGAATCCCCAAACCTAACAAGATATCTACTCAGACATGGAAATTGAATCAATAGACATGTTTGAATAAATACTCAATAGAAAATAAGAAAGAGTAACAAGAGGTTTTGAGATCTGATCTCGGACGAAGGGAGATTCAGACTTTTCTCTCTCACCAAATTCTCTCTTAAACCAAAGCAAAATAAAGCATAGCCATAAAAGTGGCTGTAAAATTCCTATAAATAACCTAAAACACGAATTGGGGCTTCTTGTAATTATTAAAGACTTCTGGGCACTTTTGCAATTTTTCAAGTCTTGGAAAACTCGCGGGTCGTGTCTTGCTGCGATGGGTATCGATCGATACTAGCCAGTATCGATCGATACAAAGGCTTCATATCGGGTTCTCAGCAACACGAACTTCTGCTTTGCTCCAAATGCTCCAGAAAGCTCCAAAATCTCCAATAATGTTCTCAACGTGCTATGACCTGTAAAAGACTCTAAAAGACTCCAAAATACTATAAAGACTCTATAAAAATGACTTATATCATGGCTTAAATAGGGTAAAAACCATGATATATCAACTCCCCCAGACTTAGCCTTTACTTGCCCTCAAGCAAATAGAAACCTAAATCAGAGAAAGAGGTTTGAAAACGCGGAGACTCACATGTTCATAAACCATCGAAATGACCCTCTTTCCAAGTACCCAAATGTCACCTAATCAGTATTCGATCTAACCACCATGTACTTCTCCGTAGACATTCGCAGCTTTTCCAGACTCCACACATCACCCCACAGCATTGTTCAAATAAAACCCTCATCGCCAGATTCATCGCTGCAGCCAATTCTCAAGAACCTTCTAGATTCTTTACCATACAATATCATAACAAGGAACCACCATTTTTCACACTTTTTGTATCAATTTCTCTCCACCAGACTTATTTCTTATTATGTTTCTAGCATTTACATACTAAGGGATTGAGACGCGAGTATTGATGGTGTTAGCCACCGAATCCCCGGTTCTTCCCTCAAAAGTAATCAAAGGTGTAGGCGAATCATGGTATCATAGGAAATTTTCCTAACCTCGCTTTCACCTTTGTGTGATCATCTCCTCTGAAGTAGAATAATGGGATCCTTGGATACTTTCCTAGCCCTCTACTCAGAAGAAAATCATTTCATCTTTTATGCTCTTATCAACTTGTAACAGGGAGAGAAATACCATTATTTTAAACTCATGGGTTCCTTTGTCAGATATGAATGATGAATCAAGCTCTATGAACACTAACCCCATCGATGAAGTGCAAAAGTTTGGCTCAGGCTTCAGAAGAACTATGCTGGAGACATGGATGTTTTCTAGTCAACTGGTCAGTCCTTGGATTTTTCATTAGTCGATCTAGAACTGATCTTGCAACACTGTGCACTCAAAAACAAAATCAAATCAATAGGTTCGAGCACAGGATCATCGTCTCCAACAAGGTTTGGCTCAATAAAAATGATTTTGACTCGGTAAAACGACTGACTCTAAGAAAAACAAGCACAATGTCAGCAGACACCTCCCCCAGACTTGAACAACACTGTCCCCAGTGTTATCTAGTCTAGAGTAGGTAAAAGAAGACAAAAGAATAGAAGAAACGAAGAGAAACAAGAAATTACCTTGCTGGAACATCGAGTATCGATCGACACACAGCCTGGTATCGATCGATACCAGGCTTAAATTGACTTGATGAACCGTACATTCGCGATTGGTGTCGATCGATACCAATGGGGTATCGATCGATACTAAGGCGATTTTGAGTCTGCTTCTTGTTCATCCTGACACAAAAACAAAAAATAGCAGAAAAATACTTATATATATAGACTCACCAGTGGGTTGCCACCCACCAAGCGCTCGTTTAACGTCAATAGCTTGACTGTAACGCCATTCAGGCTGTTGGTGCATCATCCAAAGGCGTTATCTGCCCTGTTGGAATCTCGGCTTTCGCCCAATAGTGTTTCACCCTCTGTCCATTGGCAGTGAACTCATCGCCTGTAGGACTAATCAGCACGACAGCTCCATGTGGTCTGACCTCTTTGATTATGAAGGAACATGACCAACGAGAACGCAATTTACCAGGAAACAATTGCAAACGAGAGTTATACAGAAGTACCTGGTCGTTCGGCTCGAAATGTCTGGAGATGATCTTCTTATCATGATAGGCCTTGGTCCTCTCCTTGAACAGCTTCTAGTTCTCGTAGGCGTGGTGCCTAATCTCATCCAACTCGTTCAGCTGGATCAATCTCCTCTCTGCAGCAGGCTTGATGTAAAAGTTCAGTAACTTCATCGCCCATGCTGCCTTGTGCTCAATCTCCACTGGAAGGTGACATGCTTTCCAATACAGCAAGTGAAATTGTAACATCCCTAATTCAATTTTGAGGTTGAAATTGAATAATTAGAAGTTTGGGGTTAATTTCGCGTAAAATCAATTGTTCTGGGTGGGTTTAATTGATAACTTTGGGAGTTTGGGGTCAAAAAAAAAAGGGGATCCCACACACATATGTTTATATGTGCGTATGTATCTCCCTCTACGTTAACCTAGCCGTCGACTCTGCGTGTGAGAGATCAAGAGGAAGCTCGAGGGGTGACCGCCGTGAGCCAAGCCGGGACGCGACCTCCTCTCCTCCACGGTAAGAAACCTCTCTCTCTCCGTAGTTTGTTCGTACGGTCGGGATTTTGGGTCGGATTGTGGATCGGAGTTTTGAGCCGTGTGTGCTTCGGTGGTGGGCGACGGTGCGTGGTTGGAGCCGGGATTGGGCCGTGGTTGAGCTTCCGCGGTGAGCTCCGGTGATGAGCACTCGCCGGCGTGTGAGTTGCGGTCGGGATCGTGGATCGGGGCTGGGCCGTGGAGAACTCCCGCGGTGAGCTCCGGTGGTGAGCTCCGGTCGGGTTGGTGGATCGGGGTTGGGCTGTGGCGAGCTCCGGTGGTGAGCTCCGGCGGTGGTGTCGCTGCTCCGGTGATGGGAAGTCGACGAACGTGTTGATTTCGTCCGGTTTAGACCGGTTTATCAACGTATCGAACGCCTTGATTTTCCATTGTTTGTTTTTAATTATTTTATTATTTTTATTTCTAGGTGGTTTAATAGAAGGTTATTCATCCCGGGGAGTTCTAGAAAATTGCTGAATTTTCTCGTGAAACTTTCTGTGCGGGAATAAGGTGAGTGCAGGACCATAGGCGTAATTAAATAATTTTGATAATTGGTGTGATTTCGTGATTATAGGCCGTTTACGATCTCGGAGGGTCTAGATCGAGTGTTTCATGAAATGTTTGATTTATTCGGTATTTTCGTGATAGTCTATATTAATTATCTTAATTATTTGTTAGCCTGTAGATGGGAGGATTGCCTCACTAAGTATTTATCGAAATACTTATGCATCTCTTATATTTTAATTGATGCAGGAAAGGAGAAAGTGTGAACGTGGAATCAGGGCGAGGAAGAGGGGGTGATCTAGACTTGTCGTTTATTGATTATTTTATTTAATAATTTATGATCTTGATTATTCGGATTTATAATCTTGAACCGGAAATTATTTGGTGAGGTTTAGTTATTATTAATTATGGGAATTTTAATAATGCAAAAAAAAAAAAAAAAAAAAATGGGTGCGGTTGTTTCAATTTGGTATCAGAGCATTTACGGTTCTAGGACAGTTTTAAAAAAAAAATTTCCGCTATTAGAACTGTCTATGGGAGTTAGTCAATTGTTGAGCTTGAAGTTCTAGATCATCCTCTTCGAGCCTTCAATGAGATTCCACGGTAAGACTCGTGTTTGTTTTACTATTGCTGTTGTCAATTAGTAACAAGTGGTTATTGCAGATGGTTGATTCTGATAGCGTTGGGCAAGGTCTCAGAGGTCGGGGTGGTCGCGGCGGCCGTGGTCGGGGCGGCAGAACAGGCCGTGGCGGCAGAGGTGGCAGAGGTGGTAGAGGTGGCAGAGCAGCTGCGAATGTGACGCAGAGTGTCACGGTGGAGCAGGGGGCGTATGATCACGCCGAGGGGGAAGGTCAGTCGGAGCCAGCGGCCGTGTATGGTGCGATGCCGGCGCCGGGGGGTGCTCAGGCGGGTGCGGACCCGAACCCGATGGCGGCTGTTTTGGGCATGTTGGCCCAGCTCTTGGAGAGGTTACCTGGTGTGGTACCGGCTCCAGCTCCAGTGGCGCCACAGGGGGTTGCCGCGATGCCGGGTGTTGTTGCTCCGGGAGTTCCGGGAGTGGTTGCTGAGGCCGAGCCAGTGGTTCCGTCGTACCTGAGGGTGATGGAGCATATGCAGAGGTTGGGCACCAAGTTTTTCAGTGGTGGTGCTCGACCGATTGAGTCTGATGAGTGGAGGTCCAGGTTGGAGAGGAACTTCCAGTCGATCAGATGCCCTGAGGAGTATAGGGTTGACTTGGCGGTGCATTATCTGGAGGGAGATGCACATGAGTGGTGGCAGGGTGTTGCTGCGAGGAGGGCGGGAGTAGTGTTGCCTTGGGACGAGTTCCGGAGGGAGTTCGATCTCAAGTATTTTCCGCGGGAGGCTCGCGACAGGTTACAGGCGGAGTTTCTGTACTTGTCACAGGGGATTCGTTCGGTCCGAGAGTACGAGGCCGAGTTTAACCGGCTGAAGCGGTTTGCTGGTCGGGGTGCAGATACCGAGTATGAGTTGATTGGTGCTTTCATGCGAGGTATGCGTATCGATCTCAGGAATCGGTGCATAGTCCGCAAGTTCGAGTCGGTATCCGAACTGGTGGAGTGTGCAGCGCAGCTTGAGGAGGGGATGAGGCAGGAGGCTAGTTTAAAGGCTGCAGTACCAGAGGCTCCGCGACGGCCTCAAAGTCAGAGTGTTGCTCCGAGCAAGGGCGGTAGGTCTGGTCAGCAGCAGGGACAGAAGAGGAAGTGGGAGGATACTTCCAAGGAAGCGGGTTCTGGACCACGTTGTTTCGGGTGCGGAGCCCATGGACATCGCGTGGCGGATTGTTCTCGAGGGGGCCCGGTGTGCTTTCATTGCAAGGAACCCGGTCACCTCAGGAAGGATTGTCCGAAGTTGGCTCAGCCATTTGTGAGGATCGAGGCACCGCCTCCGAAACGGGCCGCAGTGGCACCGAGGGTGTTCACCATAGGCGCGGAGTCAGGCGAGGCGAGCGGCAGCAGACCGATTACTGGGACCCTTAATGTGGCTGGGGTAGAGTCACATGTGTTGTTTGACTCCGGAGCGTCCCACAGTTTTGCCACACCGGATTGGGTGTCGGGGAGCGGTATCCAAGAGTTGTGTGGGGACCACTCGGGTGTGGTGAGAGTTGCTGGAGGACGCTTGTTGAGGACTCAGGGCTGTGTGGAGAATGTTGACATTCTTATCGCCGGAAAGCTGATGCCAGCGGATTTGATAGTGTGCTCAGTGGAACTCTATGACATCATTTTGGGTATGGACTGGCTGGGAAAGTTCAAGGCTCATTTGGATTGTCACCGGGGTCGTGTGGTTTTCGAGCATGCTAACAGAAGACTGGTTTATCAGGGAGTGAGACCGGTGCCGGGAGGCATCGTCGTTTCCGCGGTTCAAGCAGAGCGTTTGATCGAGCAGGGCTGTGAGGCCTACTTGGCCACCATTTCGATACCTGGGGAGGTTGGGGAGTCAGCGGTGCGGGATATTGAGGTGGTCTGGGAGTTCGAGGATGTGTTCCAGCAGTTGAGCGGGTTACCACCATCCAGATCGGATCCTTTTACCATTGAGTTAGAGCCGGGGACGACCCCGTTGTCTAAGGCTCCTTACAGGATGGCTCCAGCGGAGATGGCTGAGCTTAAGAAGCAGCTCGAGGAGTTGTTGGAAAAGGGTTTCATTAGACCGAGCAGTTCTCCGTGGGGTGCACCGGTACTGTTCGTCAAGAAGAAGGATGGGAGCTTCCGGTTGTGCATTGATTATCGGGGGCTGAACCGGGTTACTGTGAAGAACAAGTACCCATTACCGAGGATCGATGAGTTGTTAGATCAGTTGCAGGGTGCTTCGTGGTTCTCTAAGATTGATTTGGCATCGGGTTATCATCAGATCCCGATAGCGGAGACGGACATCAGGAAGACGGCTTTCAGGACGAGATACGGGCACTACGAGTTTGTGGTGATGCCGTTTGGGTTGACGAATGCACCGGCTGCGTTTATGAGGTTGATGAACGGCGTGTTCCAGGAGTATCTGGATGAGTTCGTCATCATTTTCATCGACGACATTCTAGTGTATTCGAAGAGTCCTGAGGAGCACATGGTTCACCTGAGGAAAGTTCTGGAGAAGCTACGGGAGCAGAAGTTGTTCGCTAAGCTGAGCAAGTGTAGTTTCTGGCAGCGGGAGATCGGATTTCTGGGGCACGTCGTATCTGATCGTGGTGTTTCAGTGGATCCGGAGAAGATTCGCTCGATTGAGGAATGGCCGAGACCGAAGAATGCCTCGGAGATTCGCAGTTTTCTGGGTCTGGCGGGTTATTACAGGAGGTTCGTCAAGGGGTTTGCTAGTATGGCGCAGGCCATGACCAAGTTGACCGGGAAGGACGTTCCTTTCGTGTGGTCGGACCAGTGTGAGGAGAGCTTTGTGAAGCTCAAGGAGATGCTGGTGAGTACTCCGGTGTTAGCCTTGCCTAAGCAGGATGAGCCATATGTTGTGTTCACAGACGCGTCCAGGCTGGGGCTCGGTTGTGTATTGATGCAGCAGGGTAAGGTAATCGCATATGCTTCCAGGCAGCTGAGGAAACATGAATGCAATTATCCTACCCACGATCTTGAGATGGCTGCAGTGGTGTTTGCATTGAAGATCTGGAGGTCTTATCTGTATGGCGGTAAGGTTCAGGTGTTCACAGACCACAAAAGTCTGAAGTACATCTTTACCCAGCCGGAGCTGAATCTGCGACAGAGGCGATGGATGGAGCTTGTTGCGGATTATGACCTGGAGATAGCTTACCATCCCGGTAAAGCGAATCTTGTAGCCGATGCTTTGAGCAGGAAGCGGGTTATTTTAGACACTGAGCGAGATACAGAGGCGTTGGTAGGCATGGTGAGTGCCCTGAGACTGTGTGCCGTGTCTGAGGAACCTGAGCCGTTGGGTTTAGAGGCGGTGGATCAGGCGGACATTCTGACTAGGGTGCGGGTAGCACAGCAGTTGGATGCGGAATTAATGCAGGCTGGCAGGGCAGAGCGGTCCGAGTATGAGTTATCCAGCAATGGAACGATCCTTTTGAGGGGCAGGGTGTGTGTACCGAAGGACGAAGTGCTGAGGCAGGAAATCCTGAGGGAAGCACATCAGAGCCGTTTCTCTATTCATCCCGGAGCTACCAAGATGTACCGTGACCTCAAACGGTATTACCAGTGGGTAGGGATGAAGAAGGATGTTGCCAACTGGGTTGCGGGGTGTGATACCTGTCAGTTGGTGAAGGCTGAGCATCAGGTTCCGAGCGGGTTGTTGAGGAGTTTACCCATTCCGGAGTGGAAGTGGGACATGATCACCATGGATTTCGTGGTGGGTCTGCCGGTTTCGCGAACCAATGACGCTATTTGGGTCATCGTCGATAGGTTGACCAAGTCTGCGCACTTTTTGGCCATAAAAAAGACCGACGGTGCGGAAGTGTTGGCCAAGAGGTACGTCAGGGAGATTGTGAAGCTGCATGGGGTACCGGTGAGTATAGTGTCAGATCGAGATCCGAAGTTCTCCTCGCTGTTCTGGGGCGCTTTCCAGAAGGAGATGGGCACTAAGGTACACATGAGTACAGCTTATCATCCCCAGACCGATGGGCAGTCGGAGAGGACTATCCAGACGTTGGAGGATCTGTTGAGGATGTGTGTGTTGGACTGGGGTGGACATTGGGCGGATCATCTGAATCTAGTGGAGTTTGCGTACAATAACAGCTACCAGGCTAGTATCGGCATGGCACCATTTGAGGCGTTGTATGGTAGGCCTTGCAGGACCCCGTTATGTTGGACGCAAGTGGGGGAGAGGAGCCTGTTGGGAGCTGACTTTGTGCAGGAGACGACTGAGAAGGTCCGGATTGTGAAGTTGAACATGAAGGAAGCTCAAGATCGTCAGAAAAGCTACGCAGATCGGCGTAGGAAGGAGCTGGAGTTCGCAGTTGGCGATTTGGTCTACCTGAAAATGGCCATGTTGAGGGGTCCGAACAGGTCCATTTCCGAGACGAAGTTGAGTCCGCGATATATGGGTCCCGTCAGGGTGCTGGAGCGGGTCGGACCGGTGGCTTATCGGTTAGAGTTGCCGGAGTCTATGCAGGCATTTCACAAGGTGTTCCACGTGTCGATGCTGAAGAAATGTTTGCACAAGGATGATCAGGTGGTCACGGGGGTGCCATCAGATTTGACACCGAGCATGGTGGTGGAGGCGAGGCCTCTGAGAGTCCTAGATCGTCGGGTGAGAGTGATCAGGAGGAAGAAGGTTCCTGAGATGCAGGTGCTGTGGGACTGCAATGGAGCCGAGGAGGTGACTTGGGAGCCGGAAGCGAAGTTGAAGCGCAAATTTCCCAAGTGGTTCGGCAAACTGGAGGGTTAGCCGGGTTGTTTCCATATCGTTGTAACCATGGTGTTGGGATTTTGGGAGTTATTGCGTTGTTGTACTCGTCTATTTTTATGGTGTTATAATTAATCGATGTACTTTGGAGTTTTTGACTATTCAATAAAAAGGTGTTTTCATTGAATGTGTTGAGTGGTGGGTTTACTAGGGGATTAGTAGACAGGTTGGCGGGCTACTAGTGGTAGTGGTCCGATAGCGGGGGTGCGGATACTAGGTGTTTGGTAGCCGCATAAGGCTGATAGTTCCGGATTGGTTTGGCACGGGGTGGTGGCCCCATATAGCGGCATCGGAGTGCACTGGTGAGTCACTGCCGAGTGTACCTGGCCGGTTGGGTTTCGATGTGATTCCTGATTGGTGAGACAGGTCACTAGAGAGATTGCCGTTGTCTGGCTCTCTATGCGTTAGACGGACCGATCCATGGTGTTGGGTCGTGAAGTCGTTGTACTCCCGGGTGTTGGAGTGGTTGGCCAAACCAAGTAGGGAACTATGGCACTATGGTGTTGAGCCGTGATACCGTTGTTGGTAGAGTTGGAAGAGCGGGCGTGCGACGCTGAGTTGGAATAGCGGTTGTGCTAGGTTGTGGATGTTAGCTGGATGTTAGATTCGAGGACGAATCTATGTTAGTGGGGGAGAATTGTAACATCCCTAATTCAATTTTGAGGTTGAAATTGAATAATTAGAAGTTTGGGGTTAATTTCGCGTAAAATCAATTGTTCTGGGTGGGTTTAATTGATAACTTTGGGAGTTTGGGGTCAAAAAAAAGGGGATCCCACACACATATGTTTATATGTGCGTATGTATCTCCCTCTACGTTAACCTAGCCGTCGACTCTGCGTGTGAGAGATCAAGAGGAAGCTCGAGGGGTGACCGCCGTGAGCCAAGCCGGGACGCGACCTCCTCTCCTCCACGGTAAGAAACCTCTCTCTCTCCGTAGTTTGTTCGTACGGTCGGGATTTTGGGTCGGATTGTGGATCGGAGTTTTGAGCCGTGTGTGCTTCGGTGGTGGGCGACGGTGCGTGGTTGGAGCCGGGATTGGGCCGTGGTTGAGCTTCCGCGGTGAGCTCCGGTGATGAGCACTCGCCGGCGTGTGAGTTGCGGTCGGGATCGTGGATCGGGGCTGGGCCGTGGAGAACTCCCGCGGTGAGCTCCGGTGGTGAGCTCCGGTCGGGTTGGTGGATCGGGGTTGGGCTGTGGCGAGCTCCGGTGGTGAGCTCCGGCGGTGGTGTCGCTGCTCCGGTGATGGGAAGTCGACGAACGTGTTGATTTCGTCCGGTTTAGACCGGTTTATCAACGTATCGAACGCCTTGATTTTCCTTTGTTTGTTTTTAATTATTTTATTATTTTTATTTCTAGGTGGTTTAATAGAAGGTTATTCATCCCGGGGAGTTCTAGAAAATTGCTGAATTTTCTCGTGAAACTTTCTGTGCGGGAATAAGGTGAGTGCAGGACCATAGGCGTAATTAAATAATTTTGATAATTGGTGTGATTTCGTGATTATAGGCCGTTTACGATCTCGGAGGGTCTAGATCGAGTGTTTCATGAAATGTTTGATTTATTCGGTATTTTCGTGATAGTCTATATTAATTATCTTAATTATTTGTTAGCATGTAGATGGGAGGATTGCCTCACTAAGTATTTATCGAAATACTTATGCATCTCTTATATTTTAATTGATGCAGGAAAGGAGAAAGTGTGACCGTGGAATCAGGGCGAGGAAGAGGGGGTGATCTAGACTTGTCGTTTATTGATTATTTTATTTAATAATTTATGATCTTGATTATTCGGATTTATAATCTTGAACCGGAAATTATTTGGTGAGGTTTAGTTATTATTAATTATGGGAATTTTAATAATGCAAAAAAAAAAAAAAAAAAAAAATGGGTGCGGTTGTTTCAGAAATGGTGTAGTACCCAGCGGTGTCTTGAAAGCAGTCCTGTAAGCCCATAGCGCATCATCCAACTTTGTAGACCAATCATTCCTAGAAGCACCCACTGTCTTTTCCAGAATCTCTTTGATTTGCGTGTTGGAGACTTCGACTTGCCCAATGGTTTGAGGGTGATATGGAGTAGCTACTCGATGGTTTACACCATACTTCTTTAGCAACCTCTCGAAAATCTTGTTGATAAAGTGAGAGCCACCATCACTTATCACAATTCGAGGTACTCCAAATCTATGGAAGATGATGGTCTTAAACAGCTTAACGACCACCACGGAGTCATTCTTTTTACTAGCAATCGCTTCCACCCATTTGGACACATAGTCCACAGCAACCAGAATGTACATGTTCTCGTGTGACGAGGGGAAAAGACCCATAAAATCGATACCCCAACAATCGAAAACTTTAACCTCAAGGATGAAATTATGTGGTATCTCATGTCTCTTGCGGATCTTCCCTCTCCTCTGACAGACATCACACTATGAGACATAGGCATGAGCATCCTTGAACATAGTAGGCCACGAGAAGCCTGCTTGAAGAACCTTGGACACCGTCTTGAAAGTAGAAAGTGACCAGCACACTCAGACCCATTGCAATGAAAAAGAATAGCTGGAATCTCAGACTCTGCAACGCATCTACTGTAGATACCATCTGAGCAATGCTTGTATAGGTAAGGCTCATCCCAGAAGAATCTCCTTATCTCGCGCATAAACCTCTTCCTTGCATATTTTTTGGGATACTTTGGCTCAGCCTCTACAACAAGGTAGTTGGCGATGTCTGCGTACCATGGACGTGCAGCACTAGAGTCAGCAGCTAGATAGACATCATAGGAGTTCAAGTGCTCTACGGACAAAACAGGTTCAGGTCGCGACGGGTATCGATCGATACTAGGTGAGTATCGATCGATACCGAAAGTCTGCATTCGTGAAAATTGCAGATTTTCGGGATAAAGGTCTTGAAGCTGAGCTTCAATGAGGTAAACACCTTCCTCTGACAAACAATCATCAATAGGGATGACCTCATTGACCTTTAGTCGCGATAAGTGATCACCAACGCCATTCTCAACTCCTTTCTTGTCCTTGATCTCGATGTCGAAACCTTGGAGCAAAAGAACCAATCGGCATAGATGAGGTTTGAGGTCCTTGTTCTTCAGCAGGTATTTGAGAGCAGCATGGTCTGTGTGAACAATGACCTTGCTCCCAATCAAGTAGGACCGGAATTTCTCAAAAGAGAAAACGACTGCCAGCAACTCCTTCTCGGTGGTGCTGTAATTTCGCTGAGCATCATCCAACGTCCTGCTGGCATAATACATAGCATGGAGTTTCTTGTCATTTCTCTGACCCACCACAGCTCCAACAGCAAAATCACTGGCATCGCACATAACCTCAAAAGGCAAGCTCCAATCAGGTGGTTGGACTACAGGAGCACTCACCAATGCCTTCTTGATTTCCTCGAATGCTACAAGGCAATCAGATGTAAAATCAAACTTGACTTCCTTACATAACATGGCTGTGAGTGGACGTGCAAGTTTAGAGAAATCTTTGATGAACCTCCTGTAAAACCCAGCATGACCAAGGAAGCTTTGTATCTCAGGAACAGATCGTGGAGGTTGCAATCTCGTCATGACCTGAATCTTAGCCTTGTCGACTTCGATCCCTGTCTTAGAAACCTTGTGCCCAAGAACAATGCCATCTTGTACCATGAAGTGGCACTTCTCCCAATTAAGAACTAAGTGCTTCTCCTCGCATCGCTGAAGCACCTTGCACAAGTTATCCAGATAGTCCTTGAATGACGATCCATAAACATAAAAATCATCCATGAAGACCTCCATAAACTCCTCAGTCATATCTGTGAAAATCGACATCATGCATCGCTGAAAGGTCGCTGGAGCGTTACATAATCCAAATGGCATTCTTCTGTAGGCGAATGTGTCATAGGGACATGTAAAGGTCGTCTTTCCCTGGTCCTCTGGATGTATAGGAATCTGGAAAAAGCCTGAGTACCCATGGAGAAAGCAGTAGTATGGGTGACTCGCTAACCTCTCCAGCATCTGGTCAATGAATGGCAATGGGAAGTGATCCTTCCGTGTAGCCGCATTAAGCTTCATGTAGTCAATGCACATCCTGTGACCAGTGATTGTCCTTGTAGGGATCATCTCATCCTTCTCGTTCTTCACCACAGTTATGCCTCCTTTCTTAGGCACAACGTGAACTGGACTAATCCAAGAACTATCTGAGATGGAATAGATAATCCCTGCTTCCAACAGTTTTATCACTTCCTTCCTGACCACTTCCTTCAGGTTCGGATTCAGCCTCCTTTGACACTCAATCGAAGACTTTGACTCGTCCTCCAGGTGAATCCGATGCTATACCTGAAATGTCAGCAAGAGAATAGCCAAGAGCCTTGCGATACTTGCGCAGCTTGCTTAGCAGTAAAGCAACCTCTGTAGTATTCAAGGAAGCATTAACGATTACTGGGTATGTGGAGTTAGGACCAAGAAAACTATACCTCAGATTCGCTGGAAGTGGCTTTAGTTCCACCTTAGGAGCATTCTCTGTATTCCAATCTCCAAGCCCAGCAGCTTGCTTAGAACCATCGACCAACTCTCCTTCTGGCCGTAGGGTATCGATCGATACCAGAGGGGTATCGATCGATACTGGTGATGCTGAATCAAGCATCTTCGAGTATCCCGCAGTTTCATCACATGAACGGACCTCCGAAGTGGCCGAACAGACCAATGCTATTTCCAGTGGATCCTCAGGGTGCATCTCCAGGAAGTACTCTTTAGGTATGTCACTGAAGGTGTCCACATAGAATGTCTACCCATCGATGGTTGGCCATTTCATCATATTTTCCATGTTAAAGGACATCACTAAGTCACCGATGTTGAGAGCGATCTGTCCATTCCTGCAATCAATTAAGGCTCCAGCAGTTGCAAGGAATGGTCTGCCCAGGATAATAGGATCCTTAGGCTCAGCATCGTACTTTAGGACGATGAAATCTGTTGGGATCAACCAATTCCCAATCTTGATTGGGACATCTTCAAGTAATCCCTCTGGAAGTCGCACTAAGCGATCAGCAAGTACCAGCGAAATTGTAGATTGCAAATTTGTCATCCCCATTCGCTTGACAACTGAGTGTGGCATAAGGTTCACACTCGACCCAATATCGCAGAGCGCTCGCTCAAATCTCTATGTGAAGATAGTGCAGTCTAAAACAAAGCTCCATGGGTCTGGTAGCTTCTTAGGAATTTTGTTAAGCAGGATCGCACTGCACTCAGCTGTGATCATCATGACACCTTCCTCTAGGTTCACATTGCTAGAGACCATCTTCTTCACATATCTCCTGAAAGCTGGAGAAGTCTTAATAACATCAACAAAAGGAAGCTCCACAACCAACTTATCCAACATAGCCTTGCATCTGGCATCTTCCCATTCCTTCCTTGTTAGCTTAGGAAGTATAGGATAAGATGCCTTGGGTGTATACACCCTCTCCTTGATAATCTCGGGTTCCTTCTCTGGCTGTGTCTCAGCATCGATCGATACTTCAGGGGTATCGATCAATACACGTGATTTTGGATCCACTCGGGCAGATGTCTGGACTAGTGTCGACCGATACTGGCTTGTATCGATCGATACCTGTGAATTCTCAGGATCCTAATCGTCATCTCCAGCAAGATCGACGAGATTTCCTGCAATTGGGCTGTTCTTCACTCCTGTAAGCACCTCTTTTCCACTCCTCAAGGTGATGGCGTTGATGTGTGTCCTTGGATTCTCAGTTTTCCGTGGAAGAAAACCTTCCTACCTCTTTACAGCTACTGCTGTCTGAGCCACCTGAGTTTCTAGCTTCTTCTGGGAAAGATTGATAGCTTCAATTTTCCCATTCAGATCGATGTACAGAGAGTCAAATTTCCCATTGAAATCCACTTGCAACTTCTGCTATCCCAGAAGAATCTGTTCCATCATGGATTCCATCTTATTATCTGTGAACTTGGGAGATGCTGGTTGGTACGAAGAGTTCCCATAATTGCGAGTGAAATCGCTGCTCTGAACTGGTTTCCGAGTAAATTGCTTCGCTCCGAAACCAGATTGGTTCCCCTCTAACTTGTACCCACCTTGCTGTTTGTTGTTGTTGAAGTTTCAGTTGTTGTTGTACCCAAATCGCTGACCCTGAAAATCAGAACCACCAACGTAGTTAACATCCTCTTCTTCTTCTTCCACATTAGCGACTTCATCAGCAAAGTGCACAGATTTCTTTGATTTCCCGATCAAGAAATCTAGTTTAGCCTGCACGTCAGCAATCTGCGACCCATCAATTCCTCCAGCTTGCTTTTTCCTCTTGAAATCAGCATTCTTGGTGCTATTACTAGACGCCAAGTTCTCGATTAGCACAACCACATCATCCGGATATCTGGTGAAGAAGTTCCCATTACTCGCAGCATCCATACCCATCTGGTATCTCCAATCAACCCCTCTGTAGAAAGTGCCCAGCAGCTGCACCTGAGTGAACCCATGGTGCGGACAATCTCTCTGATAAGACTTGAAACGAATCCATGAAGCTTTGAATGCCTCTGTCGGACCCTGAGCGAACTGAGAGATCTTGTTCCTGAGCTCCTCGGATCTTGCATCATCATAAAAATTTATCAGGAACGCATTCTTCGTCTCATCCCATGTAGTTAGCGAATCAGGAGCTAGCTGCTTCAGCCAATAAGCAGCATCCCCACCAAGAGAGTACGGGACGAGTTTGCATAAAAGGAACTCATTGGGCACTCCATTGTACTTCATACCAGTGACCAAGTCCTCGAACCTTTCGATATGATCCATGGGATGCTCATGAGGTAGGCCATGGAATGGGTTCTTACTTACGAGAGCATAATACGCAGGCTTCAGCTCAAAGTCATTCCTCTGAAAAGTCGGGATGCGAATCGCAGCTCGATTGGCATAGAACTGACCAGGCCTGTTGTGCTCACCAAGTGTTCTAGCTCGATTACCTGCAGCATTCCCAACGTTGGCGCGCCCAGCTGGCGCGACAATCTCAACAACAGCAGCAGGGACAACGACGTTTCCAGCTTCATCAAGTCGCTGCCCTCCCTCATTGCACACATGACCCTCTTGGTCTCTCAAGACTCCAGCTTCATCAGCTCTTAAAACTACTGGGTTGTTCATCCCTGATGTCTGCTTTGTCTTTCTGTTGTAGTATAGTGGTAAGTATTCCCGCCTGTCACGCGGGTGACCCGGGTTCGATCTCCGGCAGCGGCGCCAAATTTGATATGCTCAAATTAATACCCTAAACAGTACTAAATCAGTTGTTGCAGTATATCAGGGGTCGAACACAAGAACTCAGAGAAATCACACAATAGATTAAATAGAGTCGAATCAAGCTAAGCAGTTCAGATTAACCAAAAAGCAGTAAGTAGTAAACGAGTTGTAATTCGATGGGAAAGAGATAGGTTCAGAGATATTTCTCAGGAAATCAATGAATGCAAAATAAACTAACTAATCAGGGATAAGGTTACGCACGGTTCTCGAACTCAAATCACTAAAGTATAATTAACCAACTGTCGTTGCGAGAACTATCTAAATCTAAACTTCAAAATCCCAAATTTCTTTGCAAATTCCTAAGAATAAATCAGCCTTAATTTCAAGTTTGATATGTTCACAAATCAATTAAACTAAATCTATTTGCGAATAATCAATTCGCTCACCTAAGGTTCTATCAGGTAATTAATCGCATTGTCGTGCCTAATCAATTATCCCAAGGTCTAAGTTCCAGGTGATCAATCTAGAATTAGCTTTGAGAACAACATAAGGTGAAGAACTAATTCAGATTATGAACCCTAAATAACTAATCAACCTAGCATTCAAAGAAATCCCTTATGAGAATCCCCAAACCTAACAAGAGATCTACTCAGACATGGAAATTGAATCAATAGACATGTTTGAATAAATACTCAATAGAAAATAAGAAAGAGTAACAAGAGGTTTTGAGATCTGATCTCGGACGAAGGGAGATTCAGACTTGTCTCTCTCACCAAGTTCTCTCTTAAACCAAAGCAAAATAAAGCATAGCCATAAAAGTGGTTGTAAAATCCCTATAAATAACCTAAAACACGAATTAGGGCTTCTTGTAATTATTAAAGACTTCTGGGCACTTTTGCAATTCTTCAAGTCTTGGAAAACTCGCGAGTCGTGTCTTGCTGCGATGGGTATCGATCAATACTAGCCAGTATCGATCGATACCAAGGCTTCATATCGGGTTTTCAGCAACACGAACTTCTGCTTTGCTCCAAATGCTCCAGAAAGCTCCAATATCTCCAATAATGTTCCCAACGTGCTATGACCTGTAAAAGACTCTAAAAGACTCCAAAATACTATAAAGACTCTATAAAAAGGACTTATATCATGGCTTAAATAGGGTAAAAACCATGATATATCAGTAGTCAACCTATTTAAAGCGAATAAAAAAATTTATTCAATTAATTTTTAAAAAATAATTAAAGATGACAAATAACCGTTAAACTAGTTTAGTTAACATTAATAGAAATATTTATTGTGGTTAACTATTTTAGAAATAGACATAGGATGATTAGTTTCATAAGTAACTGCATTTACCCTAAAAATGAAATCTCGTAGGTTAGCTCACAAATTATGAGATAATTTTAAAAATTTTAGTTATCTTGTTTTAATACATAGTCGCATCCTACATTGATATTGAAACAAGAGCATAGATGTTTGGATCCCTAATTATCCCCGAATCTCCAAAAAAAAAAGATCTCATAGTGTCGTCAACCGATTTAAAGCGAATAATTTTTTTAATTAAATTACTTGTTATAAAATAATTAAAGATGCCAAAAAACCTTTAATCTAGTTTACTTAACATTAATAGAGAGGTTTATTGTGCTTAGGTCTTTTAGAAATAGACATAGGATGATTAGTTTCATAAGTTATTGCATTTATCGAAAACATTAATTCTCGTAGGGCTTAACTCACAAATTATGAAATAATTTTAAAAATTTTAGTTATCTCGTTTTAATACATATTCGCATCATACATGAATACCGGAACTAGATCGTAGATATTTGGGTCCCGAATTGTGCTCGAAACTCCAAAACAAATAGATCTCATAGTGTCATCAACCGATTTAAAGCGAATAAAAACATTTTTTTAATTACTAGTTATAAAATAATTAAAGATGACAAAAAACCTTTAATCTAGTTTACTTAACATTAATAGAGAGGTTTATTGTGGTTATGTATTTTATAAATAGACATAGGATGATTAGTTTCATAAGTTATTGCATTTACCGAAAAAATGAGTTCTTGTAGGGGTTAGCTCACAAAAAATTGAGATCTCATAATGTTGTCAACTGATTTAAAGCGAATAATTTTTTTTATTAAAATACTTGTTATAAGATAATTAAAGATGCCAAAAAAAACCTTTAAACTAGTTTAGTTATTGAGGTTAGGTATTTTAGAAATAAACATAGGATGATTAGTTTCATAAGTTATTACATTTACCGAAAAAATAAATTTATGTAGCGATTAACTCAGAAATTATGAAATAATTTTGAAAGTTTTGGTTATCTTGTTTTAATACATAATCGTATCCTACATTAATATTGATACTAGATCATAGATGTTTGGGTCCATAATTGTCCCCGTATTTCCAAAAAAATGAGATATCATAGTGTTGTCAACCGATTTAAATTGAACAAAAACTTTATTAAAATATTTGTTATAAAATAATTAAAAATGCCAAAAAACCTTTAAACTAGTTTACTTAACATTAAAAGAGAGGTTTATCGAGGTAAGATATTTTAGAAATAGACATATGATGATTAGTTTCATAAGTTATTGCATTTACCGAAAACATGAATTCTTGTAACGCTCAAAAATTATGAAATAATTTTGAAAATTTTAATTATTTCGTTTTAATACATATTCGCATCCTACATGAATACTGGAACTAGATCATAGATGTTTGGGTTTCTAATTGTCCCCGAATCTCCAAAAATTCGAGATCTCATAATGTAGTCAACCGATTTAAATCAAATAAAAACTTTATTAAATTACTTGTTATAAAATAATTAAAGTTGATAAATAACCACTAAACTAGTTTAGTTAACATTAATATAATGGTTTATTGTGGTTATTTATTTTAGAAATAGACATAGGATGATTAGTTTTATAAGTTATTTCATTTACAACCGAAAAAATGAATTCTCGTAGGGGTTAGCTCACAAATTATGAAATAATTTTGAAAATTTTAATTATCTTGTTTTAATACATAGTCGCATCCTACATGAATATTGAAACTAGATCATAGATGTTTGGTTCACTAATTTTCCCCGAATCTCCAAAAAAATTAGATCTCATAGTGCCGTCAACCGATTTAAAGCGAATAAAAAACTTTATTAAATTACTTGTTATAAAATAATTAAAGATGCCAAAAAACATTTAATATAGTTTACTTAACATTAATAGAGAGGTTTATTGTGGTTAGGTATTTTATAAATAGACATAGGATGATTAGTTTCATAAGTTATTGCATTTACCAAAAACAAATGAATTCTCGTAGTTTCATAAGTTAGCTCACAAATTATGAAATAATTTTGAAAATTTTAGTTATCTCGTTTTAATACATATCCACATCTTACATGAATACTTGAACTATATCGTAGATGTTTGGGTCCCTAATTGTCTCTGAATCTCTAAAAAAATCGAGATCTCATAGAGTAGTCAATATATTTAAAGCGAATAAAAAAATTTATTCAATTAATTGTGAAATAATAATTAAAGATGACAAATAACCGTTAAACTAGTTTAGTTAACATTAATAGAAATATTTATTATGGTTAGGTATTTTAGAAATAGACAAATGATAATTAGTTTCATAAGTAACTGCATTTACCCAAAAAAATGAATTCTCGTAGGGTAGCTCACAAATTATGGAATAATTTTGAAAATTTTAGTTATCTTGTTTTAATACATAGTCGCATCCTACATTGATATTGAAACAAGAGCATAGATGTTTGGATCCCTAATTATCCCCGAATCTCCAAAAAAGATAGATCTCATAGTGTCGTCAACCGATTTAAAGCGAATAATTTTTTTAATTAAATTACTTGTTATAAAATAATTAAAGATGCCAAAAAACCTTTAATCTAGTTTACTTAACATTAATAGAGAGGTTTATTGTGGTTACGTCTTTTAGAAATAGACATAGGATGATTAGTTTCATAAGTTATTGCATTTACCGAAAACATTAATTCTCGTAGGGGTTAACAAACAAATTATGAAATAATTTTAAAAATTTTAGTTATATAGTTTTAATAAATATTTGCATCATACATGAATACATGAACTAGATCGTAGATGTTTGGGTCCCTAATTGTCCTCGAATCTCCAAAACAAATAGATCTCATAGTGTTGTCAACCGATTTAAAACGAATAAAAATCGTTTTTAAATTATAGTTATAAAATAATTAAAGATGCCAAAAAATCTTTAATCTAGTTTACTTAACATTAATAGAGAGGTTTATTGTGGTTAGGTATTTTATAAATAGACATAGGATGATTAGTTTAATAAGTTATTGCATTTACCAAAAAAATGAGTTATTGTAGGGGTTAGCTCACAAAAAATTGAGATCTCATAATGTTGTCAACCGATTTAAAGCGAATACATTTTTTTATTAAAGTATTTGTTATAAGATAATTAAAGATGCCAAAAAAAACTTTAAACTAGTTTAGTTCTTGAGGTTAGGTATTTTAGAAATAGACATAGGATGATTTGTTTCATAAGTTATTGCATTTACCGAAAAAATAAATTTATGTAGCGATTAACACAGAAATAATGAAATAATTTTGAAAATTTTGGTTATCTTGTTTTAATACATAATCGTATCCTACATGAATATTGATACTAGATCATAGATGTTTGGGTCCATAATTGTCCCCGTATTTCCAAAAAATTGAGATCTCATAGTGTTGTCAACTGATTTAAATTGAATAAAAACTTTATTAAAATACTTGTTATAAAATAATTAAATATGCCAAAAAACCTTTAAACTAGTTTACTTAACATTAAAAGACAGGTTTATCGAGGTTAGATATTTTAGAAATAGACATAAGATGATTAGTTTCATAAGTTATTGCATTTACCGAAAACATGAATTCTCGTAACGCTCACAAATTATGAAATAATTTTGAAAATTTTAGTTATCTCGTTTTAATACATATTCGCATCCTACATGAAAACTAGAACTAGATCATAGATGTTTGGATCACTAATTGTCCTCAAATCTCCAAAAAATCGAGATCTCATAATGTAGTCAACCGATTTAAATCGAATAAAAAACTTTTTTAAATTACTTGTTATAAAATAATTAAAGATGACAAATAACCATTAAACTAGTTTAGTTAACATTAATATAATGGTTTATTGTGGTTAGTTATTTTAGAAATAGACATAGATGATTATTTTTATAAGTTATTGCATTTACAAAAAAAAATGAATTCTCATAGGGGTTAGCTCACAAATTATGAAATAATTTTTAAAATTTTAATTATCTTGTTTTAATACATAGTCGCATCCTACATGAATATTGAAACTAGATCATAGATGTTTGGTTCCCTAATTGTCCCCGAATCTCCAAAAAAATTAGATCTCATAGTGTCGTCAACCGATTTAAAGCGAATAAAAAACTTTATTAAATTACTTGTTATAAAATAATTAAAGATGCCAAAAAATATTTAATATAGTTTACTTAACATTAATAGAGAGGTTTATTGTGGTTAGGTATTTTATAAATAGACATAAGATGATTAGTTTCATAAGTTATTGCATTTACCAAAAACAAATGAATTCTCGTAGGGGTTAGCTCACAAATTATGAAATAATTTTGAAAAATTTAGTTATCTCGTTTTAATACATATCCACATCCTACATGAATACTTGAACTATATCGTAGATGTTTGGGTCCCTAATTGTCTCTGAATCTCTAAAAAAATCGAGATCTCATAATGTAGTCAATATATTTAAAGCGAATAAAAAACTTTATTCAATTCATTGTTAAATAATAATTAAAGATGACAAATAACCGTTAAACTAGTTTAGTTAACATTAATAGAAATATTTATTATGGTTAGGTATTTTAGAATTAGACATATGATAATTAGTTTCATAAGTAACTGCATTTACCCCCAAAAATGAATTCTCGTAGGGTAGATCACAAATTATGGAATAATTTAAAAAAATTTAGTTATCTTGTTTTAATACATAATTGCATCCCTACATGAATATTGAAACTAGATCATAGATGTTTAGGTCTCTAATTATCCTCGAATCTCAAAAAAAATGAGATCTCATAGTGTTGTCAACCGATTTAAAGCGAATAAAAAACTTTATTAAATTACTTGTTATAAATCTACGAGATTTCATTTTTTTGGTAAATGCAATAACTAATGAAATTAATCATCATATGTTTATTTTTTAAATACCTTACTACAATAAACCTCTCTATTAATGGTAACTAAACTAGTTTAAATGTTATTTGGTATCTTTAATTATTTTATAACAAGTATTTTAATAAAGTTTTGTATTCGCGTTAAATCGGTTGACTACATTATGAGATCTCGATTTTTTGGAGATTCGGAGACAATTAGGGAACCAAACATCTATGATATTGTTCCAGTATTCATGTAGGATGTGAATATGTATTAAAACGAGATAACTAAAATTTTTAAAACTATTTCATAATTTGTGAGCTAACCTCTACGATAATTTATTTTTTCGGTAAATGCAGTAACTAAAGAAACTAATCATCATATGTCTATTTCTAAAATACTTAACCACAATAAACCTCTCTATTAATGTTAAGTAAACTAGTTTAAAGGTTTTTTGATATCTTTAATTATTTTATAATAAATAATTTAATAAAGTGTTTATTCGTTTTAAATCGGTTGACTACTCGATTTTTTGGAGATTCGGGGACAATCATGGACCCAAACATCTACGATCTAGCTTCAGTATTCATGAATGGGTATGTTAGCTAGAGCCACAAGTTATTTGCCTGATGTTGAGGATACTCGATGACTCGAAGCCACCGACACTAGTTGACCAGCATGAGCCTCTCTGCTTGTATCAACCATATTTGTTTTAGGTAACATTGATATTCTGCCAAGGCTCTGAAGGAAGTCACGTTTTTCTTTTCTCAAATCCTCCTGTCAAATCAGATTCACATCCAAGATTTGCAAAATCATCTTGCACATCCCTTCTATACATCAATAACAAGCTATCCAGCCAATAAGACTCCTTCAAAAGCTAGTTGCATAGATAGTAAACTCCGTACACACCTACTGACTTATCAATCTTGGTATGCAAAAGCATAATGAGAAGAAACAAAGGGCTAGGAGGAAAAGGGAATGAAGGATAAAATTAAACATACGGAAATATGGAAGAAAACAATTTTTACGAAAAACTAACTCAAGACATTAAAACTGTTTCTGGTCCTCCGGATATCGGAGAACCACCCCAATTAGCACTCGATTTTGGCATGTACAACACAATACCAAGTGATTGAAGCAGAAAACATTCGAGGATGCTAAAAATGGGATTACCTTGTGGCAGCAATAGACTGAGAAGGAGCTTCGTTCCTAAGGGTTTTAGCCTTGAGCTTCCTCGATAAAGCTTCCAAGTGATCTAAATTTCCCTGAAAGCGACACAGACACAAATCAATCGTACAAATCTAAAATACGGAACATCAACTTTTCACCCCGAAGAACAAACAGAAACACAAATCCGGAGAAACCAGCGGGAAATCGGAGAAGAAAAAAAGGAGCGGAAAGTGAAAGAACCTAGAAAGGGGGAAACTGAGACTAAGGAGCAGCTTGCTCCAGAAGCTTCGACGAAGAATGGAGAAGGTCATTCGCCATTGATGTTGGATTCGAACTATGCAGTCGGATAAGCAAAGGCAAAGAGAGGATTTTGGGATTTAAACTTTTTTTATTATTATTTTTTTAATTTGTTTTTTGTCTTTCACGACGAATTAACGGGCTTTTCAAGTGATCTTACACTATCTTGGACTTTTCTTAAATATTTTAGTTTTTTTATTTCTTAATGTTGTTCTAAATTTTAATAGTTTAAGATTAGTTTTGATTTAAGGTTAGTTTTATTTTAACGGCCTTCACTATGATATAGTGTAAACACCTGTTATATGGAAAAATGATCATATACATATGAGTCATATACGAAAAAGTAAATGTTATTATCAATATTAATTTGGGAAAAAGGGTGTTGCCCGTTTTAGAAAATCATGGGGACCATGTCTACCCGAAATCTCAACCGAGTTGCAGATACGCTCTCAGATGATAGTTTTTTATCGAACGGCTAGGAAAAAATTAACGAGTCGTAATAATAAAACCTCGAATGGCAAAACCGTAATAATCGGAAGATCGAGGGGTCCCGCGAAACTTCGGTCATCTTTTTCTTTACATCTGAGAATGACTTCGGTCATTGTTTTCATTTTTCTCTCCTCAAGCACCGCGCAACATTTCCTTTGGCCTAAAGACAAACACTCTGAAGAAAATTGTTGATGAACTCGGTAATTCTTGCTATGTTATGATGTAACCGGGTAGTAGCACTTCTTTTAGAAATTTGGTTATGACTCACCACAGCTGCAAGACAAGACAATGTTAGATACTACAAGAAAATAACTTAATAGATTAACACGTGTTAGGTGTGTAATTGGCCAAAAAGAAAAAAAAGAAAAACATAATCAAAACTTATGAAATTCATTTTTTTCAATATGATGCTTATGTGCATATTTTGTACAATTTTTTTTTAATTATTGCGATTGATATTAGTGATTTGTGGTACCAAGTTCGTTATAGAAAGAGTTCGGCTTAAATATGTGACATTAAGAAGAATCATAAATAAAAATGGATTAGAAAGAAAAAAACACACAATTACGCAATTTTATTGAGCAATGGTCAAACGATTGCCTCATAAAACATAAAGTAAATTAAAAACATAAACCTGCCTCACAATAATGTCCAATGGAAAACTAGAGCATATTAGGGTTAGAATCAAATATCACAGTCGTAAAGTAAAATCATGGAGACAAAATCTTATGAAATTAAACACAAATCTCATGAAAATGGATCCAATTTTTTTTTAGATGTGGATCTTGATGTGGGTATGAAAACAGATTTCGTTGATTCCTCTGGCGATAATGAAGAGCCAGAATGTGAATCTTGATGTGTATCTTGATGTGGAGATCATCAATCAAATCTCCCTCTGAAGATTTAGATGTGGATCTTGATGTTGATTCTTCTGGCAATGATGAAGAGCCAGAATGCGAAAAAGATTTAGATGATGATTATGATGCTTCTTCGTTTGATGAGGACGATTTGGATTGTGAGAGAGACCGGATTATATTCTCACTCAACTAGAGCAGTCCTCGAAGTGGAACCAGTCCAATCCGAGTTCAGATGAAGAAGTTATTCAACTTCCAAGTCAAGTGATTCACAACATATGCGATTCGAACATACGTGCGTTCAAAGAATTCTTCCAACAAAATCCGAAGGAATCAAGCTACAAATCAAATTGTTCTAGAGTCTTGATTCATCAGAGCAACCGGGAAAATTAGATTCACAGCAACGCCGATTCAGAGTTGAAAGATATGAATTTACAAGTTAACCGATCTGCTTCATGCCTTACTTGTAAAATTGGTTTACTTGTAAAATTCATATCTCTCAACTCTGAATTGGCATTATACCAAAAATTACCACATCTGAAATTTTTAAATACATTTTATCTTAAAAATAGAAGAAGTAAACATGAGAGAATACATTTGATGGGCTTTTAATGGTGGACAAAAGAAGGATTGGCAAAAAGTTTGTGTATAAGATCCATCTGTATTTGAAAAAATTGAGTTGGGAATGACCAACCCCCTATCCTAAGTGGGACCGAGAGAGAGAGAGAGAGTTGGTGGGGAAGGGAGAGTAGGCGGGCGCGGTAGGTGAAGGAATGCGACGTTTGGTTCACACTTATTATATAATAATATCCATTCCTTCCCTTCCTTGTCCAGCCAAAAAGCTAAAAATGAAAATTCAGATCCGCGATTCGAGCATGGTCCGGCCCGCCGCCGAGACCCCCTCCACTTACCTATGGAACTCCAACGTCGACCTCGTCATCCCCAGATTCCACACCCCCAGTGTCTACTTCTACAGGCCCACCTCCGCCTCCAATTTCTTCGACCCCCAGCTCCTTAAGGACGCCCTTTCCAAGGCCTTGGTCCCTTTCTACCCCATGGCCGGCCGCTTGAAGAGGGACGACGATGGTCGTATCGAGATCGACTGCAACGCCGCCGGCGTTCTCTTCGTCGTCGCCGATACTCCCTCCCTCATCGACGATTTTGGTGACTTCGCTCCCACCCTCGATCTCCGCCAGCTTATTCCCGATGTTGATCACTCCCCCGGCATTCATTCCTTCCCGCTTCTCGTTCTGCAGGTAACATATGTGTAGGAGGAAATAGTGTTCGTTCGTTATTCCCGATCTTGTCTTTTAAATCTTCTTCCTTCAGGTGACCTTTTTCAAATGTGGTGGAGCTTCCCTTGGGGTTGGCATGCAACACCATGCCGCCGATGGTTTCTCTGGTCTTCATTTCATCAACACATGGTCTGATATCGCCCGTGGTCTTGACCTTACCATTCCACCCTTCATTGATCGTAGCCTCCTCCGTGCTAGGGACCCGCCTCAGCCAGCCTTCCATCATGTTGAGTACCAGCCTGCCCCCACTATGAGGAGGATCCCTCTCGATCCCTCCAAAGACACTACCACCGTCTCCATTTTCAAGTTATCACGCGACCAGCTTGTTTCTCTCAAGGCTAAATCCATGGAGGATGGCAACACAGTAAGCTACAGCTCATACGAGATGTTGGCAGGTCATGTGTGGAGATCTGTTGGTAAGGCCCGCGGGCTTCCAGACGATCAAGAGACCAAACTGTACATTGCTACTGATGGAAGGTCAAGACTGCGCCCGCAGCTTCCCCCTGGTTACTTTGGCAACGTCATTTTCACTGCCACACCACTGGCCATTGCAGGGGATCTGCTGTCAAAGCCAACATGGTATGCTGCCGGACTCATTCATGATGTTTTGGTTCGCATGGACGATAACTATCTGAGGTCTGCTCTTGACTACCTGGAGATGCAGCCTGATCTGTCAGCCCTGGTCCGCGGTGCACATACCTACAAATGCCCAAATTTGGGAATCACAAGCTGGGTCAGATTACCCATTTACGATGCAGACTTTGGTTGGGGTCGTCCCATCTTTATGGGACCTGGTGGCATTCCATACGAGGGTTTGTCGTTTGTGCTACCAAGTCCTACAAATGATGGCAGCTTATCCGTGGCCATTGCTCTCCAGTCTCAACACATGAAACTGTTTGAAAAGTATTTGTACGAGATATGACAGACAAGCGGCACATGAATACCCCTCCGGAGATAAATTGGCCTTTTTGCTTGTTGTCGCAGAGTCATTATCCTGACTTTTAGAGGGTACAACAAATCATGCCCACATATGTTGTGCTTATGGTCTGTAACATTTGGACGGCCATATACGAACTTTTGCTTTATGTTTATACTGATGATAAGTGTTGTCCTATGACACATGCCTTGATTGTTGGTTATGTCATCCACTCTATTGCCAAGTTTTCAGTTTTCCTGACATAATTCTGTATACCGTCGCTGCGTTAGTGGTTCAATGTTACATACGCCCGCTTTTAAGTGAGAAACTTCTGAAATTTTAAGGATCTGCGTCAAAAATTATACTATTAGACTAATCACACATGTAGCCTAAAAAGTAGTGCACCATCGTACTTACTTGTATAGAGAAGAAAATCATTACAATTACAACCAAGAAATTGTACATGTAGGAGCTTGCGAATCATAAGGCCGCATATCAAAGCCAAAATGAGTCTGCAGAAATGGAATTATGTTTTTGACAAGCCAAACTTAGTCTGCAGAAATAAACGTAATCTTATATTGTCTAAATTATGAATCAAGGAGCCAAGGGGAATAATATGGCAGTGTAAGACTATTTACTCGTATGTGCATAAAGTTGGTTGAATTTGGAAGGACATATATTTCTGCGACCAATAACCACAGTTATGAAGTTTTGGATTGCAAGATTTGATACCATATATTGTCATTATTGATAAGATGGTGAAAATATAGATGATTGATTACATTTTGGCCTCTAGCATCTCTTTTTCCGTCTCCTGATTTAATTAGGCCTTGTGCTCAATAAGGTGATGATTGGGCTCTGAAATATCCATGCCGTGTCCTCCAGTTAAATTAAGGTCAGGAGCTCGGCTAAGCTTTTCAGTCTTGTAAATATCCTCTTCCAAATGAATGTCTTCTTCAAGCATTACCACTCTCGTTGGTTCGCCATGGGGTCCTGGCACTATGACTTCTTGGACTTTGAGGTGTTCATCAAACTTGGTGATTTCAGTCTTCAGCGAAGACATTCTTCTTTTCTTAAGATAGCAGAAAAGAGCAGCAGCGAGGAACGCAAGAAAAAATAAACTGCCAAGAGAGATAACAAACACAATGATGACAGTTGAATGGTGCCCCGGTGGTGGTGGTGGTGGTGGGAGAACGTGAGGTGGAGGCGGTGGGAAATGGGGATGAGGTGGTGATGGAGGAACAAAGTGGGAAGGAGGCGGCGGTGGCTGATGGGGTCGAGAAGAGGGTGGCGGCGGTTGAACCGGGTGATGCGGTGGAGAAGGGAATGGAGAAGGGAGGGGATGTTGGTCGGAGGATGGTGGGTAAAAGGGGAAGAAATGAACCGAGGCAGCCATTTTGTGAGTACTCTGTATATGTAGTTGTTGCAAAGGTGAAGTGAGGTGTTTCATATATATTTGTCAAAGTTTGAAGCCTATTTGTAGTTGTGTAAAGGTTGGATTGGTGGCGTTTGATATAATGTGCTTCTAAGCTTGTACTTGCTTGGCTCTCATGCTAAGCTTTACATTATTAGGCTTCGTTGATTGTTTCTACTCCATTCCACTGCTCTATATTCTATTCTATTGCATGCGCAAACGGGAAGTTATCTCAAGAACAATGGGCTGTAAAAGCGGCAGGGCTAACAGATAATGGGCTTCGTTTTTTTTGTTTTGAAGTAAGAGCCTAGGAGGTACTGTTTTTTTTTTTTTTTTGAATTGAAAATAAAATTTATTAAACCAAAAAATATATTTACCATGAATGCATCTTTTTTTAGTATTAAAAAGCTTTTCTAACTATTGAATCAAAAATCAAATTGAAATTGTAAAAACTTCTCAGCGAAAAGCGAGCCAAGCTTGCTTTCCTTTTTCATATTTTGCATCTCGCAATCTTTGTATAGACGATAGTCTATTACGAACTTGTTTGTCAATATAATGGATTAGACGGCGTGGAAGAATGTGAGGTTTGATGTGTCGTCTTCCATTCATTTCTCTTCAATGGGAGTGAATCGTCGCTTAAATATTAAATTTTTTTCTATAATTAAAACAAGATACAATTTTTGTTTTCAATTAAAAGTTACAAAGACTCTCGGTGATAAATAATTCTCCTTAGGACATGCGAATCACAGGGGGATGCGTGTCACGATAGACTAGATGACCACTTATCCTAAAAGCGCACCACTGAGCGAGGGTGCGGTAATGAGGCTAAGTGGTTGAACCATAAAAGATGTTAGGACATGTAATATGCGGCCACCTTCTCCTAAAACCGC
Organism: Eutrema japonicum; assembly: GCA_030161315.1. NCBI lineage: Eukaryota > Viridiplantae > Streptophyta > Magnoliopsida > Brassicales > Brassicaceae > Eutrema > Eutrema japonicum. The sequence continues at coordinate 49,053,256 of BSQW01000001.1, forward strand.
GAGGGTGGAAAGTAAGGAGATGAGTGGTTCGGACACGAACAGGTCAGCACCCCGACTATACCAACACAAACTAGGCAGCAATGCCCGAAAAGATATGATTCTAAATAACCGGGTAGAAATACTCGGGAAGGTAAGGATAACCTGATACCCCTTGGAAGGTTATCGGGGAAGATAAATCTAAACTCACTTTACGCAGGAACGTCTTTATTTTTCCCTCCAATATTACTTTAAGCTAAAGTTGACTTTCGTACTAATTTTGGCCTATATGACAGGTGAAAGCGACTAGTCACATTGTTCATGGGGAAGATAAAATTAAAGCATGGGCGCTCAGAGCGCGTGGTAGCGCCTAAACCGCTGAAGTAACACGGATTCGGTGTGGCGTTTGCACCTTGCAACATCATTGTCGGGAGCACAGACATAAGCGACAAGAAAGGTGGGCAGGAAAGTACTCGAGTACTCCGTATGCGACCCGATAGAGGATCCAAGACCCGACCCGACATAACGAATGCAACCCGGTATACAAACACATGTCGGGTATTCTCTATAAATACAACCCTCGCTCCTTGGAGAGGGAGGACCGAGACTTTTGACTCGGGCACAGCGAGATCCGATTTTTCTTACTCTCGATTATGAAAATTCTCTCCAACACATAGTTTTTCCTAACTTGCGAGACACTGTCTCACCTCGATCCCAAGAGATATTCAGTCTTATGGCTCGAATATTCCGACTAAACTTTCGATACTCATCTACTCAAAATTGTTTAGATACTCTGCGGATCCATCCTTTCTAAGGGCCCGAAATCACCATAATTCTCTCTCTCTCTTTCACGTTTTCCGACTCTTTCCCGTTTCGAAGCTTAACTTTGTGGTCTTTTATTTCTGTTTATGACTTGAGCGTCGGAGAGTGATCGAAAAACACACCCTCATTGTGTTTTCCAATCTCTAACCTCGATTGCTTAGTGGTGCAGGAGACTTGGCATAGGAGAACGAAAAAACCCCGAAACAGAGACCCGAAGAAACATGTTTAAGAAAGAAATCGATGAGAGTGAATCTCATAGAGAAAGTAAGCTGTAAATGGAGGAGATAAAGTGGTCACGAAGGATTCCGGCATTGAATCAGAGTTGCAGAATTTCGGAGGCCAGATGAGGGTTGTTTGTTCCGAAGAGAAGAGGCTTCGTTCTGCACAAATCATGTTTTTGTAAAACACGAGAGAGAGAGAGACGGTAACGATGAAACGACAGCGTTTTATTGCTTTGGCTTTTGCTCTTTGACTCTTGTAAAAGCTGGCGCATCTGAAAGCTCGTCCATCTCAATTTCGATGGAGGAACTGCCGATGTCTCCGGCGGGCCACGACCCCCAGGGTCAGGTTAAGCAGCAGCAAGCCGCCGGCGTTGGTATATTGCTTCAGATTATGATGCTCGTCCTTTCCTTCGTTCTCGGCCATGTCCTCCGCCGTCACCGGTTCCACTATCTTCCTGAAGCCAGCGGTTCGCTTCTGATCGGTATCCCTTTCCCTCTCTCTCTCTTTCTCTTCCTTTTTGTTGTCTTTTTGATTTCTCCTCTCCCTAGCTTCTTCTTCCGTCGTAATTTCAGGTTTAATCGTCGGTGTACTTGCTAATATCTCCGACACTGAGACTAGTATTAGGTGACTCTTTCTCCTCTCCTGGGCTTTCCCTTTTTTTAATGGTTTCCTCGCTTACTTGTTTCTGTATCAGGACGTGGTTTAATTTCCACGAGGAGTTCTTCTTCTTGTTTCTGTTGCCTCCCATCATATTATATCCTTTCTTCATTTCAATTTTGTTTCCAAGATCCAAGCATTATATCTGCATTTGAGGTCCTCAAATTTGCTATGATGAATGTCATTTTCCTTGACACCCTTCTCCTGAACCCAGTCAGGTTTCAGTCTTCAACCTGTAAGTGCTTATCCTTCTTTCTGATGTAAATTGCCCTACTTAACTTACTACTGTATTAACCATTCTTTTCCTGGGTGCAGAAACCATTCTTTTCTAACTTTGGAGCCATTGTTACCTTTGCTATCATCGGAACTTTTGTCGCTTCAGTTGTGACTGGTGGCCTAGTGTAAGTCTCTTGCTTCTTCTCTAATAGCTTCTTTGTTTGATTGAATTTCGCTTATCTGCTGCTTTTCCCGCCTTTTGCAGTTATCTTGGCGGCTCTATGTATCTCATGTATAAACTTCCATTTGTTGAGTGTCTTATGTTTGGTGCACTTATATCAGCTACGGACCCTGTCACTGTACTGTCTATATTCCAGGTGCTTCTGCTTTCCATATTATTATCAGTTTGATCCCTAATGTTTGTTGATGATGCCACCGGACGATACATGTATTCTTAAATACGACTGGTGTTTTTTTCTCTTTAACGATGCCTTGCATTTATTTGTAATATCTGATGGCAGGAACTCGGTACCGACGTCAACCTGTATGCTTTGGTCTTTGGAGAATCAGTTTTGAATGATGCTGTGAGTGTTTATTTACCTGCTGCAAAATTCGGCTCTTCCTTTTAGGTATATATGCAAACATAAAACTAACTCCATCAAATGGGTTTTCATGTATGTGGTGTGCCTCGTAGATGGCAATATCATTGTACAGGTATGTAAACCACATGATCTTTGTTTTCCTTTTGGATACCTTTTAAGCACGGTATTAAAATAAAATAGAAAAACTTTCTACGCAGAACAATGTCCTTAGTAAACCGCCAGTCCTCGTCTGGGGAACATTTTCTCATGGTGGTGATCAGGTTTCTTGAGACTTTTGCTGGCTCAATGTCTGCAGGTCTGTCTTTGCTGACTCCGTTCTGACCCTTCTTCACAATTTTATTACAATATTAGGCTCATCGACTCATAACGTTCCTCGCACATAACTAAAGGCATTATAAGTGAAACATTCAACTAAAGACTAGGTATCTTTCCAAAGATTCATACAACCAAAATAACCAATAACTTGATTTGAAACGGTAGTATAATTTACCCCTTGGATCAGGAAATCTTTTTATTTTCTTTGAAATCCTTAACAATTACATCTACATACATGTAAGACCTGTTTTTTTTCTCTATATATATAAGATTTGTTTTTCATTTTTCCTTTACGTGAAGCAGAATATACTCTGTTATTTTCTTTATTCTCTTTTCTCCCAGACAAAAATATTTCTGCCAATGGTGTAAGACAATGACTTCTAACTGAGTCCCTCACTGACCTCATATATTGCTTAAACATGCTAACAGTCTTAATATTGTTCTGCAGGGGTTGGGGTTGGATTCACTTCAGCTTTGATATCCTTCCTCGATTCCTCTTTTTGCTTATTAGATGTTATGTTACATGTCTAAATGTATTGTGAAACCTTAACTCAGAACACCTCTTTAAGTACGCAGGATTGGATACGGAGAAGTAAGTGCCTCATCTTTTCATAACTCAGAACACCTCTTCGATGTATTTGTATAGTTAATACTCTTTAAGCATCCTTTTTATGTCTCTGCCGTTTCTTTTTCTCTACCTCAGTCTTCAGAACTTGGAGTGTTGTCTCTTTGTGCTTTTCCCGTATTTTTCGTAAGCTGACAAAACTACTTTCCTCGTCTTGTCTCTATGGAACACTTGTCTCCCCCCCCCCCTAATGTATTTTGGTTGTGCTGTCAGATACATGCTTGCAGAAGGTGTTGGTCTCTCCGGCATTGTGTCTATACTCTTCACAGGAATTGTAATAGCCGAATGATTGTAGTTTTTACATCTTAGTTGATGCTAATATCTGGAAAGACAGTTTCAGGCAGCCTAATACAGTGCTACTGTAGGTTATGAAGCGATACACTTTCTCTAATCTCTCAGAAGCTTCACAGAGTTTCGTGTCTGCTTTTTTTCACTTGATATCCTCGCTGGCAGAAACTTTCACGTAAGTCCAGATCAATAACATCTCATTGCTAGATAATAATTTCTACGCTGAAAAAACTCTTGGATTGATATTGATTTACTTGATACTTTTCTAGGTTCATTTACATGGGATTTGATATTGCCATGGAGCAGCATAGCTGGTCCCATGTTGGGTTTATCCTTTTCTCTATTGTATCCTTGTTCGCTGATCATCAGTGATTGTATGCAGTGTTTGCCAGTGTTGTTAATCCTTGACTTTACCTTTTGCTTCTGGGTGCTTTCATGACTGACATCAGTTGTTTATTGGCGTGGCTAGGTGACTAAAATCCCTTATCAAGGCTTTTTTTTCTTCCTGGCTCATCGCTTAATTATATGTTTTTATCACGCAGGGCTGTCAATGTATTTGGGTGTGCATACTTGGTCAATTTAGTTAGACCAGAGCACCAGAAGATACCTATGAAGCACCAAAAAGCCCTTTGGTATAGTGGTGAGATGTTTTAATCGCTTTTGTTTTGTTATCGTCTCCTGATTCCCATTTCTATGTCTACGCACTATAAAAACTTGTACACATTTTGGCACATCAATAGGACTTCGAGGAGCAATGGCATTTGCGCTTGCACTTCAATCGCTTCATGACCTACCAGAGGGTCACGGCCAAATCATCTTTACTGCAACCACAACCATTGTTGTTGTCACGGTAAGTTTTGTATTCTCCCATGAAGCATCAATATTCTTCATTTCCAACGGTAGTGTATATAAGGCTTTAAGAATCTGCGAGAATTGGAGATAAAACATAGGGTTGGTTTCTTATCCATGGCAGTAATATTTCAGGTTTTACTAATAGGAGGTTCGACAGGTAAAATGTTGGAAGCTTTGGAAGTTGTAGGTGATGATCTTGATGACTCCATGTCTGAAGTAAACTCTCGACGATCGAATCTAAACATTTGAACTATATTTGTGTACGTCCTTTTCTAACGCACCCAGATACGTGGTCAGGGCTTTGAGGAGAGCAATCCTCGGTACATCCCTCCTCCTTTTAGCATTGGAACTTCATCTGACGAGGAAACGTCATCTTCAGGAAGCAGGTTCAAGATGAAGCTGAAAGAGTTTCACAAAAGGTAAGAGTAAGAGAAAGGCTGAAGTATGTTTTCCTGAGTAGAAAGTGTTCTTGCATTTCTTGGGTCTCACTTAACAAAACTTTGCAGCACTACGTCATTCACCGCGTTGGACAAGAATTTCTTGACACCATTTTTCACAACTAACGGTGGAGATGGAGAGGAAGAGTAGCACGGAGTGTGTATGTATGATCCAGGCCAAGTTATGATGAATGCTCACATGCAAATGCCTATGTAAGATGATCAATGGTTGATTTTACCTCTCGCAAAATGCCTGCTGTAAAGATGACAATCTCTCAAATACGTAAAATATGTATTCTTTGTGGTACAACAAACACGTGCATGCCAATAATCAGTTACAAGAAGAAACTGAGCTCATGGTTGGGGGTGAACATAAGCATGCTCTCACCAAAATACTCGAAAAGAGGAAACAGAAAGTTATCTCTGTCAGTGCCCAGAGTAGCTGAAGTCCTTGGAGCAATGTCCCTTCCAACTGGTGACTGTTGAGGGACTGCGGAAAGCCCTACTGTGGTTCCGTGCATCTGCATCTGTGTTTGCATAATTCCCTCTGCTGCTATCTTCTTCAATGGAGGTTGATGAGTTAAGTTGTCACTACTTGCTTTGCGTTTACCTTGCCCAAGGAAAAAAAAACTCAACCAGTCTTACATATGGAAGTCCCTGTATCTCTGAGTTTGGAACCAAAACAAAAAAGTTGAGTTAAGAGTTTATACTCTGCCTGGGCTTTCCATCTGTCTTCCAGACAGAGCGGGTTGGAGGAGACAGCAGTGTCTGAGATGTTTTAAGCCGTTCATACAGGCATCGACCAGCTGCGACCTATGGACAGTTGAATATTATATGCTCTGCTGCGTGTTTTGTCACACGAGATTGAAAGCAAACAAATTACTTGAGTTATGTATCAAGCTAGAAAGCATACTCACCATCAACACTCCATAAACGAGCCAAGCCTCATGCCTCTTTGCTTCGTCCTTTTGCTTCTCAGGTACCATTTCAGGTAAGAGAAGTAGCAAATACGGCTCTAGGTTTGGGAGAACAACAAAGCGAACCTAGACAAAGGGGTAAAGCATGAAAATACTTACGGTAGACCAAAATATATATCGTAGGGTAAAGAGGACTCTTTAAACATATCTGGCCGCCACCAAAAGATTAAGGTTCAATTGCAGGTTTGGTAACTTCATCGAGGGTATCGAATCGTGCTTCTACTGATATAGGCCTTATGCTTTCTTATGTGAAATCCTAGATTCAAGCCCAAGTGCCACTCTTCCTTATGATAATCGAGTATCAAGAACAAGTACCACATTAAGCCCAAGGGATACCATCCCTTGAATTGCCCCATAGTGTTGTGGTAGTGCCTTGGTTGGGTCCAAAAAAGTATGAAGCAGTGATCTTGTAACACGTGGCAGCAAGTTGTGATAAACGTGTCCAAACCTGTAAAAAAGGTTCAGTAATATGAATGCAGGTCATGCTACATATCATGTCGTATCATTTTTGTGTGTTTCCTAATCTATGTATAGTACGGAAACTGTAAGCATGTCCCGTTTTCCAAGGATTGAATATGCCATATAAATCCTCAACATTGACAACAAAGGTGAAGGCTCTTGATGGATGCCATGGTTCTACAAGATTCATGAAATCACAGAGCAAGAATGTAACATTAACCTTTTGCATGTTGAAGCCACTGTAGTGGCTGTGAAGTTTCTCAAGTCCCAGTGATTATCAGATAACCTTTTTCCTAAGCGCTTGGCAATGAGGCAAGTAATAATAGACGGCATCAATTGATGCAGCTGAACAGAACACACACCAAGGGTCAACAGGAGGAGATGAAAGGAGAGTGAAGAAACAAGGCATAACAGGTATTACGGTTGGAGTTGCAGGATATAGCCACGAAACCTACATATGGTTCAATGTGTACATGAGGGTTATGAAGGAGGCTTCTAGCAAGGCGCATCAAAGCCAACAAGGTTGGATAATTATCCATGTTCCTCACAATCTGGAGAAATTGTAGGCACAAAAGTAGTCAAAAATGTGGTAGAAGAAGTCAAGTTAGGACATAAAACCCAAGGCTTGAGATGTTGGATTACAAACACAACCTCTTCAGCTATGAAACAAGTGAAAAAAGGAACCAACGGGTGGAGGCCGGGGTCAGTTTCTAAGCTGGTGAGTGCTTGTCTGAAGACGGTGGAAGCAGGAAGAGTCAAAGTCCATTCCGTGACTTTATCAAAGTAAATCTGCATCGAGAGCAAGAAAGGATTATAGAAGAAGAAAGTGTAAACAGCATCAGACAGAGTAAATTACCTGAAGCTCCCTAGACAGGACATGTCTAGCAGGCAGCCCATCTTCCTTGTACTCGGACCGTTTAACGTCAGATATGGCTACAAAATTCACAGGGAAGACGGAGTTTGAGGATGAGGAGGAGATGCAAATTCTTGCACAACACAGTTTGAATAACAACAATACCTAGGAGAGGAGAATTTTGTGGAATGGAAGGTTGAATACCATCAATTGCCAACCAATGAGAGGTGATAGAAGCATCAGGAGGTGGATTTGGTAGAGGAGCTTCGATAACCTGCAAAAGGGAAGCTAATAAACAACATTCATGATTTGATCTACATGACTCATAAACTCACATTCTTGAGGTCGACATCTTTGTCATCGAAGAAGAAGAGATCTCTGTGCTCAGGAGCTCTCGTGAACCGCAAAGTTTTGGAGCCGCAAGTAGGCTAAGAGAGGAGGAAGAATGAGGGTCAAGTGTAATTATAATTAATGGGGGAGAAGAGAAGATAAGAGAAGAAAACCTCCAAATTCCGGAAATGAAGGGCAGAATCGACATCGTGAGCCATCAAAGTGGTCCGACGAGCATGGCGCATGCACTTGATAGCTTCCTGCAGATGCGAGAGAAATTAATAGAGAGGAGAGAGGAGAGAGGAGAGAGGCTGATGATACCTGCATGACCTCTCGGACGCGGTACTCGACATCGGGAGCAAGAGCGGCAGAGACATCCGGTGAAAGAGCGGAGAGTCCAATGCTCTGAGCAATCACTTCAATGGATTCCTTCGTCACCATCCTTCTTTCCTTTCCTTGCGCTACCACTACTACTAACCTTTCTCATTCTATTGGGCTTTCTCATTCTATTGGGCCTATTTCAGCCCACCGCTTGTTGAGTTCATAAACAGAGTGGAGACTTGGTCAATGATTGAATTTTCCAATACATCTTTCTTGTATATTTAAGAGATAAGAGAAAATTGCAGTCAACTAACTGTCTTTGGGACCTAACAGTGCTTCTGTTGTGTGCGTATCTGTTGATATCTCTTTTTATTTCGTCAATACTTGCAGCTTATATACAACAAAAAGGGTCTTGCAGGACAAGCCTGTTTCAGGAACTCCCCTCTCCGATCATCCACACAATGCTTCTGTCTCTATGTATTCAATCAGGTTTTGATCAGCTCGCACCTCTCATTGATTCAATGTACCGTACATATAATCTTTGGCATCCGCGTCTTCCATTCTCCAGTTACGTTCCATGCTCTTCGGATCTGCCGTTGAGATGCGTAATATCTTGTTATGGAATTTGGTTAAAGTCTGTCGGTGGCCAATGCTTATATATGTAATGCCAGCTGACTGGATTTGCTGGTAGAGGTGTGCCTACGCATCAAGACAAATTAATGGCTCAACGTATTGTTACATGATATCCTAGATGACAAATGGAAGGACAAAGGCACCAAATACCTCATTAGCTTCATCCAAAGCACTAGTGGATTCATCCAGAAGAGCCAGCTTTGGCTGAGACATCAATAACCGTGCAAAGGCGAGGCGCTGCTGCTCACCAAGTGACAGAACACTGGACCACTCGTGTAACGAATCAAGACCACCAAAGCGATCCACTATATGTCCAAGACGAACATTCTCTAGAGTCTGCATCAGATCATCTGTTGTCGGCTTATTACACTTATCAATTCCCTCATCACTTATCAGGAGAGGCGGTGAACCTGACACAATCAATGATTTATGTTTGAGCCAGCCGTTTTTCTGGTTAAATAACCTGCTTGCGTAAACTGAAACTTAGATACAAGAGGTTAAATCATGGTGTTACTAGTCACAATTTTGAACCGAGTACCGTCTATTTTACTGCCACCAGGTGTTGCCTCCATAGTTGTACTCCAGGCAGGATAAAGCAATTGCTGACGCAGAGTTCCCAGAACCATATAAGGCCTTTGTGGAAGGAACAATACGTCTCCCGAACTTTTTTTCCCTGAATTTTCCTGACTATCATATTTCTCCTCTGTAAAATCATCCTGAGAATTGAGGTAGAACTTGATTTTTCCTTTCCCTGACCTCCAAAGACCAGCCATTGCTCTTAGGAGCGAAGTTTTACCACTCCCACTAGGACCCATTATCTGTTAAAGTGGCATTTACACCTAACTTAGCATCTACCAGTCCACATGCTTGAAACAAAAATAGTCAAAGAGAACTAACCAGTAGATGATCCTTGTCATATATATCTGCAAATAAGTTGTGAACCAATGTGGTTCCATTTGTTGGTGTCTGAAGAGTGAGCTCCTCGATCTCCAGAAGCTTTTGGTTCTGTGGAGACTGGATTGAACCATTGGAGTCTAGCAATGAAGACCTCCCCGCACTCTGATACGTCAGCTCAATCTCTTCCACGGTGTGAGAGGGATCTCCGGAGATGTTGTTATCCAAAAGATCATCAAATTCACCTGAGTTGTAAGAAGTCTTGAAATGGTTAGATGCGTAAAAGGTCAATCCCGACCTACAACAAATGCAATTCTTTTCATTTAGCCGTAAAAGTTTATTCAGAGTAACAGATTTTCTAAGTTGTACATAAGTCATAATTAAGACGCAGTTTTGAGCAGAACAGAGAACAGCCGTCTCGATCTTTTCATCTGGCCAATTATAGAGATGTGCATTTTGTGCCACAAGTGTTCTATATTCATCAGATGTCTTGTGTGGAATGTATGTGCGATGTTTATGCAACAAGTAGTGTAGAACATTATGAGAGAGTGCAGAATGCATAATTAGTCTACCTAGTCGGTCAATGACAGCTGAAAAAGCGCTGATAGCTTGGAACTGATAAACAACGAGCGAGAAGTCTCCTAGGATATGATTGAATGCTGACACTGATTGGTTAATGACGCCAAACTCAATTTTCCCGGAGAAAAACATTGGGGCAACAACAGCAGCTGGAAGAATCTGAATGAGGTAGCGATATCCATCAGTGAAGAACTCTAGATTTCTAGATGCAATCAGCAATTCCTGCAGGTGAAAGAATGAACCAACCTCATTGAGCAAGCTAGAGATAAGAAAGTGTTGAGAATCACCGAGAGGGAAGTAACTTTACAGTTAAATTATCAAAAGCGCTTCTGAAGCGCTGAAGCAGAAGCTGCATTTCATTCTGTTCGCCTCCGTAGAAAGCAATTGATTCAGCATTTTCCCTCACGCGTACAAGGCTGTAACGAAAGTCAGCCTCTTTCTTCTCTTGCAGAAAGTTGAGATTCACTAGTCCCTGAACTTAAAAAGGAAATGTAAATGGAACTCATATGAAATAGCTAATTCTGCAGCAAGCGAACTAAACGACTCTGAGAATACGATAAAATCTGAAACGAAACAGAATTGAGAAAATCACAGGTGAGTGACACAATGGAGAAACATCTTGTTTCGTATGGCAATCCGCTCAACCAGATTATAAAAGCTCAGCTCAATCTGTATCATGCTAAGGGTATACCTTGCCCAGAAAGACACTGATGGCAGTTCCGCCAAAGGAGTAGAGCACGAGAACGAGAAAGAGAGGAGGATAAATGGTGAAGAGGATGTTGCTAAAAGAGATGAGGTCTATGGTGGCACTGAAAAGCGTCAAAGAGAAAGACAAGGCTGTTGCAGTGAAGGAACTTAGATCGTCAACAATGCGTTGATCTGGATTGTCAATCAAAGATTGGGACTGGATCTTGTAGAAGGTTTGATCTTTCAAATAGCGCTGCAGGTAGTATTTGGTCATCCATGATCTCCATCTCAGTGATAAAGTCTCTTTTGCATAATCTCTTAGCACAAAGAACTGCAAATAATCACATATTATGTCAGTTTAAAAGTGTTTCGAGGAGCGTGTGGACTGGAAGCTCACCGGAATTCCGCCGGCGAAACCACAGAGGTAATAGAGCAACTGCTTCGTGAACTGCTCTTGGTCTTTGTCTTATCAACAGACACACACAAAAGTTGTTACTTATCAGAGTAGGAAGAAGAGTGGAAAGGAGAGTTGAAGAAAATCGTACTGGCGAGAGCATTGTAGAAATCACGGCCGAGGAAATTGAAGCCGACGCTGATGCCGGTGGTGGCGAGAGTAAGGGCGAAGACGGCGGCGAGACGCAGCCTGGCCTGGTTTTTGTCCTCCGAAAACCAAAAAGGCGCCGCGACTTTCCAGAATCGCTTCCACAGAGCCCTCAACTCCGACGCCTTATCCGGACGAAGCGGCGATTGCGGCAACAAAGAAGAAGAGGCGGAGGCGGAGACGCTTCTTCTGAAAGGGGATATTTTGCTCCGATGAATTGATTCATGGCGAAGAGGAGGAGAAGAAGAATGATCGGAATGGCGGAGGAGAAGGTGAGAACAAGTGGTGAAAACGGGAGCTGTTATCATCAAAATCATCTCTTCTTCTTCTTTTTTCTCAGACCATCACGAATGTATATGTCCATTTTTTACACCAAAATAAAACAACCCTTCTTTGCTCCAAGCTATAACTCCATTTTTTACACCAAATTTTTTTTTTATATATTTTATTAATAATATATTTTATTTTTAAAAATTACAAATTAAACCATTCTTTTGTAAAACTTTTATAAATTATGAATTTAATAAAATTTAATACTTATTAAATAAAGAAAATTACATAATATTGTATTTATTGTGGACCAGGAAGCGGTTTAAGGGAATATTAAATTTATCGTATTTATTGTGTTAAATTTGTTTATGTTGCTTATCTTTAGTTTCAGCATTTATTATATATTTTTAAGTTTATTTTACTTTGCAATCTTTTTAAATAAAATTTTTAGTGTTTAAATAATTATGATAGTCAAATACATTTTATGCATTTAAATATTAGTATAGTGTCACATGCATATATATTGATAGTTGATAATATGTACGACAAATACATTGCTAAATTAATAAAAAAAATATAAAATATAAATATTTAATATTTAAATGATCAATTTGCAATTAAAAAGTTCAACGCCATAATAGAGTAGAATATGGAGTTACTCCAAATATGGAGAAACTCTATTTTGGAGTGGAAAATGGAGTGGGGTTGGAGAGAAATTTACTTCAAAATAGAATTTGAAATAGAAAATGGAGTGGAGTTGGAGATGCTCTTAAACCCACAATAACCTCATAGTAATCTCTCTGCGCATAACCTCATGGCTAATTTCAATTCTTGAAAATCCAAAAGCAACAACCTTAGTTGGTAGCCACAAAAACCAAGACGGTTATTGGTTCTTGCATTTTAATGGATTTGGAAATCCAAACCAAATCAAGTGTTATTGGTTCTATAATTTTTAAATCCATATTCAAATATTGTGTTATTAGTTCTATGATTTAAAAATCTACGTTAAAATCAAGTGTTATTCAATAATAAGAATTTTCATAAGAATTTGATTTTAATTTGGATTTGAATGGATTTACAAGTGTTTTAAGAGTAAAATACAAATGAGTAAATATCGAGTGAAACCTTGTTATTTGGTTAGATTTGGATTTACAAGTGTTTTTTTTTCAAGATAAAACTACTACGTAGAATTAGAAATAGAAATAGTACATATCAATTAATGTGTAGAAGAAGAGACAAGAAATAACTACACGTAACTACTACATGTTACAAGGTTAGTTTCTAAGTGGATATGTAACATCTATTACATGCTGGACACGAGGCTAGCTAGTTTCTAAGTGGAGGTTCAAAACACTACCCGTGAGACCTCTCAGGTTTCATCTAATCAGTGTCTGCTAATGTACAAATAAAAATTGTGATTGTTCTGCACGATCGTTAAACTTAAAATAGTTTTTTGAAATGGCAAAAAGGATAGATAGAAAAAGACAATTTCATTATAAAATACCATAGTCTAATCGAACACATAAAATAATCAATCCAACACTAGATAATAATAAATTCATCACCTAATGACATTACGCTTAATCCAACCATAACGCTTATCAATGGACATGCTAAGGAACACATCTTTCATCCCTAATTGGTGAATGATGCTTTAACAAGGAATACTAATCGACTACCAGCTCCAGAAGGTACGTATACATATTTTGTTTTGTAAATTATTGACTTTTTAAATGGATAAGTAACTATTTTATTATTTAATTTCAGGAAAATTTTATGTAGTCGATTGTGGATTTGCAAATCGTCAAAAACATTTAGCTCCATATTGTGGCGTTCGATATCATCTACAAGAGTTTTCTGGTCAAGATTCTACTCCACGAAATGAAAAAGAGTTGTTTAACCATCGACATACCTCATTGAGAAACATTGTTGAAAGAATCTTTGGTATCTTCAAATCTCGATTCCTAATTTTTAAGTTTGCTTCTCCTTTTCCTTATAAGACACATACAGAAATCGTACTTGCATATGTTGGTTTACATAACTTTTTCTGAAAGTACTGTCGAACAGATAGTTTTCCTGAAGAAACAAATTCTGATGAAGAAGAAGAAGAAGAAGAAGATCTTGAAGAAGTTAATAACAATGATGAAGAAATTCTTGGAACTCATGATCAAGAAAGAGAACATGTCAATCAATTGAGAGCAATAATTGCAACAAATATGTGGACAAATTCTATACTTTAGAAGAATACTAGATGATTAGTAAAAAAAAACGAAATTTTTTTTTGGTTTGTTCTTTTTTATTTTCTTATAATACTAAATTTTTTGTAAATCAATTTGGTTGATTTACAATAATCCATTTATTTGATTTTGAAATCCAATTATTTAACTTTGAAATTCACTTCTCTGATTTTGAAATCAATGAATTCATTAGGATTTATAAATCTGAGAAATTCATTAAAATGCAAGAACCAATAACTCCCACCAACTCTTCAAAGTTTTATTATTTTTCTTTTAAATCAATAGCTCAACCGTTAATTTCTTCACAAAGAGAGAGAAGATAGAACCAAGTGAAAGTAGCGACTACAAGAGATGCAGAGAGGTTTAAGACAATGATAGATAGAATGAGGAGCGAGTCATTGGGCACCCATCCTTTTTATATATGGGAAACTGGAAAGGACTATTGCTGTGACTCTTTGCTTTGCAACACATCTTCTCCTCACAACTCACAACTCACAACCTCGAGTTGCCTAACAATCTTCTTCTTAGCTCCCATGCCACCGCGTCAATGAACTCTTCCGTATTCACATAAGCATCCCTCCTAACCCTGTCCAATTGTACACACAATAACTTATCTACCCAAACCACCATTTAAGTAAGTCATCTTTTTGGTGCTTTAAGTCTTACTTGGGTCCGTGGATCAAAAGAGCAAGATCCTTGGTCATTTTTCCAGACTCCACCGTGCCCATACAAGCTCCTTCTAGTTTCTCAGTAAAGTTCAACAGTGCTGCATTGCTGTCCAGCTTTGCCCTGGTAAACATCACATTCGAAATATCTTTTCAGATGAAATCAACCAGGTATGGTATGTGTTTATATCGATCCATTATAATGCCACCATTAATGAAAAACCTTGCTACAAACAATCATCCATGATAGACTAAGTAACTAATTATTTCCAATTTTTCTCCACGAATAGCAACAAGCATTCCTAAGGGAAGAAAGCGCTACCTGTGGGCAAGGCCTCTGGACCAAGTAAAAATGGAGGCTATGCTGTTGGTGCTTGTTTCACCACCTTTTTGGTGAACCCTGTAGTGGCGTGTCACTGTTCCATGAGCTGCCTCTGCTTCAATGGTCTTTCCATCTGGACAAACCTACATTTTTTTCCCAAAATTTCATTCAGATTATAGGAAGATTCCATGCTAACAAGACATAGACCAAATTTTAACCCAAAAAAAAATAGAGACAAAGACCAAATATTGGCCAAGGCCCGTGTCATTTCATACCAGCACCGACGTCATCAGTCCCAAAGATCCATATCCTGCAACGGACAGCAGAAAGTTTGTTTCATAAGATTGGAGTTTCTCTCCCCATTCGGATCACAAGTTAAAAGGGTAGAACCGTGATCCAAGACCAAAAAGCATTTTAAGCATAAAACCTTGCGCTAAGAAATCGCTCTGCACATCTCCATCGTAGTTCTTGCATGCCCAAACATAACCGCCCTCACTTTTCATTGCATACGCAACCATATCATCTATCAAACGATGCTCATACCTGGAATTCATTAACTTTGTAAACAATTTTTCCTGGTGCACTGGAATAGGATGTAACTAATGACATGCACATCTCACCATATTCCTGCAGCTTCAAACTTGGATCTCCAGTTAGTTTCATAAACTTCTTGGAATATATCCTTGAATCTTGAAACAATTCAAAAACGTAATGTTAGGGAAGCATGACTAGATACCAAGTTAATTTCAGTGAAACTCTAACAGGAAGCATAGAGGCGAGTTCATTCACACCTTCCATCATATGTTTTGAGGATGGTGTTTTTAGTGGAGAGGTAGAGTGGCCATTTTTTCTGGTAAGCTGTGTACATCGACGACTCAGCAAACGCACGAATAGACTGTTCAATAATAAAATAGAACCATCATAGCAACTATATACTCTGCAAGTGATCTATGTAATATAGACATGAAGGAGAGGAGGAAAAAAACATCAAGCTCTATTTCAAAAATATCTACCTCATTGGTGTTATACATGGCCAAAGCAACACCTCCAGCACCAGTGAAATTGAAGACTTCGAATTCTGTCTTCCGGGAAGATCCACTTGGCTCTGCAAACATAAGATACACCATGTAAAAGTGAATGAAAAGAAAAAGAAAAAAATCCTATAAACTTCCACATGCAAGTAAATTCGTGGACAATGATCCCCAATCTATTTTTTTCAATGAACATTTGTGTTGATGGCTTAATAAGATCCCAAACTTCCAATAATGGCTATCCGTAAATGATAAGTTGTTAATCGACAGCACGAAAGTGTGCTTATTCGCTCCACGTATAGCTCCTCTAACAGTGTGTTCTAAATGAGGCAGCGGTACCCCATGTAGGGAATGAATGAAGAATAGACAATTTACCTCTAACTATAAAGGTAAGTTTTCATCGTTGATGCTTTCAGTTACAATATCAAATAACGGGATGAGGAGATTTACCGAAAACCAGTTTCAGTTTTCCTGGTTCATTGACAATGATATCAGTAGCTCTATACTGATCACCATAAGCATGCCTTCCAATACAGATTGGCTTCGTCCATCCTGAAGAAAGGAAAGTGGAGGGATTTGTTTTGCTTCACATGTTACAAGTAGAGCAAATGGCTAACCCATAGAAAAATGCAGCTGTTGACAAACCTGATACAATGCGAGGGATGTTTCTGCAAATGATAGGTTCCCTGAAAACCGTGCCTGCAAAAATAACAATGATGTTCGAGCTAGGAAAAGTGAAGAGCGAATTGCCCCCATTTTAGGAGAATAAACTGACCGTTTAAAATGTTCCTTATCGTTCCGTTAGGACTCCTCCACATTTTTTTCAAACCGAACTCCTGAACACGAGCTTCATCTGTTGTTGAACAGTGAGTTGTGAAAGCAAACTGTGGTTAGTAAGTCAAAATGCAAGTACACTCTGCACAGGTCCGAAGACATACCAGGAGTAATCGTCGCACACTTGATTGCCACGTTATACCTTAAAATGAAAAGAGAAAACACAACAATAAGTAGGGAGTGTACAAAAACGACAAGAACAAATGGTGCTATAATGCGGGAAACGACAGTTTAAAATCACAGCCATGAAGGAGCTTGGATACAGGAACAACATCTTAGAGCTAGAAAAAGGATGAAGAATAACAGTTGAGAGTTGAAAGGTGAAGTTAAGAGTTGAGAGAAGAAAAGCAAACAGACATACTTTAGAGTAGCTTCAGCACTCTCTGTAGTAACCATATCATTAGTAGAATCGCGGTTAGGCAGTCCGAGATCAAAGTATTTGATATCCAACTCCAGGAAGGGGAAAATAAGCTGTGGAATACATTACCACCCAGAGGGCAGAGGTTGATTATAAAAAACGATGATTTGAGTTTGAGGCTAAGAATTTTTTAAAAAAAGGTCCAAGCTTTGACCTTGTCTTTAATGAATTTCCAGATAACTCGAGTCATCTCGTCTCCTGCGTAGAGAAGAAAGAGTCAAGTTTCAGAAACTACACAACCCATATATACACACTCAATCCCGGAACAGAAACCATCACACCTACTCCAATCGAAGACAAGAGCACAAGAGATCATATATTTTGAGACACTTACCATCCATTTCAACAACGGGATTAGCGACCTTGATCTTCTCGAATTCCATCTTTGATGAAAGATTTTTGCTTCAATTTGAGAAGATTACCGATGTTCTGTGATCAACGACGACGAATCAGCCGTGAATGATCTCTCTGTTGGGCCACACTATTTCGACTCAAATATATATAAGCCCATTTCGATATGGGCCTCATTCTGCTTGAGTCCATCATGACTTAGTTTTTTTTTATATAGCTAGTAGTTCCCAGTTTCACTTTGTCCAGTATCTATCTTGGAAGTTGGAACCGTATAGACAGTATTGATCTCAAAAATAATACTAGTAGGCAGCTTTAATTAAGTTAACAGTAGTAATCATCAAGTCGTTAATAATCAAATAAAATGTTACAACTGACGAAGATATGATTTGGCTAATTGAATAATAATTTATCCATCTCATCAAATGGCTAACAATGACGAGTAATGACCACTTTTAACAAGGACAAAGGTGGTAATGTGGCGAAGGTAGAGGGGTAAAAACGAGATTTAATGCATGGAGAAAAGCAAAAGCCAACACAAACAGTCTCATATATTATTCTGCTATTGAGATGCGTGAAAAAACAAAATATATATAAGCAAGAATCGAGAGACGACACAGGGATTATATTATTTAAAGGTTCTTCTTTCTGAGATCAGCACAAACTAAAATGAGATGAAAAAGACGAGGTGGAAACCGACATGTAGGGAATCAGATGCTACTTTTTTCTGAACAAGACTCTTCTTCTCTTTCTTTCTTTCTTCCTGTCTTTTAGAAGAATTGTGATTGATGTTGATGCCCAAGATGATGTAACATAACATCATCATGATTCCCCCAGCCACCATCCCTCTATGTTCCGCCTTGACCAATTTCTATTTCTTTCCTTTGTGTTTTTTTCATAATAAGTACAATGTATACGTACGTACGTACACTTTTTATATATAAAAAAAAAAAATCATTTAACAGTGTCACAATTGTGTTGCGTCTAATTAATGTATATGTGCTATTCTGGAAATTAATCACAATATAAGCATTAACAAATATAATAATTTGAGTGATTGGTACATGTGTAATGAAAATAGAATTAGGGTTGCTCGATAAGATGCTTAGATCCTAATATATACATAGTGCTTTATTCGTTTCCCCTTAGATCGTGTGAAAGGTTGCAAGTCTTTAGTTAGGCTTGCATGTTAGCTTCCTCGTTCCCAATTCGTCTTTATGAATTAATTAATCCTCATTTCCATGTCCTTCTATACGTTTGCGGATGTCAAAATTGTCCCATTTTCATATGTTTTTACTAATGTCAAGAAAAAATTGTGCCTCTTTTTCTTACTTAATTTTTGGCTTCGGACCGAACCTGTACACATGTATTCATACCAAAACAAAAAGAAAAAAAACTATACACATGTATGGAACAATGGATAGATCGTGTATTGTCACATTATCTGTTCGTTAGCCTTACTCGATTTGAGATTTTTAAAAAAAATAAAAGTGATGAAACAATTGATACCGCGTAAGTTAAACTGTAAGCATCTTTCGCCAAAATATCTTTCAGTTTCTCTCTCTCTCTTTCCCCGAGTAAATTGGTGACCACATCTGAAAGCTCACGTAAAATATGTTATAGTTGTTTTTCCTCCATAAGGAAAAAGGAGAGTTACTTACTTGAAGGTTTATTATACTTTATTTATGGAAAACTATATGCGAAATTTATAATTTAATATGTTATAAACTGTGAAATAAAACTAAAATAAAAAAAAATGAAAAACAAATTTAAATTATCTGTGAAAATAAATAATACACAAATTTAAAAACAAAGTTTTCGATAAATAAATATATATTTTGAAAGAAAAATTTGGTGGAACATATGCAGTAAATAATTTTGGAAATGATTATTGAACTTTTGTTTTTTTTGTATGTGATGGATATACTACCAAATTATTTATATAGAGAAAATTAGATTGTTTTTTTCTTTTAAGATTAGTAATTCATTGTTTAATTTATGTAATCTAAATGGAAAATCTAAATATTTTTTTCTTTTTTTTATTAACTGTCTTTTAGCATAAATTAAAATTTTGTATTAACATTTGTTTCCTTATTTCACACTTTCGCTATTCGAAAATGGATTTGGAAGAAGGTGGACATGTGACATGTCATAATCTGTCATAAGATTCGACCACCCAACCTCGTAACCGCACCCTCTCAAAGTGGTGCGCTTTTAGATCTAGTGATCGTCTAATTCTATGGTGATACGTCATAAATATGTCATAACATGTCTTAAAGTTTGATCACCTAACCTCATAACCGCATCCTTTCGAGATTGTACATTTTTAGATTAAATGACTGTCTAATCTAATATGACACGTGTCACTTTATAATTCGTTGATCTTATGAAGAACTATTTATCTCCAATATATATATATATATATATATATATATATATATATATATATATATATATAATATTTAAAATCTTTCGTTCGGATAGGCACCGGTTAAACTCCCGCTTATACGGTTAGGCGTTCTTCTGTCGCCTTTTGAGCGTCCAATGCGGTTTTAAGCACTGATGGAATATTTTGTCCACAATTTTTTTTATAAAAAAAACACGTTTGAGTTGTATTCTACATGTGACGATGTCAATTTTTTATTTTATCTTTTGGATCGAGGCCGAGGGTCGAGGCAAAAGAGATTTGACCGTGAGTTAAGTAAATTGAAGTGAGAGAGAGAGAGAGAGAGATGAGTCAAAGATTGTGTGGGAGTAATGATGTAAAAGAGGCAAACAAATGTCTTTAAACCATATGTAAAAGTGATTAAAGTAAGCCTCCCAACGCTAAAGCCAAAGGCGATTTGGATGCCTCCGCTTTTGTTTTCATTTTTTCATAAATTCAATTTCTTAAGACCATATAACAGCATAAGTTTCTTTTCTTTTTTGTTAACTGTCAAACCGAAAAAGAAAAAGAGTGTTTAGGTGTCGCCAGGTAGATCTGGTTAAGAAGAGATGAGGTGGGTCCCTTGATATGTTGAAAGCTTTTTTGTTTCTTTCTTTTTCAAAACAATCTATACTATTAAAGCAAAAAAATTATTTTCAAACACCCCATTTTAAAATATATAAATAAATTAAATTTATTATCATGTATTAAATATATTGTCAAATATTTATTAAATCTATTACTCACTACGTTTCACCAAGAGTATTATTTTAAGGTTTTATTTTTGTTTCACAAAAAATATCGTTTTATTATGTTTTTAATGCATTTTGAACAAAATCCAGTTATACCATTATTGTTTTAGTGTATTAATTAGAAAGAAAAAAATTATTTAATATATATTAATAAGGGATAATATTAAATTTCTAATGGTTTTTTAATATGAAATGTGTCAAAATTGAACTCTTTATAAAATGAAAGAAATATAAACTTAAAATTACAAATTAAATATATTTGAATCAATAATATTTAAATTAGTTCTATTATTTATTTAATATTTTATATATTATAAAAAAACTTGCATCCACGCCAGTTATTCTAAAACGGAACGAGCCTTGAGTGGGGGCCACTAACATGAACCACGTTAAGGTCTCGCCAGGATTATAGAAGTTGTATGTAGGTAAGCCAAGGTGAGCCAAAAGACATCTTCAATTTTGCTGACACTTGGAATAAGATCAGACCTGAAAGTGAAGAAGTTATGTGGCATCGACAAGTTTGGTTCAAAGGTTCGGTTCCTAAACACTTGTTTATTATGTGGTTTTGTTGCTGGAACAGGTTACCAACTCTCTCTCGGCTTCTCTCCTGGGGAATTGTTCAAGAGGATACATGCTTTCTTTGCGAAATCTATGGAGAAAACAGAGATCATCTTTTCCTAAGATGCCATTACAGCCATAAACTTTGGGGTTGGTTGGCGAGGAAGCTTGTCTGTCCTTTTATAGGTTTCGCTTCTTGGCATCATTTCTTAGAATGGCTTCTAGTCTCCACGCAGGACTCCTCTCTGGCCTTTCTGAGGTTCATCTCGGCTCAGGCCATCATTTACTATATATGGCATGAGAGAAATGCTCGGATTTTCAGAGGAATTAACATACCAACAGCGAGACTGCTTAAGTTGATCGATCGAGGAATACGAAATACTTGTTTGGCAAGAAGACATATTCCGAAGTTCATAGATACTCTAGCTTTATGGTTTCGAGACTCTTCATCTCGCTAGTGTTACTTATGTTCTTGTACCGGACTTTGTTCTTTCCGGATTAGCTTTGTCGTTGTAAGGTACTTATTTTCTTTTTCATCTTTGTATTCTCGTCCTTTTCGTTAATTAATATACAGAAATTTTAGCAAAAAAAAGTTGTATGTAGGTAAGCGTATATGTGAGAAGTTGAGATCAGATGGGGCCTTGTTCCTTACTTTTTCCGTCTCTCCTACTTGGGTTTTCACACTTACATAATCTTTAAAAGCCAGACTTCAATGTTTGTTTATTATATACTCCATTTTAAAAATAAAATGTGATGAGTATCATCACAATAATTACCACTGACCAAAAAGCAACCCAAAGTAAGACAAAATATTAATCTCGCAAGATGCCAATCCCATGGCATACTTTTACACATTCCCATATCATATCTCCTACATCGTCTCCATGTGTTATTTATTTATTTATAGTCTCCTTCACATATCGTACGTAAACCCTCATCAGTAGCTATAATCCCCCATCTCTCTCTCTCTCTCTCTCTCTCTCTCTCTCTCTCTCTCTCTCTCTCTCCTTTGAATGGCGCCGATGAGTTTGCCTCCAGGTTTCAGGTTCCATCCAACAGACGAAGAGCTAGTGGCGTACTATCTGGATAGGAAGGTCAACGGCCGAACCATTGAGCTTGAGATCATTCCCGAAGTTGATCTTTATAAATGCGAGCCATGGGATTTGCCTGGTACGTATATATACACGCGCTCTCTCTCTCTCTCAATATATATGATTCTTGATTACACCTAACGCTATAAATTAGATGGATATTTTTCTTTAATTAATTGAAGTAATCATATATATATAATTGAATAACGAGGAACAGAGAAGTCATTTTTGCCGGGGAACGACATGGAATGGTACTTTTACAGCACAAGGGATAAGAAGTATCCCAATGGGTCGAGGACAAACCGTGCGACCCGAGCGGGTTACTGGAAAGCCACGGGGAAAGACCGTGAAGTAGAATCAAAGAAGATAAAGATGGGGATGAAGAAGACGCTCGTTTATTACAGAGGAAGGGCTCCTCATGGCCTTCGTACTAATTGGGTAATGCATGAATATCGCCTCACTCACCCTCCTTCTTCCTCCTCCTCCTCCTTCAAGGTAACTCTTAATTATCACTTCTCATGCACAAGATTCATCCAGATATTACATATTAGTTCTGATAATTAATGTCGACGTAAAACAGGAGTCGTATGCATTGTGCCGTGTGTTTAAGAAGAATATACAAATTCCAAAGAGGAAAGAAGAAGGAGAAGGAGAAGAAGGAGATATGAGTACTAGTGTTGGGAAAGAGGAGGAAGAAGAAGATGATAAGAAGTGGAGAAAATGTGATGGGAATAATGTTGAGGAGAGGATGGAAAGAGAAAGCGAAGAAGATGAGAGCTTGAAAATAGCATCGGCGGAGACATCTTCATCAGAGCTCACTCAAGGGATCCTTTTAGACGAAGCAAACAGCTCAACCATTTTCGCCCTTCATTTCTCATCTTCTCTTCTCGACGATCATGATCATCTTTTCTCTCAGCTACCCTACCATCCTCCGCTCCAACTCCAAGATTTCCCTCAGCTTTCTATGAACGAAGCAGAGATTATGTCAATCAATATCTCCAAGCAACAAGACATTCAATGCAGAGACTCGATGAATGGGACACTTGACGAGATCTTCTCTTTCTCTCATTCTTCCGCCACCTTCCCCGCATCCCTTTAATATATATTTCATATTCACACTTCTTTCTCTCAACAAATTACCAAATTATATATTTTGATATATTTATAGTTTTTCTTTCTCAATTGGTTAGGCTTTGTGGTTGTGGAGTTTTTTTTTTCTACCACCAAAAAAGAAAAAAATAAAAACAATGGATTATTCTATTTTTATCTTAAGGGTGTGGGGTTAGTGGGTACTAAGAGCATCTCCATTGGTGAATCCTTTTTGGGGTTCATAACAAATTTTTTAATAGTTTTTTTGTTTTTAATGAATAGTGAAGAACTTTATATTTTTTTGCTCCTTCATTAGTGAACTT
Organism: Eutrema japonicum; assembly: GCA_030161315.1. Classification (NCBI taxonomy): domain Eukaryota; kingdom Viridiplantae; phylum Streptophyta; class Magnoliopsida; order Brassicales; family Brassicaceae; genus Eutrema; species Eutrema japonicum. Next base: position 49,076,965 of record BSQW01000001.1, read on the forward strand.
CCTAAGGGGTTCATAAAAATTTAAAAATAATATTTTTTGTAAACATTGATTTGAACTTTTTATTTATTGTAATTATAATTTTAAACATACAATAATAGTTGATTACATGAATTTTAAGACATACAACAATAGTTTATTACATGAATTTTAAGACATACAAAATATAAATATTAAAATCGAAAAACGTTTAGTTTTAATCTTGAGAGGTACCAAATTTGTGCCATATATTCTCAATTAAATCATCTTTCAAATGTTGAAATTTTTCCCTAAATCGCAAACGAAAAATCTAAAACAGAAAAGATCAGTAACCTAATCAAGGAAGAAGAAGACAAATCAAGGAAGAAGGAAATGGAAACAGAAAGGATCAGTAACCTAATCAACTTCAATCTAAGCAAACAATAATTTCCCAAATTCGCAAACGAAAAATCTAAAACAAAATGGATTCACTAACCAGAGAAGGAAGGAGACGATCTTCGTTTATGTATCGGAATCTCAAACAGAAGATGAAAACAAAATCGATTCAAGAAAAACCCAAAATCATTCACACGCAAAGTAAGTCGCCAAACCCTAGCTCTCGTTTACAAAAGAAATTGGCCGGGAGACCAAAAGAAATGTTAAGTGTGAGAAAACCTCTGCCTCAACCAGAGTGTCTCGACAAAAAGGAAAAAAAAAAACGGGACCACTCTTCTTGCGCCACGTCGCTGAAGAGATCGTATGATTGAGCTCCTTAGCTAAGGAGCGGTTCATCGCTTAAACTTGATTTTTCATTTTTTCTTTTCTTTTTGCATATGATTCTGTGCCGAGATGCTCTAAAATCCTCAAATGGAGATGCTCTAAGAGTTTTTTTTTTGTCGTGTACGAAGGAAACGGAAGTTACACATACATTTGTAATTGACAACACTTTTCATTTTTTTTTCAGTCTGTAATCTACATTGTATTTGAAGGAAAAGGATCCAAATCAGAAAAATTTCATTGAAAATTAATAAATACTAAATTATGTGCCGCGTGATAAAAAAAAACTATATTAGATTCTAAAATAGATAACTCGCTTAAATATGATCCGTATAATTATATTTTAAACTAAGATTAATGTTTAGTTATCTAGAAATTATGTTTTGTAATTCAAAATTAAAAAAATTCAAAATTGATTCATATATACTCATAACCATGGTAAAAATTCATTCTATATAAGAGGGTTCCAACAACAAATTTGAAATTTTATCTAACATAAAACTAGATCAAATTGATAAAATTAATCTATTTTTTAAAAAAACATTATTATCTGATGAAAATTTTAACTATTATAACGTGTTGAAAAATTATGTTTTAATGTAATCATTCATGTTCAAAGTTTATTTTGCTGAATTATCTTCTGAAACTTTTAATTGTTCTAACATATTAAAAAATTATATAATCATTCATGTTTAAAGTTTATATATCTGAATTTTTGGTCATTTGATTCTTATAAAAGAATTATCAAATATGATAACTTTTAGGAGATTTTTCATACTCTAGGAGGCAAGTCTCCTACTAAACAGATAAAGATGTGAAGGTCCGGAAAACACGATGGAATGTTGTTTTACGATGGCTCTCCGACGTCCAAGTCACAAAACGTATAAAGAAATCTAAATCCATGACAAGTTTTTTTTGAAGAAAACCCAATAAGATAAGATGATTTATTTTCAACAAAATAGTAGTGATATCCATTTCAACTTGAAAACAAAGAAAAAAAAATCTCTTTCAATATGTGATAGTCCCACGAAACAAAAAAAATAGATAAAGCCCATTATGAAGCCTAAACGAATGGGCCTTTTACATACAGTGTTGATTTTCATTTCATTCATAGGGAATACGATTTACAATGGCGTCCGTTGACGACGACGAATCTTCCTCCTCCTCCTCTTCCTCTTCTTCTTCTTCCTCTTCCACTTTTCTTCATTTCCTTTGTCCTCCCCATTTCTCTCTGTCCGATTCACCTTTTCCTGCGATCTCGCTCTCCCTAGATTCCGGATACACCCCCCAGGCTTAGGATCGTCGTTTTCTCCGCGATGAGCTCCAATACGGCGTCGTCCAGCGCGGCGACAGCCGGATCAGGAGATTCTTCCGCCGGCAGGAAGAATTCGAAGAGGCCTAAGTGTATTTCCCCTCCTCCCTTTTCCATCTTCTCCCGATTATTCATCTGGCTTATCGTTGACTCTTGGGTTTGTTTCCCTGGATGCGATTCTTTTGATCGTTTAAAATGTATCTGCAGGTCACTTTTTTCTCCTATCATAAGTGATCGATTATTGTGATCGCTGTTTTAGTTTTATTGATAACGATCGACATTCTTACCTCACTATCTGATATCAAATTTGGATTGACTCGAATTCTCTATTACTTTTAGCAAAACCATCGTCGATTATCGGCAAAGCAATGGCTAAAAAAAATGAGATTTTGTTCGCAAATGATTTGTTGCAGATTCGAAGTTCACACAACAGGAGCTTCCAGCTTGCAAGCCCATTCTTACGCCTGGCTGGGTAAGATTCCTTTGAGCGACTTGTAATCTCTGTTTCGGACATCAGATTTCTGTAAAGCCCCCTTTCTTTTATCTTTCTGCAGGTCATCTCGACATTTTTGATAGTCAGTGTCATCTTTATCCCCCTTGGAGTTATCTCTCTTTTCGCTTCCCAGGATGTAAGTGCAAACGACCCTTTGCTACTCCTCATATTGTCTTCCCTTTCTCACGTGTTTCATTTCTCATGGGTAGGTTGTGGAGATTGTTGATCGGTATGATAATGATTGCATTCCGGCACCTGCCAGGACTAACAAGGTTGCATATATTCAAGGAGTTGGCGATAAAGCTTGTAACCGAACTCTCAGAGTGAGTCCCTTATGCAGCAACGTTATTTTCTTCTTTGAGATTTTGATAAGTTGCCTTTTTTTCTTTTGCATTTGTTGTTTCACTCTCTCTTTTCTCCATCGGCATTCTTAGGTGACAAAGCATATGAAGCAGCCTATCTATGTTTATTATCAGCTCGAGAACTTCTACCAAAATCACCGAAGGTATATAACACCTGTTGAAAAACTGTGCCTTAGCATGATGTAATTTTTTGCATTGATATGTCACATTCATCTTGGTTGCAATAGTTCTTCTTTTTTTTTTGTCTGGACCAAGTCTTAGACTTAGACCTAGAATGGAAGGTGTGTGTTCTATATGGATATCAACAGCATTGGTATCATGGAGTCGACGGGTACATGTACCGATGTTTGTATCTAACTTAGATTATTTTTGTAGCTCTAACCGCTCGATGTTGTCTATGAACAGGTATGTGAAAAGCCGAAGTGATTCACAGTTGAGAAGTCCAAAATACGAGAATCAAATAAGCGCATGCAAGCCTGAGGATGATGTTGGTGGGCAACCGATTGTGCCATGCGGTCTAATTGCTTGGAGTCTTTTTAATGATACATACACTTTATCAAGAAACAATACACTCCTAGCTGTAAACAAAACAGGCATTGCATGGAAGAGTGACAAGGAACACAAGTTTGGGAACAGAGTCTTCCCCAAGAATTTTCAGAAGGGGAATCTCACAGGTGGTGCCACTCTAGATCCAGATAAACCGGTAAACCCTTAATAGTAGAGATCAGTCCATGTTCCCGTTGATATCCACATGGATGCTTAGCAACTTGACTGTGGACATCATTCTTCCTCTTTTCAGCTTAGTGAACAAGAAGCTCTTATCGTGTGGATGAGAACTGCAGCATTGCCAACATTTAGAAAACTTTACGGAAAGATAGAGACTGACCTAAAGATGGGCGACACCATAGATGTTACGCTGCAGAACAACTATAACACTTACAGTTTCAGTGGGAAGAAGAAGCTTGTTTTGTCGACGACGAGTTGGCTGGGTGGGAAGAACGATTTCCTAGGCATTGCTTACCTGACAGTTGGTGGGATCTGCTTCTTTTTGGCCCTCGCATTTACCATCATGTACCTTGTGAAACCCAGGTACGGAGATCCTTCAAATGTAGTTGTTGTCGTGATGGTATCGCTTCTATGCAAGAAAATTTCTGCTAAACCCTGATTGTTGGGCTGTCTTATATATGCTGATAAGATAATAATAACGACGCATTCTGCTGCATACAGCCACTTATCTTAGACAGTGTCATGCTGAGTAACAAATGTGTACTTTGTTTCAGGCGACTTGGAGATCCGTCCTACTTGTCATGGAATAGAAATCCTGGAGGTCGTTAACAAGCTTGGAGAGTGGGAGAGAGAGAGAGAGAGCTCTACTACTCGGCGTGTATAAATCATATCCATCCATCCATGTATAAAGCCTTGCTTGCAAAATGGTTCTTTCATGGCTTAATTAAAACTCCACATATTACTTTGTTGTTGTTCCAAATATATATTACTTTTGTCCCCAAATCTCTATCTATCTTCTGTTATTTTTTATAACCATACACAAGTTAGGTAGTGTGTAATTTAAAATCTGGGCAACTAAAAGCCCGCAGACAGAAAAAGTATTGTGCTTGTTGAAACCAAAACTCAGAGCTATCAAAGCACCCGAAGCAGAACATTGGAGAGATATTGGCCTTGAGGGTAAGATGGGTCGAGTGGGTGATCAGACGCAGCTCCTGCCTCCCTCACCACTGTGATCTTTCTTCCCGCCATTGCTGCAGCACTCTGAAGAATCCCCAAGAACTTGCCGCTCTGCGTCATCGCCCCTGAACATGAGCATGTCATCATAAGGCCTCCACTCCTTGTCAATCTCATGGCCAACGAGTTGAGATTTCTGTACATTCCTGCCGCGTTGTGCAAAACCTGGCATCCACATTGATGGAATATCATTTCTGTAACAACAAACTCTGAACATCTACTCTATTTTGAGAAACAACTACTCGCAAGTCACCTTTTTCCGCGGAGCTAGCTTAGGAGGGTCTAGGATGACGATGTCCCATGTCTCTTCCCTTGACAGAGCACCCTTCATGAATTCTGTCGAGTCTTGCTTGAAGAAAACAACCTTTCCTGGATCCATATGGTTGAGGATTACATTCTCTCTGGCGAGCTCCAAAGCAGGTAAAGATGAATCAATTCCTGAAAGTGTTTGATCAGACGATTCACAAGGCAATACTTAAAAGGTATGGATGAGGCGGAATAAAGAGATAAAAAAAAAATGTACCCACGACACTGGTAGCACCTCCTCTCGCTGCATTTAGTGCAAATCCACCACTATAGCAGCAAAGATCAAGAACTCTTTTACCAGCAGAGATGGTTGATATGAAATGACGGTTTTCGCGTTGATCTGTGTAGAACCCTGTCTTCTGTCCGTCTAGTGAGATTGCGTAAGAGATACCGTTTTCCACGACCTGGCATTAGAAAGAACATCACTCAGGTCACTTGTAATATGTTTCCGTATTGATAGAGATAACGAAGAGAGCAAAGACCATTGATCTGTGGGGAAGAGTGGATGATTGTGTTTGCTTCAAACTCGATATATCAAACCCATCCTCTTTGAGAACATCAAGAGACGGTCTCCAGTTGATATGATTAATTCCATGGATTGATCTCAAGCAAGTCTCCACTTGATTCCTGTACTTTTCAAGCCAAGCAGCGGAGGATGCAACCACAGCTATATCTCCAAATACATCGACAATCAATCCAGACAATCTGCAGACAAGCAACGATGTATAAAACTAGACTGGAGCGGAAAATGTGTTGAGATGAGTGAGTGAGTGAATACCTATCTCCTTCACTGTTCACAAGACGATAAGCATTAGTAGCAGCCGAGGGAAGTCCCAAGTTGTTACGCAACTCAAGTGCTTGAGTGATTCTAGTTTGGACAAGGTTCTCAATGTTGAGTGCACAAGAAGGATCTCTGTCACAAGGCAAAAAGATGCAAGATTCAATGTGAATAACAAACAAAAAGAGTATTCCATAATAAAATAAAAAATAGAAAGAAACCTGGTGGATTCGTGTTGGAGCTGCATAAGGCGAACACAGAACATAGAAACGGAGTTATACAAACCCCAACCAATGGGATTCTCGGTGCCATCGGCTACAATGACAACATCTCCGGTCTGAGGGGGCGGTTTTCCAATGATCCTGTCTACGGCTCCACTGTACACCATTGGGCTTCCGTCTTTGAAGAGCTGTGTCTTTCCCTTTTTAAGAACCACCTTAGCAACACCTGAATTCAATACTCATCTCAAGTTTCAATCATGAAAAATTGCTTGCAGAGTTCGAAGAGAGAGAGAGAGAGAGAGAGACGTTGAGAAGAAGAAGAAGATGCCGAAGGGAGGAGGCGGGAGGGAAGCTGGAGCACACCCACGGCCACCATTGCCATCCTCGCCATTTCCATTTCTTCGCTGCAACTTGGGTGGATAGGCTTTTTACGCATAACCCCACTAATGGGTCATCTTTTATTGGGCTGGGTTTATATTACTAGCTGTCTACTTTTGGCCCAATATATTTTAGTGAAGTTGAGGAAGACCTTGACATCGAATCAGGAGAGCTTCTCGAGCATTCTTCAGCAAACAACATCTGACTTTGGTGTGTTCCCGAGTAATGACAAGGAGGAGTTTGTGTATAATGTGTGAGTTGGGTTTTAGATTGTGCAATCAGTTGGTGTTTGCAGAAAGAGAATGGCCACTTTGTTGCATATGTTGTCCGTGTAGCTTCATTTTTCCCTGAAGATCTTTCTCGTTCAAACTTGTTCTGTGTTTCTCTCAGGACTTCAAGAGTCTTTATCATCATATATATAAAAGTAAAAAGAAAAAGTTTTGGAAATTGGGGGTATTCTTGGATACAACAACAAACAATGCATATCATATGCAATTAACAAAATGAGACCTGTAGATGTAATGTGATTCTCAAGTTGTATGCACCAAAACTAATCTCATGATCATCGCCTTCTGCTGCTTCGATAATCCTCCTCGCCCTCTTTATCTTTCAATAAACCCAACAAGGCGAGAAAACCAAAGAAGAAGAAGCCACCCGACCAGTTGCCTCCACCCCCTCCTCCTCCACCTCCATCTCCATCATCCCGCGGTGGGAACCCGGCTCCTCCATCATCCAGGTCTGGTGATTTCTCCTTAGCTGAAATCCACAAACAATGCAATTAACAGCTATCGAGATAAATGCAATGGAAGCCTAAATCTAGGGAAGTTGTATTCTTACAGTGAACAGGAGCCTGGGTTATTGTTGGCGACTCCCGAGTAACGGTCTGTGTTTGTCCTTCGCTGCATTTCGCCTTCTGTTAACAAAGAAGAAGAAGAAGATCAATTTAATGATCCTGAGATGTTTAACCCTAAATCAGAGAGACTTACAAGGGCGGAGTGGCATATCAAAAGAGATCGCTTTCGACTGTCAAGGGCCAGTCCCACCGCACTTAATCTATTGATTCCGCCGAGCAATCCAACCCTCCGCGGGTTTTCTACAATCGAGCAAAGAACAAAAGCTAGGTTAACCAAATCTTCATCATGTATAAAGGTTCCCAATTTCTCGAGTAGAGTGGAGGAGAAAGGGTACTGTTGCTATTGAGCGAGAGCGGCGAAGCTTGGAGAATCGACGCCGCCATAGCCATGGCTTCACGGGAGAGACGAAGCAGATGGATTGATCTCCTCTCTAGATAGATATATTCTTGTCTACTTGCGTGGAAACATTTCCATCTTATTTCGTTTCGGGTCCTCGTTTTATCGTAAAGGTTTGTTTTCAGGACGAAACTAATCCCTTGAATTTAATTTGATTGATGTTCATCGGATGTTGTTACTTATAAGAAATTAAGCACTCATGTTACTTATAAGAAATTAAGCACTCACCAACTAGTAGTCAGTCTAGTGCACACAAGAGTCTCTTCTCTCTCTATGGATTGGTTTATATAACACAATAATAGATAGGTTTACAAGAGAAGAAGGCGAAAAGAGTTTTGTTAAACGGTGACTGTCACCGGGAAGCACTTTGCAGCTTCAAACCACCGGTGGAAATGTGACTCATCACTAGCCCTGAGCGTTCGGATATCCGAACCCGAATCAATCGATTTTTTCGGGTTAATCGGGTTTAAAATTTAATATCCATTCGGATATTCTGTATTTTTGGATCGGTTCGGATCGGTTTTAATCGGGTTCGGGTCGATTCGGATATTGAAATCGAGATACAAGATTTATCCGAAAAAATTTTGGATTCGGATTATTCGGTTATATTGTAACCAAATACAACCAAACCTGTCAAAAACACCCGAAAAAACCGATCTCACCGCAGCTAATCAACGACCACACAAAACCTTTGAACAACACTCATGATCTATCTTTTCCAAACCGAAAAAATGTAATCTCTGCAAAAGGAGAAAAACTAACTAACTAACTAAACAAAAACTAAAAGCCGAACATAGTTGGACTTAAAATTCGGACTAAGTCGGAAAGACACTCCGATTTTAATCAGAAATTTACAACAAAAACGAAGAAGACTCTCTCTGAATGATGAAGATGAGAGAAGAGAGAGAGAGATCCCCGAAAAAATCGATTTCACTAAATTGGGAAGCTCAAGAGACAACCTTTCAGATCTAAGGGTTTTATGTGTTCGGTTTCTTTGGATTTTACTTCGGATATCGGTTATTATCCGAACCAAACCGATATCCGAAGTTACCCAGCCTAAAAATCCAATCGGATATTTTCACAGATTCTAACCCGAACCGAATTGACTTTTTCGGATCGGTTTCGGTTATATTTTTTTGGATCCGAATATTATGTCCAGGGCTACTTATCACTCCTACTACTCCCACTTTCTCCACTGCCGCCACCGAGTCTCCTCCTCCTATAAAAGGATTTGGGAGATTTAACAAGTGCTCTCCCTAATTCAGTAATTCATAACTCAATTCTAATGATTTCTTTAACGGCAGGTGATTGAGAACTCTTGTGTTTAGAGTCTAGACCCCTCCTCTCATTGAAATCCAAAGATCAACATGCAATCAATTCTTTTCTATGATCTAGTGGCATTTGTAGGAGTGGTGCTTCCATTTTCAATTATCAATTAAAACAAAGAATCAAAATGTCACCCTTTTGAATCTCGATAGTAAATGGCTCATCTATCAATTATCAAATGGAAAGCAGCCCAATGAATCTCGATAGTAAATGGGCTCATTTATAACTAAATGGGCCTCTCTTACCATTATTCGGCCCAATGAATTCGATTATATCATCCTGTTGGGAAAATTCGATTCCACCTCTCTAATGGCGTCGTCTCCTCCATATCTCAGAAATCTCCTTCTATCGCCTTCTCCTCTTCCCTTTTCTCGCCGAAGCGGTTTCCTCGTTCCTCGCTTACAGCACCTAGCCCCTCTTGGCTTCCGGAGGCATCAGCTGTGGAGGCCGAGCGCGCTCAGGGAATGGCGGGAGTACGAAGACGCTGTCAACAGAAAAGATCTCGCCGGGGCTCTCAGATTCCTCAAATCCATCGAATCCGATGAGCAGCGTGACGCGGTCGAATCCATGGTCTCCGCTCCGATAACGTCTCTTGAAACGGAGAGGGATTGGCAGGTCTTAGATGCGTGTTTGAATGCAGATGATATGAGACTTGTTGGAAGTGCATTTAGGTTTCTCAAGGACAGAGGTCTACTGGCCAACTTTGGCAAGTTCACCAATATTGGTACAAACTTTGACTCATCAATTTCAATCGTCTTTCATCTATCATTTGATCAATGATTTCGTGCTTCTCTCTATCATGCAGTTTTGGAGGGCGCAAGAGAGGTCACACCTGCTGTTCTCAAGTCTGCAACTGGCTTGGAAGGTCTGTTCGGGTCACTCATCTTTTTGGTTTGAGTTTCATTGTGGCATTGCAAACTTATTTGAGTTTCTATTTTTGACTAGTGACTAAACTTGCACCCAAGAAGTGGGGTCTCTCTGGTGGTTCTAGCTTTGCTCTGGCTGCTTTTCTGGGTGGAATCTCCTATCTTCTTTCCCAGGAGATTGATCTGCGGCCAAACCTTGCTGCCATTTTGGGTCTAGCTTTTATGGATTCCCTTCTACTTGGTGGTACCTGTTTAGCCCAAATATCATGCTACTGGCCTCCACATAAGCGTCGAATCATAGTTCACGAAGCGGGTCATCTTCTTGTCGGTAAGAAGTTGGTGATCATCTCGTAATTGGTATCTTTTTTTTTTATATCTATATATATTTTCCTGGTCCTTTTGTGGCATTGTAGCTTCTCTGTTGTGCAGCATACCTCATGGGCTGCCCAATCCGTGGTGTGATATTGGATCCGATTGTTGCCATGCAAATGGGGGTTCAAGGCCAGGTTAGTATCCTGATGCACTCTAGTATTTTGATATTGTACTTTTTAGCTACAAAGTGGAACCGAGTACACAACTGGATTGGATTTTCATGTGTTTCTGTAGGCTGGAACCCAATTCTGGGATCAAAAGATGGAGAGTGAGATTGCTGAGGGGCGACTTAGCGGTAGCTCCTTTGATAGGTGAGGTGTTGTTCTTCCCTGTTAACTTTGTCTCACTCACAACCTGATGGTGGTTCAGTTTCTCTTAGGTATAGCATGGTTCTTTTTGCTGGTATTGCAGCTGAGGCACTAGTTTATGGTGAGGCCGAGGGTGGCGAGAATGATGAAAATCTGTTCAGGAGCATCTCAGTACTTCTGGAGCCTCCGTTATCCGTGGCTCAGGTCTAGTGAAAATCATATATCTGATGTGATTAGTCTATGGGCTTCCACTTTTCTTGCACAAATGTCAAAGTGTAGAGATTGTTAAGCATTGTGAATCCGTATGTTTGATTATACAGATGTCGAATCAAGCCAGGTGGTCTGTTCTACAATCTTACAATCTGCTCAAGTGGCACAAGGCAGCACATCGGGCCGCTGTTGAAGCTCTCCAAGTGGGAAGTCCTCTTAGCATTGTGATCAGAAGGATTGAGGAAGCCATGTCTCCAAGCAGATGATTAAAGCACCAGCATTTTCTGTAATTCATTACTCATAAAGACAAACCTCATTTGGAATGTATGGAGACAGAAGCAGATAAACTCGAAATAAACAACCTGACTGCTACTGGAATGTGGGGAAGGGAGGGACTTGCATCTTTGGATCCATGTTCAAGTAAGTTAAGGGTTTTTTATCCACTGAGGGAAATGTTGAGGACGTGATAGTGGTTCTCTTGCCTTATTCATCTGTGTTTCAGGGTTTAAAGACGTAGGAGCAAGCTTTTGATAGCGTGGTTGTAAAGTAGCAATCACATGAAAACTGTATAGTTGCATTCTTGTGTCTCCCCTCTGAAGTGTAAAGGCTATTATTACAAGCAGTGACCTCTGTCACTCTTGTTATTTATTTTGATACTGATGAGAAAAGAAACTGGGATTACCATAGATGTAGAGCATACTAATATATACCATTATAGAAGAACACACTAGAAATGGAAAAGCATACACCATGTTGGGTTACTTGAGATAATGGTGGTGGACTGGATGGATGAAGAGAGCAACCCAAAGCTACCTTTCTAGGATACAGAGGTATTATTTAACTTAGGAAAGAGGAAAAGTATTTTAAGGCTGATCATGGTGTTGTTCTGGATTCCCCTGGGCCCAGGGCATCATACCCTGCTGCTGCAAGTAATAGTATGGCGGAGAACCCACCACCGTTGGTATGGTTCCTTTGGTTACCCCTAACCCATCTTCCTTGAGCTCGTCCCTGGGGATTATGTCCACCAAGAAATCAAACACGTCCGTCCTTGATATGGCAGCGGCTATGTCGTTCTTCTGCAGGGTCCTCCTCTTGTTCTCCTCGGTGTGGATCCAAGCACGCAGGGTCAGCTCCAGTATGAACATCTCACATGCCTTGGCAAAAATCACAGGGGCCTCCGCTGAGATCATCCGCACATCTTCATCGGCTTTCATGATCTTCTTAATGCGAGCCAGCGGAAGGGTGTGGTTCTTGAAATCAGTGGTCTGCTCGATCTCTTGCATTTGGTTAGCCCAGAAGATATGGAGCTGCTGCTGCTGCTGTTGCTGGTGGTGGTGGTGGAAGTGGTGGGCTTGTTGGAACGCCATATGGGTCGTGGTGGAAGACACTGCACGAGGAGGAACATAGTCCATCACTCCCTGTTGCGGCTGGGCCTCTTCTGACTGATCCATTGCTTACTCTTAAACCCTCTTCTCTTGTGGCATCAAAACTGCAACAGAAAGACAGCCAAGGGGAGATGGGAATGAGAAGCACAAGGGCAGCAAGTCTGAAGAATCTCAGAGCTCTACCCTATTATTCTACACTTGATGGTGATGTATCTACCTAATTTTGCTATTATGAAGTTGGAGATGATAAGCATGCATCCGCATTTCAGTTCATTGACCAGCAAATTGGTTATACAAAAGAAAAAGAAAAAAGGCGCATGCATGCCCGAAATCAACACGGAAGGATTTTTGGGAAGCCACACAACATAAAAGAGTTGGCAAAACACAACAAAATTAGAAGAAGAAAATGGAAGAAAGACATACCATTTACGAGTGACAGTGAGTCGCTGAAGAAACCCTAAGAGCTAAAGCAAATTGAGAAGATGGAGAGTGCGAGTCGCCGGCTGCTTCCTTTTATGAAGCGTTGCTGGTGGTATCGTATCCGCCAAGTAGACACGTGTCGAAAAAGCTGGAGTTCTGACTGAGGTAAGAGACTGCCACCTGTACGCTTTTCATTGGGTTATTCCATAATTTTTGTAACGGAAGGTTTCGTGGAAAAAGTTGGGCGAACACGTGACGACATGCGCGACGCGATGGAGAAGTCACGTGACATTGTTACTATCGTATTGTACTACCATCTTATTAAGTTATTATATAAAGAAAAATTGATCCACAGCTATATGGCTACATATCCGAAATAAAATAATATTCTAAAAATTATTTCAATAATTGATATACCATAGTCTGTAAATTAACCATTCCCCTTATATAAACTACTAAAACAACATAATTTTGGATGTTTTTTTCAAACCGGATAATACAAAATTGAGATTCAAACTCAAAACTTCTCAATCAAATCCATCTATACACAACCATTATTCCACAACAATATTTGTTGGAATTACAAACATAATTATATCTATATAATTAATCGAAATTATATCTGTAACATCCCGGTTTCTTGTATATGCGGAGAGGCATATAAGAATTGATTTGGCTACCTATGTCACCAAAGTGCACTTATCTTTTCGGGAACTTGTCCAGAGAGAACTCCAGAGTTAAGGGTGCTTGAGCTGGAGTAGTCTAAGGATGGGTGACCTTCCGGGAAGTGATTCGCGGTATCGTGTGAGTGAGGACAAAATACGGGGAAAGGTCACGTGGTGATTGCAGGGTCAGTAAACAAGTCTTACGAGCCTCCCGGACTAGCGCATCGGCCGTCGGACGAGGGTGGGCCCACGGGCCGGGAGATGTCGTTGGGGCCCACAGGTAGGGGCGGTCGGGGCGTTATAAGTGGTATCAGAGCCGAACCCAAACACGTGTGTGAAGTCAGGTGGGCTCACACCGTCTAGGGTGACGATCCTGGTGCGCAACGAAGACGTTGCGCTCTGTGAGTGGGGGTGATTGTAACATCCCGGTTTCTTGTATATGCGGAGAGGCTTATAAGAATTGATTTGGCTACCTATGTCACCAAAGTGCACTTATCTTTTCGGGAACTTGTCCAGAGAGAACTCCAGAGTTAAGGGTGCTTGAGCTGGAGTAGTCTAAGGATGGGTGACCTTCCGGGAAGTGATTCGCGGTATCGTGTGAGTGAGGACAAAATACGGGGAAAGGTCACGTGGTGATTGCAGGGTCAGTAAACAAGTCTTACGAGCCTCCCGGACTAGCGCATCGGCCGTCGGACGAAGGTGGGCCCACGGGCCGGGAGATGTCGTTGGGGCCCACAGGTAGGGGCGGTCGGGGCGTTATAATATCATTCGAAATTCCACGGATTCTCTTTCTCAATTCATGTTCATTTAGCCCTTATTTGACTTCATCGTCTTCTTCCGCCTATGTGCCGTCGTTAGACGCCGCTTCGGCAGTAATAGCAATCGAGGCCTATCATTAGAAGGATTGTTTATCAGGTTTATGGATAATATAGATTGATTTCTAATTTCTTAATTGTGAATCATAAAACGTTATTTATGGATAGCTTAACGGGATCTTTAATTAGAATCAAAATTTTCAGATTATATTTACACGTATTATATCAATTTTAAAATCTAAATATTTTATTATTTTCTTGCGTATCACCCGGAGCCTAATCTATTTAAGTCCTAAAATTGTTTTATCCTTTGGTGTGTTGTTAAATATATATTAAAACAAGATAACTAAAATTTTCAAAATTATTTCATAATTTATGAGCTAACCCATACGAGAATTTATTTTTTCGGTAAATGCAATAACTTATGAAACTAATCATCATATGTCTATTTATAAAATACCTAACCACAAAAAATCTCTCTACTATTGTTAAGTAAACTAGGTTAAAGGTTTTTTGGCATCTTTAATTATTTTATAACTAGTTATTTAATAAAGTTTTTTATTCGCTCTAAATCGGTTGACAACACTATAAAATCTCAATTTTTTGGAGATTCGGAGATATTTAGAGATCCAAACATCTATGATCTAGTTTCAATATTCATGTAGGATGCGATTATGTATTAAAACAAGATAACTAAAATTTTCAAAACTATTTCATAATTTGTGAGCTAACAACCCCTACGAGAATTCATTTTTTTTGGGTAAATGCAATAACTAATGAAACTAATCATCCTATGTCTATTTCAAAATACATAACTACAATAAACCTCTTTATTAATGTTAAGTAAACTAGTTTATAGGTTTTTTGGTATATTTAATTATTTTATAACAAGTAATTTAATAAAGTTTTTTATTCGTTTTAAATCGGTTGGCGACAATATGAGATCTATTTTTTTTGGAGATTCGGAGATAATTAGGGTCCCAAATATCTATGATCTAGTTTCAATATTCATGTAGAATGCGACTATGTATAAAAACAAGATACCTAAAATTTTCAAAATTATTTTATAATTTGTGAGCTAACCCCTACGAGAATTCATTTTTTTGTGTGTAAATGGAATAAAGTATGAAACTAATCATTCTATGTGTATTTCTAAAATACCTAACCACAATAAACCTTTCTATTAATGTTAACTAAACTAGTTTAACGGTTATTTGTCATCTTTAATTATTTTATAACAAGTAATTTAATAAAGTTTTTTATTCGCTTTAAATCGGTTAACTACACTATGAGATCTCGATTTTTTGGAGATTCGGGGACAATTAGGGACCCAAACATCTATGATCTAGTTTTAATATTCATGTAGGATGCGACTATGTATTAAAACAAGATAACTAAAATTTTCAAAATTATTTTATAATTTGTGAGCTAACCCCTACGAGAATTTTTTTTTTGGTAAATGCAATAACTTATGAAACTAATTATCCTATGTCTATTTCTAAAATACATGACCACAATAAACATTTCTATTAATGTTAACTAAACTAGTTTAACGGTTATTTGTCATTTTTAATTATTTTATAACAAGTTATTTAATAAAGTTTTTTATTCGATTTAAATCTGTTAACTACACTATGAGATCTCGATTTTTTGGAGATTCAGGGACAATTATGGACCCAAACATCTACGATCTAGTTCCAATATTTATGTAGGATGCGAATATGTATTAAAACGAAATAACTAATGTTTTCAAAATTATTTCATAATTTGTGAGCTAACCCGCACGAGAATTCATTTTTTTGGTAAATGCAATAACTTATGGAACTAATGATTCTATATCTATTTCTAAAATACCTAACCACAATAAACCTCTTTATTAATGTTAAGTAAACTAGTTTAAAGGTTTTTTGGAATATTTAATTATTTTATAACAACTAGTTTAATAAAGTTTTTTATTCGCTTTAAATCGGTTGACGACACTATGAGATCTATTTTTTTTTGGAAATTCGGGGAAAATTAAGGACCCAAACATCTAGGATTTAGTTTCAATATTCATGTAAGATGCGACTATGTATTAAAACAAGATGACTAAAATTTTCAAAATTATTTCATAATTTATGAGCTAACCCTACGAGCATTTTTTTGTTGGTAAATGCAATAACTTATGAAACTAATCATCCGATGTCTATTTCTAAAATACCTAACCACAATAAACTTTTATATTAATGTTAAGTAAACTAGTTTAACGGTTATTTGTCATCTTTAATTATTTTATAACAATTAATTTAATAAAGTTTTTTATTCCCTTTAAATCAGTTGACTACACTATGACATTTTAATTTTTAGAGATTCAGAGACAATTAGGGAGCCAAACATCTACGATATAGTTCCACTATTTATGTATAATGCGAATATGTATTAAAACGAGATAACTAAAATTTTCAAAATTATTTCATAATTTGTGATTTAACCCGTACGAGAACTCATGTTTTTAGTAAATGCAATAACTTATGAAACTAATCATCATATGTCTATTTCTAAAATACCTAACCTCAATAAACCTCTTTATTAATGTTAAGTAAACTAGTTGAAATGTTTTTTGGCATCTTTAATTATTTTATAACAAGTAATTTAATAAAAAAATTTATTCGTTTTAAATCTGTTGTAGACACTATGAGATCTAATTTTTTTGTAGATTTTGGGACAATTAGGGGTCCAAACATCTACGATCTATTTCCTGTATTCATGTATGATGCGAATATGTATTAAAGCGAGATAACTAAAATTTTCAAAATTATTTCATAATTTGTGAGCTAACAACCATTACGAGAATTCATTTTTTCGGTAAATACAATAACTTATGAAACTAATCATCCTATGTCTATTTCTAAAATACCTAACCATAATAAACCTCTCTATTAATGTTAAGTAAACTATTTTAAAGGATTTTTGGCATCTTTAATTATTTTATAACAAGTAATTTAATAAAGTTTTTTATTCGCTTTAAATCAGTTGACAACACTATGAGTTCTATTTTTTTTGGAGATTCGGGGATAATTAGGGACCCAAACATCTAGGATCTAGTTTCAATATTCATGTAGGATGTGACTATGTATTAAAACAAGATGACTAAAATTTTCAAAATTATTTCATAATTTGTAAGCTAACCCCTACGAGAATTCATTTTTTTTGGTAAATGCAATAACTTATGAAACCAATCATCCTATGTCTATTTCTAAAATACCTAACCATAATAAACCTTTCTATTAATGTTAACTAAACCAGTTGAAAGGTTTTTGGCATCTTTAATTATTTTTTAAAAATTAATTTAATAAATGTTTTTTTCGCTTTAAATCGGTTGGCGACACTATGAGATCTAAATGTTTTGGAGATTCGGGGACAATTAGGGACCCAAACATCTAAGATCTAGTTTCAATATTCAGGTAGGATGCGACTATGTATTAAAACGAGATAAATAAAAAATTTAAAATTATTTCATAATTTGTGAGCTAACCCCTACGAGAATTCATTTTTTCGGTAAATGCAATAACTTATGAAACTAATCATCCTATGTCTATTTATAAAATACCTAACAACAATAAACCTCTCTATTAATGTTAAGTAAACTATTTTAAAGGTTTTTTGGCATCTATAATTATTTTATAACAAATAATTTAATAAAGTTTTTTATTCGGTTTAAATCGGTTGACGACATTATGGGATCTAAATTTTTTGGAGATTCGGGGAACTATTAGGGATTCAAACATCTACGATCTAGTTCCTGTATTCATGTAGGATGAGAATATGTATTAAAACGAGATAACTAAAATTTTCAAAAGTATTTCATAATTTGTGAGTTACCTACGTGAATTCATTTTTTCGGTAAATGCAATAACTTCTTAAACTAATCATCTTATGCCTATTTCTAATAATACCTAACCTCAGTAAACCTCTCTATTAATGTTAATTAAACCAGTTTAAAGGTTTTTTTGGCATCTTTAATTATTTTATAACAAGTAATTTAATAAAGTTTTTTATTCCCTTTAAATTGGTTGACGACACTATGAGATCTATTTGTTTTGGAGATTCGGGGACAATTAGGGACCTAAACATCTACGATATAGTTCCTGTATTCATGTAGGATACGAATATGTATTAAAACGAGATAACTAAAATTTTCAAAATTATTTCAAAATTTGTGAGTAATCATGTTTTCGATAAATGCAATAACTGATGAAACTAATCATCATATGTCTATTTCTAAAATATCTAACCTCAATAAAATTCTTTATTAATGTTAAGTAAACTAGTTGAAATGTTTTTTGGCATCTTTAATTATTTTATAACAAATAATTTAATAATTTTTTTATTAGTTTTAAATCGGTTGACAACATTATGAGATCTAATTTTTTTGGAGATTCGGGGACAATTAGGGACCCAAAAATCTAGGATCTAGTTTCAATATTCATGTAGGATGCGGTTATGTATTAAAAAAAGATGACTAAAATTTATTAAATTATTTCATAATTTGTGAGCTAAATCCCTACGAGAATTCATTTTTTTTGTTAAATGCAATAACGTATGAAACTAATCATGCTATGTCTATTTTTAAAATACCTAACCATAATAAACCTTTCTATTAATGTTAACTAAACCAGTTTAGAGGTTTTTTAGCATCTTCAATTATTTTTTTTATTCGTTTTAAATTGGTTGTAGAAACTATGAGATCTAATTTTTTTTGTAGATCCGGGGACAATTATGGATCCAAACATCTACGATCTAATTCCTGTATTCATGTAGGATGCGAATATGTATTTAAACGATATAACTTGTGAGTTACCTACGTGAATTCATTTTTTCGGTAAATGCAATAACTTCTTAAACTAATCATCCTATGTCTATTTCTAATAATACCTAACCTCAATAAACCTCTCTATTAATGTTAACTAAACCAGTTTAAAGGTTTTTTGGCATCTTTATTTATTTTATAACAAATAAATTTAATAAAGTTTTTTATTCCCTTTAAATTGGTTGACGACACTATGAGATCTAATTTTTTTGGAGATTCAGGGACAATTAGGGACCAAAACATCTACGATATAGTTCCTGTATTCATGTAGGATGCGAATATGTATTAAAGTGAGATAACTAAAATTTTCAAAATTATTTCATAATTTGTGAGCTAACCTCTACGTGAATTCATTTTTTTCGGTAAATGCAATTACTTCTTAAACTAATAATCCTATATCTATTTCTAATAATACCTAACCTCAATAAACTTATCTATTAATGTTAACTAAATCAGTTAAAAGGTTTTTTGGCATCTTTAATTATTTTATAACAAATAAATTTAATAAAGTTTTTTATTCCCTTTAAATTGGTTGACGACACTATGAGATCAATTTTTTTTTGGAGATTCGGGGACAATTAGGGACCCAAACATCTACGATATAGTTTCTGTATTCATGTAGGATGCGAATATGTATTAAAACTAGATAACTAAAATTTTCAAAATTATTTCATAATTTGTGAGATAACCCCTACGTGAATTCATTTTTTCGGTAAATGCAATAATTTCTTAAACTAATCATCCTATGCCTATTTCTAATAATACCTAACCTCAATAAACCTCTCTATTAATGTTAATTAAACCAGTTTAAAGGTTTTTTTGGCATCTTTAATTATTTCATAACAAGTAATTTAATAAAAAAAATTTATTCCCTTTAAATTGGTTGACGACACTATGAGATCTAATTTTTTTGGAGATTCGGGGACAATTAGGGACCCAAACATCTACGATATAGTTCATGTATTCATGTAGGATGCGAATATGTATTAAAAGTAGATAACTAAATTTTTGAAAATTATTTTAAAATTTGTGAGTTAACCCCTACGAGTAATCATGTTTTCGGTAAATGCAATAACTTATGAAACTAATCATCATATGTCTATTTCTAAAATACCTAACCTCAATAAACCTCTTTATTAATGTTAAGTAAACTAGTTGAAATGTTTTTTGCATCTTTAATTATTTTATAACAAATAATTTAATAAAGTTTTTATTCGTTTTAAATCGGTTGACAATACTATGAGATCTAATTTTTTTGGAGATTCGGGGACAATTAGGGACCCAAAAATCTAGGATCTAGTTTCAATATTCAAGTATGATGCGACTATGTATTAAAATAGGATGACTAAAATTTTCAAAATTATTTCATAATTTGTGAGCTAAACCTCTACGAGAATTCGTTTTTTTTTGTAAATGCAATAACTTATGAAATTAGTCATGCTATGTCAATTTCTAAAATACCGAACCATAATAAACCTTTCTATTAATGTTAAATAAACCAGTTTAAAGGTTTTTTTAGCATCTTCAATTATTTTATAACAAGTAATTTAATAAAAAAAATTTATTCGTTTTAAATCGGTTGTAGACACTATGAGATCTAATTTTGTTTTGTAGATTCGGGGATAATTATGGACCCAAACATCTACGATCTTGTTCCTGTATTCATGTATGATGAAAATATGTATTAAAACGAGATAATTAAAATTTTCAAAATTATTTCATAATTTGTGAGTTACCTACGTGAATTCATTTTTTCGGTAAATGCAATAACTTCTTAAACTAATCATCCTATGTTTATTTCTAATAACACCTAACCTCAATAAACCTCTCTATTAATGTTAACTAAATCAGTTTAAATGTTTTTTGGCATCTTTAATTATTTTATAACAAGTAATTTAATAAAGTTTTTTATTTCCTTTAAATTGGTTGACGACACTATGAGATCTAATTGTTTTGGAGATTCGGGGACAATTAGGGACCCAAACATCTACGATATAGTTCCTATAACGCCCCGACCGCCCCTACCTGTGGGCCCCATGCCCTCTCTCGGCCCGTGGGCCCCACCCTTGTCCGACGGCCGGTGCGTTAGTCCGGGAGGCTTGTAATACTTGTTTACTGACCCTGCAATCACCACGTGATCTTTCCCCGTGTTTTGTCCTCGCTCACACGATACCGCGAATCACTTCCCGGTAGGTCACCCATCCTTAAATTGCTCCAGCTCAAGCACCCTTAACTCTGGAGTTCTTTCGGGCAAGTGATCGGAAAAGGTAAGTGCACTTTGGTGACATAGGTAGCCAAATCAATTCTTATAAGCCTCTCCGCATATACAAGAAATCGGGATGTTACAATCACCCCCACTCATAGAGCGCAACGTCCTCGTTGCGCACCAGGATCGTCACCCTAGACGGTGTGGGCCCACCTGACTCCACACACGTGTTTGGGTTCGGCTCTGATACCACTTATAACGCCCCGACCGCCCCTACCTGTGGGCCCCATGCCCTCTCTCGGCCCGTGGGCCCCACCCTTGTCCGACGGCCGGTGCGTTAGTCCGGGAGGCTTGTAATACTTGTTTACTGACCCTGCAATCACCACGTGATCTTTCCCCGTGTTTTGTCCTCGCTCACACGATACCGCGAATCACTTCCCGGTAGGTCACCCATCCTTAAATTGCTCCAGCTCAAGCACCCTTAACTCTGGAGTTCTCTCTGGACAAGTTCCCGAAAAGATAAGTGCACTTTGGTGACATAGGTAGCCAAATCAATTCTTATAAGCCTCTCCGCATATACAAGAAACCGGGATGTTACAGTTCCTGTATTCATGTAGGATGCGAATATGTATTAAAACTAGATAACTAAAATTTTCAAAATTATTTCATAATTTGTGAGCTAACCCCTACGTGAATTCATTTTTTCGGTAAATGCAATAACTTCTTAAACTAATCATCCTATGCCTATTTCTAATAATACATAACCTCAATAAACCTCTCTATTAATGTTAAGTAATATATTTTAAAGGTTTTTTGGCATCTATAATTATTTTATAACAAGTAATTTAATAAAGTTTTTTATTCGCTTTAAATTGGTTGACGATACTATGAGATCTAATTTTTTTGGAGATTCGGGGACTATTAGGGACTCAAACATCTACGATCTAGTTCATGTATTCATGTAGGATGCGAATATGTATTAAAACGAGATAACTAAAATTTTCAAAACTATTTCAAAATTTGTGAGTTAACCGCTACGAGTAATCATGTTTTCGGTAAATGCAATAACTTATGAAACTAATCATCATATGTCTATTTCTAGAATACCTAACCTCAATAAACCTATTTATTAATGTTAAGTAAACTAGTTGAAATGTTTTTTGGCATCTTTAATTATTTTATAAAAAATAATTTAATAAAGTTTTTTATTCGTTTTAAATCGGTTGACAACACTATGAGATCTAATTTTTTTGGAGATTCGGAGACAATTAGGGACCCAAAAATCTAGGATCTAGTTTCAATATTAATGTAGGATGCGACTATGTATTAAAACAAGATGACTAAAATTTTCAAAATTATTTCATAATATGTGAGCTAAACACCCCTACGAGAATTCTTTTTTTTATTAAATGCAATAACTTATGAAACTAATCATGCTTTGTCTATTTCTAAAATACCTAACCATAATAAACCTTCCTATTAATGTTAACTAAACCAGTTCAAAGGGTTTTTAGCATCTTCAATTATTTTATAAAAAGTAATTTAATAAAAAAATTTATTCGTTTTAAATCGGTTGTAGACACTATGAGTTCTATTTTTTTTTGTAGATTCGGGGACAGTTATGGACCCAAACATCTACGATATTGTTCCTGTATTCATGTAGGATGCGAATATGTATTAAAACTAGATAACTAAAATTTTCAAAATTATTTCATAATTTGTGAGCTAACCCCTACGTGAATTCATTTTTTCGGTAAATGCAATAACTTCTTAAACTAATCATCCTATGTCTATTTCTAATAATACCTAACCTTAATAAACCTCTCTATTAATGTTAACTAAATCAGTTTAAAGGTTTTTTGGCATCTTTTATTATTTTATAACAAGTAATTTAATAAAGTTTTTTATTCTCTTTAAATTGGTTGATGACACTATGAGATCTATTTTTTTTTGAAGATTCGGGGACAATTAGGGACCCAAACATCTACGATATAGTTCATGTATTCATGTATGATGCGAATATGTAATAAAATGAGATAACTAAAATTTTCAAAATTATTTCAAAATTTGTGAGTTAACCCTTACGAGTAATCATGTTTTCGGTAAATACAATAACTTATGAAACTAATCATCATATGTCTATTTCTAAAATACCCAACCACAATAAACCTCTCTATTAATTTTAAGTAAAATATTTTAAAGGTTTTTTGCATCTATAATTATTTTATAACAAGTATTTTAATAAAGTTTTTTATTCGCTTTAAATCGGTTGACGACACTATGAGATCTAAATTGTTTGGAGATTCGGGGACTATTAGGGACTCAAACATCTACGATCTAGTTCCTGTATTCATGTAGGATGCGAATATGTATTAAAACGAGATAACTAAAATTTTCAAAATTATTTCATAATTTGTGAGCTAATCCCTACGTGAATTCGTTTTTTTTGGTACATGCAATAACATATGAAACTAATCATGCTATGTCTATTTCTAAAATACCTAACCATAATAAACCTCTCTGTTACTGTTAACTAAACCAGTTTAAAGGTTTTTTGGCATCTATAATTATTTTATAACAAGTAATTTAATAAAGTTTTTTATTCGCTGTAAATCGGTTGACGACACTATGAGATCTAATATTTTTGGAGATTCGGGGACTATTAGGGACTCAAACATCTACGATCTAGTTCCTGTATTCATGTAGGATGTGAATATGTATTAAAACGAGATAACTAAAATTTTCAAAATTATTTCATAATTTGTGAGTTACCTACGTGAATTCGTTTTTTCGGTAAATGCAATAACTTCTTAAACTAATCATCCTTTATCTATTTCTAATAATACATAACCTCAATAAACCTCTCTATTCATGTTAACTAAACCAGTTTAAAGGTTTTTTGTTATCTTTAATTATTTTATAACAAATAAATTTAATAAAGTTTTTTATTCCCTTTAAATTGGTTGACGATACTGTGAGATCTAATTTTTTTGGAGATTCGGGGACAATTAGGGACCCAAACATCTACGATATAGTTCATGTATTCATGTAGGATGCGAATATGTATTAAAGCGAGATAACTAAAATTTTCAAAATTATTTCATAATCTGTGAGCTAACCCCTACGTGAATTTAGTTTTTTCGGTAAATGCAATAACATATGAAACTAATCATCCTATGCCTATTTCTAAAATACCTAACCTCAATAAACCTCTCTATTAATGTTAACTAAACCAGTTTAAAGGTTTTTTGGCATCTATAATTATTTTATAACAAGTAACTTATTAAATGTTTTTATTCGCTTTAAATCGGTTGACGACACTATGAGATCTAAATGTTTTGGAGATTCGGGGACTATTAGGGACCCAAACATCTATGATCTAGTTTCAATATTCATGTAAGATGCGACTATGTATTAAAACAAGATAACAAAATTTTAAAAATTATTTCATAATTTGTGAGCTTAAACCCTACGAGAATTCATTTTTTCGGTAAATGCAATAACTTATGAAACTAATCATCATATGTCTATTTCTAAAATATCTAACCTCAATAAACCTCTTTATTAATGTTAAGTAAACTAGTTGAAATATTTTTTGGCATATTTAATTATTTTATAAGAAGTAATTTTATAAAGTTTTTTTATTCGCTTTAAATCGGTTGACAACACTATGAGATCTAATTATTTTGGAGATTCGGGGACAATTAGGGACCCATACATCTAGGATCTAGTTTCAATATTCATGTAGGATGCGACTATGTATTAAAACAAGATGACTAAAATTTTCAAAATTATTTCATAATTTGTGAGCTAAACCCCTACGAGAATTCGTTTTTTTTTTGTACATGCAATAATATATGAAACTAATCATGTTATGTCTATTTCTAAAATACCTAACCATAATAAACCTCTCTGTTACTGTTAACTAAACCAGTTTTAAGGTTTTTTGGAATCTTTAATTATTTTATAACAAGTAATTTAATAAAGTTTTTTACTCCCTTTAAATTGGTTGACGACACTATGAGATCTAATTTTTTTGGAGATTCGGGGACAATTAGGGATCCAAACATCTACGATATAGTTTTTGTATTCATGTAGGATGCGAATATGTATTAAAACTAGATAACTAAAATTTTTAAAATTACGTCAAAATTTGTGAGTTAACCCCTTCGAGAATTCATTTTTTTGGGTAAATGCAATAACATATGAAACTAATCATTCTATGTCTATTTCTAAAATACCTAACCATAATAAACCTTTCTATTAAGGTTAACTAAACCAGTTTAAAGGTATTTTTGGCATATTTAATTATTTTATAACAAGTAATTTAATAAAGTTTTTTATTCGTTTTAAATCGGTTGTAGACACTATGAGATCTAATTTTTTTATAGATTCGGGGACAATTAGAGATCCAAACATATACGATCTAGTTCATGTATTCATGTAGGATGCGAATATGTATTAAAACGAGATAACTAAAATTTTCAAAAATATTTAATAATTTGTGAGCTAACAACCCCTACGAGAATTCATTTTTTCGGTAAATGCAATAACTTATGAAACTAATCATCCTATGTCTATGTCTAAAATACATAACCACAAGAAACCTCTCTATTAATGTTAAGTAAACTATTTTAATGGATTTTTGGCATATTTAATTATTTTATAACAAGTAATTTAACAAAGTTTTTTATTCGGTTGACAACACTATGAGATCTATTTATTTGGAGATTCGGGGACAATTAGGGACCCAAACACCTAGGATCTATTTTAAAATTTTATGTAGGATGCGACTATGTATTAAAACAAGATGACTAAAATTTTCAAAATTATTTCATAATTTGTGAGCTAACCCCTACGTGAATTCATTTTTTCGGTAAATGCAATGACTTCTTAAACTAATCATCCTATGCCTATTTCTAATAATACCTAACCTCAATAAACCTCTCTATTAATGTTAATTAAACCAGTTTAAATATTTTTTTCGCATCTTTAATTATTTTATAACAAGTAATTTATTAATGTTTTTTATTCCCTTTAAATTGGTTGACGACACTTTGAGATCTAATTTTTTTTGGAGATTTGGGGACAATTAGGGACAAAAACATCTACGATATAGTTCATGTATTCATGTAGGATGCGAATATGTAATAAAACGAGATAACTAAAATATTCAAAATTATTTCAAAATATGTGAGTTAACCCCTACGAGTAATCATGTTTTCGGTAAATGCAATAACTTATGAAACTAATCATCATATGTCTATTAATGTTAAGTAAACTATTTTAAAGGTTTTTTGGCATATATAATTATTTTATTACAAGTAATTTAAAAAAGTTTTTTATTCGCTGTAAATCGGTTGACGACACTATGAGATCTAATTTTTTTGGAGATTCGGAGACTATTAGGGACACAAACATCTACGATCTAGTTCCTGTATTCATGTAGGATGCGAATATGTATTAAAACGAGATAACTAAAATTTTCAAAATTATTTCATAATTTGTGAGTTACCTACGTGAATTCATTTTTCGGTAAATGCAATAACTTCTTAAACTAATCATCCTATGTCTATTTCTAATAATACATAACCTAAATAAACCTCTATATTAATGTTAACTAAACCAGTTTAAAGGTTTTTTTGGCATTTTTAGTTATTTTATAACAAAGAAATTTAATAAAGTTTTTTGTTCTCTTTAAATTGGTTGATGACACTATGAGATCTATTTTTTTTGGAGATTCGGGGACAATTAGGGACTCAAACATCTACGTTATAGTTCATGTATTCATGTAGGATGCGAATATGTAATAAAATAACTAAATTTTTCAAAATTATTTCAAAATTTGTGAGTTAACCCCTACGAGTAATCATGTTTTCGGTAAATGCAATAACTTATGAAACTAATCATTATATGTCTATTTCTAAAATACCTAACCACAATAAACCTCTCTATTAATGTTAAGTAAAATATTTTAAAGGTTTTTCGGCATCTATAATTATTTTATAACAAGTAATTTAATAAAGTTTTTTATTCGCTTTAAATTGGTTGACAACACTATGAGATCTTTTTTTTTTTGGAGATTCGGGGACAATTAGGGACCCAAACATCTACGATATAGTTCCAGTATTCATGTAGGATGCGAATATGTATTAAAACGAGATAACTAAAATTTTAATTTTTTTTTCATAATTTGTGAGTTAACCCCTGCGGGAATTCATTTTTTCGGTAAATGCAATAACTTATGAAACTAATCATCCTATATCTATTTCTAAAATACCTAACCTCAATAAACCTCTTTATTAATGTTAAGTAAACTATTTAAAGGATTTTTGGCAACTTTCATTATTTTATAACAAGTAATTTAATAAAGTTTTTTATTCGCTTTAAATCGGTTGACAACACTATGAGATATATTTTTTTTGGAGATTCGGGGATAATTAGGGACCCAAACATCTTGGATCTAGTTTCAATATTCATGTAGGATGCGACTATGTATTAAAATAAGATGACGAAAACTTTCAAAGTTATTTCATAATTTCCAATGTATTAATAAAGTTTTTTATTTATCTTTAATTATTTTATAACAAATAAATTTAATAAAGTTTTTTATTCCCTTTAAATTGGTTGACTACACCCTGAGATCTCGATTTTTTGGAGATTCGGGGACAATTAGGTACCCAAACATCTACGATCTAATTCATGTATTCTTGTAGGATGCGATTATGTATTAAAACAAGATAACTAAAATTTTCAAAATTATTTCATAATTTGTGAGCTAACCCCTACAAGAATTCATTTGTTTTTGGTAAATGCAATAACTTAAGAAACTAATCATCCTATGTCTATTTCTAAAACACCAAACTACAATCAACCTCTCTATTAACATTAAGTAAACTAGTTTAAAGGTTTTTTGGCATTATTAATTATATTATATCAAGTAATTTAATAAAGTTTTTTATTCGCTTTAAATCGGTTGATTACACTATGAGATCTCGATTTTTTGGAGATTCAGGGACAATTAAGGATCCAAACATCTATGATCTAATTTCAATATTCATGTAGGATGCGACTATATATTAAAACAAGATAACTAAAATTTTCAAAATTAATTTATGAGCTAACCTCTACGAGAATTCATTTGTTTTTGGTATATGCAATAACTTATGAAACTAATCATCTTATGTCTAATTCTAAAATACCTAACCACAATAAACCTTAATATTAATGTTAAGTAAACTAGTTTAAAGGTTTTTTGGCATCTTTAATTATTTTATAACAAGTAATTTAATAATGTTTTTTATTCGCTTTTAATCGGTTGACTACACTATCAGATCTCGATTTTTTGGAGATTCGGGGACAATTTGGGACTCAAAAATCTATGATATAGTTTCAATATTCATGTAGGATGCGACTATGTATTAGAGCAAGATAACTAAAATTTTCAAAATTATTTAATAATTTTTAAGCTAACCCCTACGAGAATTCATTTGTTTTTGGTAAATGCAATAACTTATGAAACTAATCATCCTATGTTTATTTCTAAAATACCTAACCACAATCAACCTCTCTATTAATGTTAAGTAAATTAGTTTAAAGGGTGTTTTGGCATTATTAATAGTATTATAACAAGTAATTTAATAAAAAAAAATTATTCGCTTTAAATTGGTTGACTACACCCTGAGATCTCGATTTTTTGCAGATTCGGGGACAATTAGGGACACAAACATCTACGATCTAGTTCATGTATTCTTGTAAGATGCGATTATGTATTAGAACAAGATAACTAAAATTTTCAAAATTCTTTCATAATTTGTGAGCTAACCCCTACGAGAATTCATTTGTTTTTGGTAAATGCAATAACTTAAGAAACTAATCATCCTATGTCTATTTCTAAAACACCAAACTACAATCAACCTCTCTATTAACGTTAAGTAAACTAGTTTAAAGTTTTTTTGGCATTATTAATTATATTATCTCAAGTAATTTAATAAAGTTTTTTATTCGTTTTAAATCGGTTGATTACACTATGAGATCTCGATTTTTTGGAGATTCATTGACAATTAAGGATCCAAACATCTATGATCTAATTTAAATATTCATGTAGGATGCGACTATATATTAAAATAAGATAACTAAAATTTTCAAAATTTATTTATGAGCTAACCTCTACGAGAATTCATTTGTTTTTGGTATATGCAATAACTTATGAAACTAATCATCTTATGTCTAATTCTAAAATACCTAACCACAATAAACCTCAATATTAATGTTAAGTAAACTAGTTTAAAGGTTTTTTAACATCTATAATTATTTTATAACAAGTAATTTAAAGATGTTTTTTATTCGCTTTAAATCGGTTAACAACACTATGAGATCTAAATTTTTGGAGATTCTGGGACAATTAGGGACTCAAACATCTATGATCTAGTTTCAATATTCATGTAGGATGCGACTATGTCTTAAAACAAGATAACTAAAATTTGCAAAATTATTTCATAATTTGTGAGCTAACTCCTACGAGAATTCATTTGTTTTTGGTAAATGCAAGAACTTATGAAACTAATCATCCTATGTCTATTTCTAAAATACATAACCACAATAAACCTCAATATTAATTTTAAATAAACTAGTTTAAAGGTTTTTTTGCATCTTTAATTATTTTATAACAAGTAATTTAATTAAGTTTTTTATTCGCTTTAAATTGGTTGACAACACAATGAGATCTCAATGTTTTGGAGTTTCGGGGACAATTAGGGACCCAAACATCTATGATATAGTATCAATATTCATGTAGGATACGACTATATTTTAAAAAAAGATAACTAAAATTTTCAAAATTATTTCATAACTTGTGAGCTAACCCCTACGAGAATTCATTTAATTTTGGTAAATACAATAACTTATGAAACTAATCATCCTATGTCTATTTATAAAATACCTAACCACAATAAACCTCAATATTAATGTTAAGTAAACTATTTTAAAGTTTTTTTGGTATATTTAATTGTTTTATAATAAGTAATTTAATAAAGTTTTTTATTCGCTTTAAATCGTCTGACAACACTATGAGATCTTAATTTTTTGGAGATTCAGGGACAATTAAGGACACTTTCATGATCTAGTTTCATAAGTTATTGCATTTAGGACAATTAAGGACACTTTCGGGGACAATTAAGGACACGACTATGTATTAAAACAAGATAAATAAAATTGTCAAAATTATTTCATAATTTGTGAGTTAACCCCTACGAGAATTCATTAAATTTTGGTAAATGCAATAACTTATGAAACTAATCATCCTATGTATATTTCTAAAATACCTAACCACAATCACCATCTCTATTAATGTTAAGTAAACTAGTTTAAAGGTTTTTTGGTATTATTAATTATATTATAACAAGTAGTTTAATAAAAAAATTTATTCGCTTTAAATCGGTTGACAACACTACGAGATCTCAAAATTTTGGAGATTCGGAGATAATTAGGGACCCAAACATCTTTGATCTAGTTTCAATATATATGTATGATGAAACTATGTATTAAAACAAGATAACTAAAATTTTCAAAATTATTTCATAATGTGTGAGCTAACCTCCTACGAGAATTCATTTCTTTTTGCTAAATACAATAACTTATAAAACTAATAATCCTATGTCTATATCTAAAATACCTAACCTCAATAAACCTCTCTATTAATGTTAACTAAACTAGTTTAAAGATTTTTTGGCATCTTTAATTATCTTATAACAAGTACTTTAATAAAGTTTTTTATTCGCTTTAAATCGGTTGAAAACACTATGAGATCTCAATTTTTTGGAGATTCAGGGACAATTAGGGACCCAAACATCTATGAACTAGTTTCAATATTCATGTAGGATGCGATTATGTATTAAAACAATATAACTAAAATTTTCAAAATTATTTCATAAAATGTGAGATAACGCCTACGAGAATTCATTTTGTCGGTTAATGCATTGACTTATGAAACTAAACATCCTATGTCTGTTTCTAAAATACCTAACCACAATAAACCTCACTATTAAAGTTAAGTAAACTAGTTTAAAGATTTGTTGACATTATTCATTATATTATAACATGTAATTTAATAAATAAAAAATTATTCGCTTTAAAACGGTTGACTACACTATAAGATCTCGATTTTTTGGAGATTCGGGGACAATTAGGGACTCAAACATCTATGATCTAGTGTCAATATTGATGTAGGATGCGACTATGTATTAGAACAAGATAACTAAAATTTTCAAAATTATTTCATAATTTGTTAGCTAACTCCTACGAGAATTCATTTGTTTTTGGTAAATACAATAACTTATGAAACTAATCATCCTATGTCTATTTCTAAAATACCTAACCACAATCAACCTCTCTATTAATGTTAAGTAAATTAGTTTAAAGGGTGTTTTTGGAATTATTAAAAGTATTATAACAAGTAATTTAATTAAAAAAAAGTATTCGTTTTGATTTGGTTGACTACACTCTGAGATCTCAATTTTTTGGAGATTCGGAGACAATTAGGGACCCAAACATCTACGATCTAGTTCATGTATTCTTGTAGGATGCGATTATGTATTAAAACAAGATAACTAAAATTTTCAAAATTATTTCATAATTTGTGAGCTAACCCCTACGAGAATTCATTTGTTTTTGGTAAATGCAATAACTTAAGAAACTAATCATCCTATGTCTATTTCTAAAACACCAAACTACAATCAACCTCTCTATTAACGTTAAGTAAACTAGTTTAAAGGTTTTTTGGCATTATTAATTATATTATATCAATTATTTAATAAAGTTTTTTATTCGCTTTAAATCGGTTGATTACACTATGAGATCTCGATTTTTTGGAGATTCAGGGACAATTAGGGATCCAAACATCTATGATCTAATTTCAATATTCATGTAGGATGCGACTATGTATTAAAACAGGATAATTAAAATTTTCAAAATTAATTTATGAGCTAACCTCTACGAGAATTCATTTGTTTTTGGTAAATGCAATAACTTATGAAACTAATAATCTTATGTCTAATTCTAAAATACCTAACCACAATAAACCTCAATATTAATGTTAAGTAAACTAGTTTAAAGGTTTTTGACATTTTTAATTATTTTATAACAAGTAATTTAATAAGGTTTTTTATTTGCTTTATATCGGTTGACAACACTATAAAATTTCAATATTTTGGAGATTCGGGGACAATTAGTGACCCAAACATCTATGATCTAGTTTCAATATTCATGAAGGATATGACTATGTATTAAAACAAGATAACTAAAATTGTCAAAATTAACCCTCTACGAGAATTCATTTAATTTTGGTAAATGCAATAACTTATGAAACTAATCATCCTATATATATTTCAAAAATAACTAACCACAATCAACATCTCTATTAATGTTAAGTAAACTAGTTTAAAGAGTTTTTGGCATTATTTATTATATTATAACAAGTAATTTAAAAATGTTTTTTATTCGCTTTAAATCGGTTAACAACACTATGAGATCTAAATTTTTGGAGATTCGGGGACAATTATGGACCCAAACATCTATGATCTAGTTTCAAAATTCATGTAGGATGCGAATATATATTAAAACAAGATAACTAAAATTTTCAAAATTATTTCATAATTTGTGAGCTAAGAATCCCTACGTGAATTCATTTGTTTTTGGTAAATGCAATAACTTATGAAACTAATCATCCTATGTCTATTTGTAAAATACCAACCACAATCAACCTCAATATTAATGTTAAGTAAACTAGTTTAAAGGTTTTTTGGCATCTTTAATTATTTTATAACAAGTAATTCAATAAAGTTTTTTATTCGCTTTAAATCGGTTGACAACACTATGAGATCTCAAATTTTTGGAGATTCGGACATAATTAGGGACCCTAACATCTATGATATAGTTTCAATATTTATGTAGGATGCGGCTATGTATTAAAATAAGATAACTAAAATTTACAAAATTATTTAATGATTTGTGAGCTAACCCTTACGAGAATTCATTTGTTTTTGGTAAATGAAATAAATTATGAAACTAATCATCCTATGTATATTTCTAAAATTACTAACCACAATAAACCTCAATATTAATTTTAAATAAACTAGTTTAAAGGTTTTTTTGCATCTTTAATTATTTTATAACAATTAATTTAATAAAGTTTTTTATTCGCTTTAAATCGGTTGACAACACAATGAGATCTCAATGTTTTGGAGTTTCGGGGACAATTAGGGACCTAAACATCTATGATATAGTATCAATATTCATGTAGGATGCGAATATGTTTTAAAACAAGATAACTAAAATTTTCAAAATTATTTCATAACTTGTGAGCTAACCCCTACGAGAATTCATTTAATTTTGGTAAATGCAATAACTTAAGAAACTAATCATCCTATGTCTATTTCTAAAATACTTAACCACAATAAACCTCAATACTAATGTTAAGTAAACTATTTTAAAGTTTTTTTGGTATATTTAATTATTTTATAACAAGTAGTTTAATAAAGTTTTTTATTCGCTTTAAATCGGCTGATAACACTATGATATCTCACTTTTTTGGAGATTCGTGTACAATTAAGGACCCAAACTTTTATGATCTAGTTTCAATATTCATGTAGGACACGACTATGTATTAAAACAATATAAATAAAATTGTCAAAATTATTTCATAATTTTTGAGCTAACCCCTACGAGAATTCATTAAATTTTGGTAAATACAATAACTTATGAAACTAATCATCCTATGTATATTTCTAAAATACCTAACCACAATCACCCTCTCTATTAATGTTAAGTAAACTAGTTTAAAGATTTTTTGGTATTATTAATTATATTATAACAAGTAGTTTAATAAAGTTTTTTATTCGTTTTAAATAGGTTGACAACACTATGAGATCTCAAATTTTTGGTGATTCGGGGATAATTAGGTATCCAAACATCTTTGATATAGTTTCAATATTCATGTAGGATGCGACTATGTATTAAAACAAGATAACTAAAATTTGCAAAATTATTTAATAATTTATGAGCGAACCCTTACGAGAATTCATTTGTTTTTGGTAAATACAATAACTTATAAAACTAATCATTATATGTCTATTTCTAAAATACCTAACCACAATAAACCTCAATATTAATGTTAAGTAAACTTGTATTAAAGGTTTTTGGCATCTTTAATTATTTTATAACAATTAATTTAATAAAGTTTTTTATTCGCTTTAAATCTGTTGATAACACTATGAGATCTCAATTTTTGGAGATTCGGGGATAATTAGGAACCCAAACATCTATGATCTACTTTCAATATTCATGAAGGATACGACTATGTATTAAAACAAGATAACTAAAATTTTCAAAATTATTTTATAATTTGTGAGCTAAATCCTACGAGAATTCATTTGGTTTTGGTAACTGCGCCATAACTTATGAAACTAATCATCCTATGTCTACTTCTAAAATACCTAACCACAATAAACCTCAATATTAATGTTAAGTAAACTAGTTTAAAGGTTTTTCGGTATCTTTAATTATTTTATAACAAGTAATTTAATAAAGTTTTTTCTTCGCTTTAAATCGGCTGACAACACTATGAGATCTCACTTTTTGGAGATTTGGGGACAATTAAGGACCCAAACTTTTATGATATAGTTTCAATATTCATGTAGGACACGACTATGTATTAAAACAAGATAAATAAAATTGTCAAAATTATTTCATAATTTGTGAGCTAACCCCTACGAGAATTCATTAAATTTTGGTTAATGCAATAACTTATGAAACTAATCATCCTATGTCTATTTTAAAAATACCTAACCATAATCACCCTCTCTATTAATGTTAATTAAACTAGTTTAAAGGTTTTTTAGTATTATTAATTATATTATAACAAGTAATTTAATAAAGTTTTTTATTCGCTTTAAATCGGCTGACAACACTATGAGATTCCAATTGTTTTGGAGATTCGGGGACAATTAAGGACCCAAATATCTATGATCTAGTTTCAATATTCATGTAGGATGCGACTATGTATTAAAATAAGATAACTAAAATTTTCAAAATTATTTAATAATTTGTGAGATAACCCCTACGAGAATTCATTTAATTTTGGTAAATGCAAAACTTATGAAACTAATTATCCTATGTCTATTTCTAAAATACCTACCCACAATAAACCTCAATATTAATATTAAATAAACTAGTTTAAATGTTTTTTGGCATCTTTAATTATTTTATAACAAGTAATTTAAGAAAGTTTTTTATTCGCTTTAAATCGGTTGACAACACTATGAGATCTCAATTTTTTGGATACTCGGAGACAATTAAAGACCCAAACATATATGATCTAGTTTCAATATTCATGTAGAATACGACTATGCATTAAAACAAGATAACTAAAATTTTCAAAATTATTTCAAAATTTGTGAGCTAACCCCCTACGAGAATTCATTAAATTTTCGTAAATGCAAAAACTTATGAAACTAATCATCCTATATATATTTTTAAAATACATAACCACAATCAATCTCTCTATTAATGCTAAGTAAACTAGTTTAAAGGTTTTATAGTGTTATTAATTATATTATAACAAGTAATTTAATAAAGTGTTTTATTCGCTTTAAATCGGTTTACAACACTATGAGATCTCAATTTTTTAGAGATTCGGGGACAATTAGGGACCCAAACATCTATGATCTAGTTTCAATATTCATGGAGGATGCGAATATGTATTAAAATAAGATAACAATTTTTTTATAAATTATAATAATTTGTGAACTAACCCCTATGAGAATTCATTTGTTTTTGGTAAATGCAATAAATTATGAAACTAATCATCATATGTCTTTTTTTAAAATACCTAACAACAATAAACCTCAATATTAATGTTAAGTAAACTAATTTAAAGGTTTTTGGCATTTTTAATTATTTTAAAACAAGTAATTTAATAAAGTTTTTTATTCGCTTTAAATCGGCTGACAACACTATGAGATCTCAATTGTTTTGGAGATTCGGGGACAATTAAGGACCCAAACATCTATGATCTAGTTTCAATATTGATGTAGGATGCGATTATTTATTAAAACAAGATAATTAAAATTTTCAAAATTATTTTATAATTTGTGAGCTAACCCCTACGAGAATTCATTTAATTTTGGTAAATGCAAAAACTTATGAAACTAATCATCATATGTCTATTTCTAAAATACATAACCACAATAAACCTCAATATTAATGTTAAGTAAACTAGTTTAAAGGTTTTTGTCATCTTTAATTATTTTATAACAAGTAATTTATTATACTTTTTTATTCGCTTTAAATCGGTTGACAACACTTTGAGATCTCAATTTTTTAGAGTTTCGGAGATAATTAGGGACCTAAACATCTTAGATTTAGTTTCAAAATTCATGTAAGATGCGAATATGTATTAAAACAAGATAACTAAAATTTTCAAAACTAACAACCCCTACGAGAATTCATTTGTTTTTGGTAGATGCAATAACTTATGAAACTAATCATCATATGTCTATTTCTAAAATACCTAACCAGAATCAACCTCAATATTAATGTTAAGTAAACTAGTTTAAAGGTTGTTTGGCATCTTTAATTATTTTATAACAATTAATTTAATAAAGTTTTTTATTCGCTTTAAATCGGTTGATAACACTATGAGATCTCAGTTTTTTGGAGATTCGGGGATAATTAGGGACCCAAACATCTA
This sequence comes from Eutrema japonicum, assembly GCA_030161315.1. Taxonomy (NCBI): domain Eukaryota; kingdom Viridiplantae; phylum Streptophyta; class Magnoliopsida; order Brassicales; family Brassicaceae; genus Eutrema; species Eutrema japonicum. Next base: position 49,113,704 of record BSQW01000001.1, read on the forward strand.
TGATCTACTTTCAATATTCATGAAGGATACGACTATGTATTAAAACAAGATAACTAAAATTTTCAAAATTATTTCATAATTTGTAAGCTAACAATCCCTACGAGAATTCATTTGTTTTTGGTAAATGCAATAACTTATGAAACTAATCATCATATGTCTATTTCTAAAATATCTAACCACAATCAACCTCTCTATTAATGTTAAGTAAATTAGTTTAAAGAGTTTTTGGCATTATTAAATATATTATAACAAGTAATTTAATAAAAAATTTATTCGCTTTAAATGGGTTTACAACACTATGAGATCTCAAATTATTGGAGATTCGGAGATAATTAGGGATCCAAACATCTATGATCTAGATTCAATATTCATGTAGGATGCGGCTATGTATTATAACAAGATAACTAAAATTTGCAAAATTATTTAATAATTTGTGAGCGAACCCCTACGAGAATTCATTTGTTTTTGGTAAATACAATAACTTATGAAATAATCATCATATGTCTATTTCTAAAATACCTAACCACAATAAACCTCAATATTAATGTTATGTAAACTAGTTTTAAAGGTTTTTTGGCATCTTTAATTATTTTATAACAATTAATTTAATAAAGTTTTTTTCGCTTTAAATCGGTTGATAACACTATGAGATCTCAATTTTTTGGAGATTCGGGGATAATTAGGGACCCAAACATCTATGATCTACTTTCAATATTCATGAAGGATACGACTATGTATTAAAACAAGATAACTAAAATTTTCAAAATTATTTCATAATTTGTAAGCTAACAATCCCTATGAGAATTCATTTGTTTTTGGTAAACGCAATAACTTATGAAACTAATCATCCTATGTTTATTTCTAAAATACATAACCACAATCAACCTCAATATTAATGTTAAGTAAACTAGTTTAAAGGTTTTTTGGCATCTTTAATTATTTTATAACAAGTAATTTAATATTGTTTTTTATTCGCTTTAAATCGGTTGACAACACTATGAGATCTCAAATTTTTGGAGATTCGGGGATAATTAGGGACCCAAACATCTATGATCTAGTTTCAATATTCATGTAAGATGAAACTATGTATTAAAACAAGATAACTAAAATTTTCAAAATTATTTAATAAATTGTAAGCTAACCCCTAAGAGAATTCATTTGTTTTTGGTAAATGCAATAACTTATGAAACTAATCATCATATGTCTATTTCTAAAATACATAACCACAATAAACCTCAATATTAATGTTAAGTAAACTAGTTTAAGGTTTTTTGTCATCTTTAATTATTTTATAACAAGTAATTTATTAAAGTTTTTTATTCGCTTTAAATCGGTTGACAACACTTTGAGATCTCAAATTTTTGGAGTTTCAGGGACAATTAGGGACCTAAATATCTATGATTTAGTTTCAAAATTCATGTAGGATGCGAATATGTATTAAAACAAGATAACTAAATTTTTCAAAACTAACAACCCCTACGAGAATTCATTTGTTTTTGGTAAATACAATAACTTATGAAACTAATCATCCTATGTCTATTTCTAAAATACCTAACCACAATCAAAATCTATATTAATGTTAAGTAAACTAGTTTAAAGGTTTTTTTGCATCTTTAATTGTTTTAGGGAAAACGACGTATTTCAACCTCATAAATACGACATAGTTGTAGATCCACCCGTAGTTTTGACCTCGACATAGATCTCCCCCAAACTAAAATTTAATACGTATTTCCACCCCGTTTGAAACTTCGAAACCTATTTACACCCAAGATAGAAGTTCGAAACGTTAAACCAGCTAGACCATGATTTTCGTCGGTTTACTGTTTACCAAATGATACTTAACCACTTAAAAACGGAAGTAAACCGGTTTATTGACCCGATTAAAAAAATAAACCGCATTAGACCCGATTGAAAGATCCTAACCCAACTCGCGAAACCCAGAAGCAAAAATCCCCCCCAATTCAAAAAAAAGAAGAACCCTAAATCGCAAAGTACAGAAACCGAACCTTCGTCTCTCACTCGACAAAGGTCTGTTCCACCTTGATTTCGATTCAGTTTGTGTTGAGGGTTTTGTATTTTGGGATTTCGAAATCAGTTTAGGGTTTTGGATTTCTGGATTTGGATTTTGGGATTTGAATTTCGATTTTTACATTGTATCTTTCGATTTGTTCATGTAGGTTGTAATGTCGGTTGTTGAGTGGCATAATGTGCCTCCATATGTGGAAGATATTCCACCTGATGTCGACTCTGACGGTGAAGATCGATGTGAGCGTGAGGAGTTCCAATTCGAGGCATCCTTAGCTCAGTTTGAAGACGAACCTCCCATCAGGCACGATGTGTATCCAGATAGTGACGATGAAGAAGGAAATGAAGGGATAGCTAATAGGCGGGACAGCATCAGAAGAGGAAATGGGAACTTGTACTTAGGACAACTCTTCATCAACGGTATCGCGTTTAAAGAAGCTGTCGTGGACTATGCTTTGCGTACTGGTCGGAATTTAAGGCAGTATAGGTATGACAAGAAGAAGATTGCGTTTAACTGCGAAGGCAAAGGTTGTTCATGGCGTATATATGCCTCTAAACCTGGAAAGTCTACTAGGTGGCAGGTGGTAGTCTTAAAGTCGGAGCATACATGTGTTCCGAATGGGAGTTGTGAGATAATAAAAGTCCCACAGATTGCTCGTATATTTCTTGACAAGATACGTGAAGAGCCAGAGTATTATATGCCAAAGAAGATTGAAGAAATGATTATGCAGACATGGAAAATATCTGTGACACGAAATCAATGCCAACATGCTAGAAATAAATCACTGAGATGGATTGAAAGAGAGTATGCTGAGCAGTTTGCAAGACTTCGTGATTATGCAGCAGAAATAGAGGGATCAAACCCTGGATCTTCTGTTGAGGTTGACTGCGAGACAAATGAGGAAGGATTTCATGTCTTCCAGAGGTTCTATGTATGTTTTGACAACATCAGAAGGTCATGGAAAGACCATTGTAGGCCTCTTATAGGAGTAGATGGGTGCTTCTTGAAATCTGTTCAGAAAGGTGAGTTGTTTGTTGCTAATGGTCGAGATGCGGATAACCATTTTCAAATTGTTTTGGTTATGGACCAATTTCAGTGTGCTTGTAAGGAATGAACAAAGAACAAGAGAACACAGGTTTCATTAGACAACAAAGACACACATGATCACACATCCTAAACACAGACACACATGATCACAATGACACAACATAACACCACCAAAAACACATCGTACTTGCTAACCGATACTCAACCTATAATCTTACTGCAAACCACAATGATCACACATCCTAAACACAGCAGAAACATCATTTTCTTCATCTCGGATTTGCCTTCAGCTAGCACTTCTTCCACTCTTTCAAAAATCTCTTTCTCTATCTTCATTTGGATCTTGTCAAACTTCTCCTTCTCGGCCTCCATACACATTGTTGTGATTTGTTTCAGCTCTTGTTCAACTATTTCGATTCGAAATGCTAACGCCTCAATCTCATTCCCTAAAGCTTCATCAACCCACTTGAAAATGTGCTTATCATTGCTTAGCTACATAAACAATCAAAAGTTGTATCGAAAATCAGACCACTCAAAATCAGACCACTCAACAACTTCACCATCGAATTTAACAATGACAAACAAAGAAATTGAAGTTTACCTTTTGCTCTACAGCAAGCGCACACCGGTAGTATCTCCGGTAAGGATTATGATCGGACTTCGAAATTCTGGCCACAATTGCTTCACCACACCAACAACTTCTCGGCACACCCACAAATCGTCCTCTTCCTCGACCCCCTGATGTTCCACTCGAAGCTTCCGATGCGTTACTCATCATCAAAATCAAAGGTTTTGGGAAATTTGCAAAAAAAAAATTTTAGGGTTCATCAACGCCTTTTTTGGGGATTTTATGATTTTGAATCGCCTCGGGTCGGGTTTCGGGTCGAGGTTAGGGGTCGGATTCAGCTCCACTCGGGTTTTAAATTTCATATACCAGACCGGTCTACGTGGTTTACATGGTTTTCTTTCTGGTTTAAGTCGTAAACCATTAAATCCGAGACTTGGGTGTAAATAGGTTTCGAAGTTTCAAACGGGGTGGAAATACGTATTAAATTTTAGTTTGGGGGAGATCTATGTCGAGGTCAAAACTACGGGTGGATCTACAACTATGTCGTATTTCTGAGGTGGAAATACGTCGTTTTCCCATTGTTTTATAACAAGTAATTTAATTAAGTTTTTTATTCGCTTTAAATCGGTTGATAACACTATGAGATCTCAAATTTTTGGAGATTCGGGGATAATTAGGGACCCAAACATCTATGATCTAGTTTCAATATTCATGTAGGATGCGACTATGTATTAAAACAAGATAACTAAAATTTGCAAAACTATTTAATAATTTGTGAGCTAACCCCTGCGAAAATTCGTTTGTTTTTGGTAAATGCAATAACTTATGAAACTAATCATCATATGTATATTTTTAAAATACATAACCACAATAAACCTCAATATTAATGTTAAGTAAACTAGTTTAAAGGTTTTTTGGCATCTTTAATTATTTTATAAAAAGCAATTTAAAAAAGTTTTTTATTCGCTTTAAATCGGTTGACAACACTATGAGATCTCAATTTTTTGGAGTTTCAGGGACAATTAGGGACTCAAACATCTATGATCTAGTTTCAATATTCATGTAGGATACGACTATGTTTTAAAACCAGATAACTAAAATTGTCAAAATTATTTCATAACTTGTGATCTAACCCCTACGAGAATTCATTTAATTTTAGTAAATACAAAAACTTATGAAACTAATCATCCTATGTCTATTTCTAAAATAGCTAACCACAATAAACTTCAATATTAATGTTAAGTAAACTAATTTTAAAGGTTTTTGGCATCTTTAATTATTTTATAACAATTAATTTAATAAAGTTTTTTATTCGTTTTAAATCGGTTGACAACACTATGAGATCTTAATTTTTTGGAGATTCGGGGACAATTAAGGACCCAAAAATCTATGATCTAGTTTCTATATTCATGAATGATACCACTATGTATTAAAGCAAGATAACTAAAAAATTTTAAATTATTTTATAATTTGTGAGCTAACCTCTACGAGAATTCATTTGTTTTTGGTAAATGCAATAACTTATGAAACTTATCATCCTATGTCTATTTCTAAAATACCTAACCACAATCAACCTCTCTATTAATGTTAAGTAAACTAGTTTAAATAGTTTTTGGCATTATTAAATATATTATAACAAGTAATTTAATAAAGTTTTTTATTCGGTTTAAATCGGTTGACAACATTATGAGATCTCAATTTTTTGGAGATTCGGGGACAATTAGGGATCCAGACATCTATGATCTAGTTTCAATATTCATGTAGGATACGACTATGTATTAAAAGAAGATAACCAAACTTCTTTATTTATGCGTGCCAACTATCATCTCTTGCAACATAATAATAGCTCAAGAGATCATACATGCTTTGCGCACTGATTCTAGGGTGGTTGATGATTTTATGGCACTCAAAATCGATATGTCAAAAGCATATGACCGTGTTGAATGAAATTTCTTAGAAAAATTGCTTGAGAAAATGGGGTTTGATCGAATTTGGGTTCGTTGGATCATGTCCTGCGTATCTACAGTCTCTTTTTCTATACTTCTTAATGGACAGCCGCATGGCTTTATCAAACCTGAGCGTGGGATCAGACAAGGGGATCCCTTATCTCCTTTTTTATTTATACTCGAGGCAGAAGCTCTGATTCATGTTCTAAACCGTGCAGAAGCTGTTGGTAGACTACATGGCATTAAGCTCGTTGAAGGGGGGTCGGTCTGTTCACCACATGCTTTTTGCTGATGATAGCTTACTAATGTGTCGAGCTACGGTAAGCGAAGCATGTGAAATTAATCGTTGCTTGAAGCTGTCTGGTGAGGCATCGGGCCAGGTCATCAACTTATCAAAGTCATCGATAATCTTTGGCTCCAAAATCCCAAACTATGCGAAGGAAGCAATCAAACCTTGTTTGGGAATATATCAAGAAGGTGGAGAGGGTACCTATCTCGGTTTGCCTGAAGCTTTTCATGGTTCTAAAAATAAACTACCAAGTTTTAGTTGCGACAAAGTTCAGGGACATTTGAGAGGCTACTTCTCGGAAGCTTTATCACATGAGGGTAAGGAAATCTTGCTTAAATAAATTGGTTTGGCACTTCCAGTTTATGCAATGTCAATATTTCAACTGCCCAAAGATCAGTGTTCTCGGTTAACTAGCGCGATGGTTGAATTTTGGTGGAATGATGCGACATAAAATTCCATGGGTGGCGTGGACAAAGTTGTGCAGAAGAAAAGAGGAAGGTGGTTTGGGCTTCCATGATATAGAAAAGTTCAACCAATCCCTCCTAAGCATGGAGAATTTGGAATAACCCAGATTCTCTTGTCTAACGGATTCTCAAAAGCAGGTATTTCCCCAACTCGTCTTTCATGGATTGTAGTGTGGGCAGAAAACCATCGTATGCATGAAAGAGCATCCTTCATGGCCTTGAGCTACTCAAGAAAGGAATGCTGACGGTAATAGGGAATGGTAATGATACACGAGCCCTACTTGATAATTGGATTAGAGATGATATTCCAAGACCTAGGGAAGATGGCATTATGGATTTTATAGCTATTGTCTAGGATTTCATGATTCCGCATTCACCGTACTGGAACGAACCTTTAATTCATCAGACTTTTGCTGCAGAGGACGTTAGCAGGATCCTCCAAACTCCTATACATTTATATTGTGCTGATGTAACAACTTGAGGTCTCAATGCCAATGGGATTTACGACTCGAAAAGTAAATTAACAGAGAAGCTACTGGATATTGAAACAGATCATGTTCCTCTTCCACCTCTGGAAAAGAAACTCTGGAGTGAGCTGTGGAAAGTTAAAACATCACCCAAGATCCGTCATTTTCTCTGGAAGTCACTTGTTGGTGCTTTGGCGGTAAAAGTGCGTCTACAATCAAGAAACATCCATGTTGAATCTCAATGCCCGAGGTGTGGAGAAGCTGATGAAACTATATGCCACATGCTCTTTCATTGTAGAGTTGATCATGAAGTTTTGGAACTATTTCACTTCCTTCTACCTCCAGGTGGCTTTTCAAATAACTCTGTGTTCTTAAACTTACATCACATTATTACAGAGATGAAGAAAAGGCAAAATCCGATAAATGTTGTAAGGAAAATCCCGTGATTGCTATGACATATTTGGAAAGCTCGTAATGCATTTGTGTTTAGTAATACAAGCTACGAAGCTCAAGCGATTATGGACAAAGCTGATGAAGATTCCGACCTCTGGTTCTTAGTCAATCATCCTCCAAATAGCAATAGTCACAGCCTGAGTGTGTCCACTAATCCTAGCCTGAGTGTGTCCACTAATCCTATCCTTTCCAAGTATGGTCTAAAACAGAGCCTAATATGGTGAAATGCTGGTCAGGTGTAACTTGGCTAGTGAGAAATTCGAATGGCCATCTACCTTGGCTAGTGAGAAATTCGAATGGCCATCCTCTCACTCATGGTCGCAGATCTTTCTCACGTGTAATCTCGAACTTAGATGTTGGACATCTTAGTTTATGGTGGGCGGTACAATCAATGATCAACTTGCGCCATAGGAGACTGATTTTTGAGACCTCTTATCTTTTGGTTGTTGAAGCAGTCCAAAACCCGAATCGTTTTCCGCTAAACAAAGGGATCCTCACATGCATCAATAGTCTTATCTAGAACTTTGAGATAGCTACTATAGCTATTGTCGTTCTTACTCCTTCACAGTGTAACTCAGTGGCATCGCAGAAAGTGTCACGAGATTGCACAAATATCAATATTATGTTATGTTGCAAATGGCAGTTCTAATTGGCTTCATCATGTCTTAAGACAAGAAGCCAACAGCCAACAGCCAACAGCCAACAGCCATCAGCCAATAGGCCATGTTTTGTTTTTTCATTTTCTTATTAGGAAGTTGTCTCCTCGGCTCCCTGTTTTTTCTTCTTCCTATTATAAAGGGTCCTAATGGATTCCTGATTGTGCTTTGGCTCTTTCCCTAATATGAATTCTTCCGTGTTAAAGAAAATAATATTTTGTCTATTTCGCGGTTACAGATCAGAAACGGAATAATTGGGATACTTGAATGTGTTATCTAAAGAATACTAAATTGAATCCAAGACAGAAATCGACGTAACAGCTTGTATTCCGAGAAATTTTGGTATAAGAATCTTACAATTTTGGATAAAGGTCAAAATCTATGACGATAAACTCTATGTATCTTGGAAGCAACAATTGTTTGTTGCAACAGTAATGCTTAACCCGAGAACCTCGTTCCCCTGTTTGCCCTAGCGCCGCAACCCTCTTATCGATCCGATCTCCCTCTCCGCTGGTCGGTTTTCTTCACCGTCACCGTGAGAGGGACCCCCTTTGCTTCTCCTCTACTTTGTCTACAAGTTTGTTGCGTTTCAAGTTGTTTTCTTTGGTTCTCTGTCGTTCCGATTTGCTAGTTTGATAGTGTCTCGGGGGTGCTTCCTCGACTGAAATCGTCGGAGATGGTGCTCGCTTGGTTCGCTGTGACCTCTCTTGCCTCTCCATTCGTCTGATGCGGGAGGACAGTATCTTCCGTTGGGTTGGGTTAGATGATTTCGTGCAAACCCTTGTGAGTGTGCCGCCGCCGTTTTCCCTGAGGTTGGCGCCGGCTTCCTGGCGTTTCCCTGCTCCGGTCGCAAGCCCTTGGTACTGGAGGTGTGACTGGTGTGGTCTCCGGTCTTTCTCAGCTCGAGGATGGCTGGTAAGATATGTGACTCTACTGCTTCTCATCCTCTCTCTCATGGAGCTCGAGACTTTTCCAGTGAAAGTCAGTTGGCGGGCCCCGATAGATCTGCTCGAGCTCCCCTGTTACCGTCGTGATTTGTTCTCTCTGGCGATGTCGCCTCGTGCTCCGGCGTCGCCGAATCCACTCCAACCACCGGCGCCTCCATATCCGCCAATCCCTCCGGACCCAGATTTGCCGCCGTCATCTCCCGCTTCACAGTTTCAAACTCATATATCCCTCAACCGCCCTTCTCCTCCTCGCAAATCCTCGTGGCTTGAGCGGACTCCACCCTAATCTGATCCTCCAACTTTGGCGTCACATAAGGAGTTGTCACCCACGAGCTCTCATTTCGGAGAGATCTCAAATTTTATTTACCTGTCGACGCCGTGCTCCGCTCTACTCCCGCCGTAGAAGCCTTGCATCTTTCATGGCTGTGCTCCACCATGGGCCTGGCCCAATATGACCTTTATGGTACTTAGTCGGTTTGTCTTCGGTTATACACCGTCGACCTTAGTCCCCTTCGGTTCAGCCATCGTCATCAGCTGCTTCCTACACCCACTTTTGCCATTCATCAAACCATTCTATTTACGTGCACTTTACTCTTTTCTGCTTGCCTTGTAAAAAGCCGATTAGGAGTTCTTGTTACGTGAACTAGAACTCTTCCACACGGATCGAGAAGTGTTAGGTAATCCTCCTTCATGCGCACTTCACAACCGTTCTCAGTAACTTGTCCAAGACTTAGTATGTTGTGTTTGAGATCCGGTATATAATAAATGTCCTTCAACGACCGTTGTTCTCTGGACCTACAAACAAACATAATCGTACCTCTTCCAGCTATCTCCACACTCGAGCCGTCACCAAATCTCACTTTTCCTATGATTCTTTCATTCAACTCCATGAAAAACTATTTGTTCTCGGTCATGTGATTACGTGCGCCGTTGTCCAAGTACCAAACGCTATCATCTCCTCTCACGATTTCAAGCTTACTCGGTATCACCTTCTCCTCATTTAACAAAACAATCTCATGCATATACAATGCACCATCCGCCACTTGTGTCTCCACCACATTTGCTTCATGTTGTTTTTGAGTTCTTTCGGGACAATGTTTGGCGAAATGTCCCTTCTTATCACACCGATAGCACACAAGTATAGAGTATTCCTTTTTTTGAGTTTGGTTTTGGTCCGCAACAACTCCGGTTTGCTGCTGTTGTGAGTTGGTCCTTCCACGACCGCGACCACCTCTTCCTCTCCCCCGAAATCCACCAAGACCTCCACGCGAGCCTTGTGATTCCAAGTTTGCGTACATCAATTTCTCTTGGTCTTCTCCTTGCATGTCCTCACCGAGACGCTCTTCATACGCTTTCAATCGACCAACAATGTCCTCAAACCCGGTAGTGTTAAGGTCAAGTGAAGATGCAGTTTTTGAAGCAGTCGTTGTACCAGTAGATGTACCAGTTGAAGTAGATCAGAAAATGATACAAGCGAGCAGTTGTGTGACTAATAACGAGGAGCAGAAGTTATGGGTTTGGATTGGGCTTATGGATTAGACCCATAAGTGAATATATTGAAGATGCACTGGGCTGATGCATCTCCTGTACCAGTTGAGAAGTAGTACAGGAAGTGATACAGGCGAGCTGCCCAAGGCATTGGACGACTTGGAACAAGGGAGATGACTTGGACCGAGCTTGTGAAGCCACGTGGATGCACCAGGAAGTTGTAGCTGAGCTGGAAGAGCATCTTAGAGAGGATTCCTTAGTATATTGGAGATAAGGAACATTTCCTAAATCTTAGCCTAAGAAAAAGGAAATATGACTTATTGTTAGAGATTTGTCTTTATCGTTAGTATGACGGTATAGGCTTGTATTGGCCACGACCTATTGTGTATAAATAGGTGTGTCTAACCTTTGTATGAGGTTAACACAAAATATAGAGAATTCTTAGCATAGGGCGAGTGATTGTCTTGTAAGAAATCAAGGGCTGAGGGATAAGTGGTTTATCTATGGGGTTCTTGGATCGTGTATAGATCCTTGAGCGTGTGAGGCTAGCTAGACAAGTCAAGGTGTGTCTTGAGCTTGTTGTAGATCGTTTTGAGTTGAACTTGTATGGTTACTTAAAAGATTGGCTAGTAAAATATCCTTGTAAGGAAAACTCTGTGTCAGATTCTGTTACAGTTCCTGTCTCAGCAGCTCTTGCGCTTTCAATTGGTATCAGAGCGGGCACCTGTGTGTAATACAAACAGGTGTGGTCCTGCGGAGAAGATGCAGAGCTGTGAGGCTTTGGGGAATTATTCAAAGGTGATATCGGATTCAAAAGATTTAGAAGAGCTGAGCAACTTTGTTGCTTTTGTGGGAATTACCGAGTTTGAGGAAGGAGAAGAGCTTTCTGGATCTGAGTCAGAGGAAGAACAAGATGATCTTATTGAGAGTTATAAGGAAGTTCGAAAGACTCTGATCAAAATCGGAAAGGAGAACTCAGACTTGAAGAAGGAAAATTTGCGGCTTGATACACTTGTTGGGTCACTGCAAAAAGATCTGGAAGCAGCTCAGAAACTGGGTCAAGAGAGTGTGAAACTAATCAAGGAGAAGCTGATCCTGGCAAACAAAGCAGAGGAACTGAGTCAGCTGCTGAAGACAGAGAAAGACATCTCCACCAATATCCAAACAGAACTTAATCATCAACATAAGAAGATACACATGTTTGCTGGTACAAAGCAACTTGATAAGATTCTGAGCTATGGACGAACAGTGGATGTGAAAAGAGGCCTAGGATACACTGGAATGAAAAGTTCTGAGACTGCGAAAATCAACTTTGTGTCTGCAGGTTTTCAACAACAAGCAGAAACTAAGTTTGTAAGTAGTACAACACAAAATGGTGAATGTTACTTCTGTGGAAAGTATGGCCACATCAGGGCATACTGTTACAAGTTCTGGGATAGAGTGAAGAAGCTCAGGAATCAAGGTAGGTTCACATGGAATGGTTTTCAGAGTCAGATATGGGTAAGGAAGTCTGATCTGCTACAGGCAATCAAGAAATCTGATCTGCTACAGAAAACCAAGAAGTCTGATCTGCTACAGGAAACCAGGAAGTTTGATCTACAACAGACAAACACGAAGTCTGACCTGCAACAGACAAACACGGAGTCTGACCTGCAACATGCAAACATGAAGTACGATATGCAACAGACAAGAAGTACATCAAGTGGTATTACAGGACATGGATTTTAGACATCCACAAGAAAAACACCAAGGGGTACTTCAAGACTTGGTTTCGGGTGCAATATGGTCATTGTAGAAGATGAACATGATGACAGAGACTTGGTTTCGGGTGCAATATGGTCATTGTAGAAGATGAACATGATGACAGTAGCTGCTCACGACACATAATAGGTACACAAAGCAACCTGCAAAATATCAAGAAGCTCAAAAGAGGGTACAAGTGCTACAATGCAAAGGATGATATCAATCTGTGGCACCAACGTCTTGGTCACATGAATTTAAGGACTCTAACTACTCTTGTTGATAAAGAAATAGTACGAGGAGTGCCTCAGATCAAGGAAGAAAATAAGATGGTGTGTGATTCGTGCTACAAAGGAAAGCAGGTGAAAGTTCAACATAAGAATGTGTCAAATGTGCAAACAAAAGCAGTGTTGGATCTGGTTCACATGGATTTGATGACAATGCAAGTTGACAGCCTAGCCGGCAAGAGATATGTGCTCGTTCTGGTGGATGACTATTCCAGAGTCACTTGGGTTAGATTTATTCGTGAAAAATCTGAGATAGCCGATAGCTTCAGAATATGGGCACTTAATATGATCAATGAAAAAGGAGGTATCAAGAAGATTCGCAGCGGACGTCGTGATGAATTTCAAAGTGAGTCTATGAAGATGTTTTGTGAAAGTCATGGAATCGCACATCATCCTTCAGATTCAAGAACACCACAACATGATGGGGTTGTATAGAGGAAGATTATAACTCTTCTATAGATGGCCAGAGCAATGATACATGGCAACAATGTACCTGTGAAGTTATGGGCAGAAGCATTAAACACAGCGTACTACATCATTAACAGGGTCTATGTCAGGAAAGGGACCACTAAGACTCCATATGAGCTGTGGAAAGGGAAGACGCCTAACCTGAGCTACTTTCATGTATTTGAATGCAAATGCTACATCTTGAATGACAATGATCATCAAGGAAAGTTCGATGGAAGGAATGATGAAGGGATGTTTCTGGGCTACTCAGTAAGTAGTACAGCCTTCAGAGTGTACAACACTCAAACTGAAATGGTCATGGAGACGGTTCATGTGGTGTTCGATGAGTATTATCTCCCGAAGTGGAATTGGCTTAGTACAGACAGCGACTCATAATGTGATGAATCAAAGAAGCTTACTATTTCAGAAGACTAGTCTGGTTCTGTCTCAGAACAGGGAGTAATACAGCATGCTTTAGAACAGTCTGATTCAGAACATGAGGTGATACAACGAGTTCATCGGAATCACTCACTATCTGATGTGATCGGGGATGTGACCGAAGGGAGGAAAACACGTGGAGTTCAAATTAACTTCAGAGAGATGTTTCAATTGAAGTCAAAATAGCCGTATCGAGCTAAGTATGCATATTGCTTCAACTGCATGTGTTTTTAACTTATGTGTGCTCACAAGCAGGGGAGATAAAAATTGTGGGGGAGTAACCAAATCAGAGATTATGGGGGAGTCAAGGAGATCGTTGTTACTCAGGTGCTAGAGAGACACACAAAGCTAAAAAGGGAGAGATTGAAGATGCAGTTTTTGAAGCAGTCGATGTACCAGTAGATGTACCAGTTGAAGTAGCTCAGGAAATGATACAGGCGAGCAGTTGTGTGACTAATAACGAGGAGCAGAAGTTATGAGCTTGGATTGGGCTTATGGATTAGACCCATAAGTGAATATATTGAAGATGCACTGGGCTGATGCATCTCCTGTACCAGTTGAGAAGTAGTACATGAAGTGTTACAGGCGAGCTGCCCAAGGCATTGGACGACTTAGAACAAGGGAGATGAGTTGGACCGAGCTTGTGAAGCCACGTGGATGCACCAGGAAGTTGTAGCTGAGCTGGAAGAGCATCTTGGAGAGGATTCCTTAGTATATTGGAGATAAGGAACATTTCCTAAATCTTAGCCTAAGAAAAAGGAAATATGACTTATTGTTAGAGATTTGTCTTTATCGTTAGTATGACGGTGTAGACTTGTATTGGCCACGACCTATTGTGTATAAATAGGTGTGTCTAACCTTTGTATGAGGTTAACACAACATATAGAGAATTCTTAGCATAGGGCGAGTGATTGTCTTGTAAGAAATCAAGGGCTAAGGGATAAGGGATTTATCTATGGGGTTCTTGGATCGTGTATAGATCCTTGAACGTGTTAGGCTAGCTAGACAAGTCAAGGTGTGTCTTGAGCTTGTTGTAGATCGTTTTGAGTTGAACTTGTATGGTTATTTAAAAGATTGGCTAGTAAAATATCCTTGTAAGGAAAACTCTGTGTCAGATTCTGTTACAGTTCCTGTCTCAGCAGCTCTTGCGCTTTCATCAAGGACTTGTTCGAGAGATGCAATGATGTGTATGTATTTGTGCCTTGGTAAACTCTTGAGAAATTTCTTCACCAACTTTGATTCCTCAATAGTTTGACCTAGTGATGCACTTTTTGATGATAGTTCCGATAGCTTGCCCGCAAAGTCATCGATGCTATCCGAGTCTTTCATCAAAATTCTGTCAAACTCTGCGTTCAACGTTTGCAAACGAGCCTCTCTAACACGATCAGCTCCCATGTGTCGTGTTTTAATCGCATCCCATATATCCTTCGCCGTATCTTGCTCCCCAAGTTGCAAAATCAAAGATTCGGGTATCGATTGGAATAATAGGGCTGTTGCAACATCGTTCTTCTCCGTGTCTGTGCCTCCTGGTTCGATGATCTCCCATACCTTATCAACCTTCAACGCTACTTTCGTGCGCATCGCCCATACAGTATAATTTGTGGAGTTCAACATCGGAAACTGAACCGAAGATTGTCCGGGTTCTTTTCCTCGTGAGGCCACCGTCACTTGTCTTTCTCCCATATCACGCCTTCAATCCTCTTCAACCAACGATCACCTCCACGTGCTTTGGTTTTGATCTCGATCTAATGCTCTGCTACCAATTCTAGGTTAAGAATCGATTAAAGAACAACACTTCTTTATTAGATGTTTAGAAAGCTACACCAAAACTAAACATATGATTCTCAACATATCATTAGCACACAAAGCCATTGATATTTATAGGGAGAAGTCTCAACACCAAAACCCTATGATGATAAGATTTGCTAACACCAAATCTTATAAGAATCCTACTTACCTTATCCTGCACGATAAGAATAAGTCTAATTTCCATTTTATTGATCATAATCCTAACACGACTAGAACCTTCTATTTGACTAATTCAAACGATTAACCCAACATCAGATTCAAGGATGATATGACAAGAATGTCTTTCAGGAAAAAAACATTCAAGAACTCAAAACTAGACGCAAGGAGCAAAGGACATAAATTTAAGAAAAAGGAAGAAACTTTGGAGGATTAAACACAATATAATGTCCCAAAAGAGCCAAAAACCCTTTAAAAAATTGGTACCTGAAAATCGATTCCTTTGTAAGAAATTTTCAAAGGGAAATTTTTAAAATCGTAACGGAATATATCAAAATATGAAAGGAAGATCAATGAGTACCACACACAGGACCTCCTCTGTCAATTGCTGGAGCAGAACGTGTGGAAGTGAAAAAGACGAAGAGTCATCTATAGGGCCGGCCTTGAAATTATGGGGGCTTGATCAAAAAAAAAATTTGGGGCCATTAATCAAATCATAAAAATTTAATAAAATAAAAATTCTTATGAAAAGAAGTTTCAAGAAAAAAAAGTGTTAAACTGCTAATGAAACACAAGTTTTCCAACAATATATACTGTATTCAAATCATCTTCTTTAGGTATCTTCTCGTTTTCCTCTTTCTCACACTTATCTGTAATTTCCTCTGCCTTATCATTTTCTAAGCCAGTAGGAGTTTCATCACCAACTCCACCACACTCGTTAGTTTGAAGAGTTTTTGATCGTTTTACATACCTCAACATAGAATTTGCTAGAGACTTCTCCAATTCTTCTTTTTTTTTCTTCTCTCTTAGCTTTTGGGCTCCTGATTTACACTTTGATTTTCGTGTTGAAATTCCTATAAATTTCATGTCAAGTAAAATATAGTAAGAATTAACTTTTAGCAATCTCAGAATACAATTATATTGTTTGAAAAATTACCTGACATGACTATATTTTAATAGAGATTAGAACAGAAACAATTGAGAAAAGATGGTTTGGTGATTTGGTTGAGTCTCTCTCGTGACCAGGCCTGCTCAGATAATCAGATTCGTGAGGAGTTGTGGAGAGAAGAAGAAGCGTAAGAGACAAAAGTTTTTTTTTTCTTTTTTCCTTTTTAGTTTATGGATTTTTTTGTTCTTGGATTTTGCAGGTTTCTACCATATTTCGAAAATCCCAGAATGTGGATTCCTCTCTAGTTGGGCCGCCAAGCTTTTCAGAATGATTCATCAATTCATTGAAATCGCCAACGAGGACCCAAGCTTGATCTCTCGTCAATCCAATGTAGCCTAACTGCTCCCACACATCTCTCCTCCTTGCCCTGATCGGATCGCCATACACACAAGACAAGAAGAATTCCAAAGTACCCAATGAGACCCTTGAGATCGATGATTCGTTTATCCATCGAAATAACATCAACCTTGTAACTATTCTTCCACATCACAGCCAAGCCTCCACTCAAACCAATCGGCTCAACTGTGATCAATTCATCATAACCCAAACTGTTTTTCAAACTCGTAACAAACTCTAACTTTTGCTTAGTCTCCATGAGAAACAAGAAATCCGGGAAAAACTTTTTCTGCATTTCCCGAAGTCTTTGAACTGTCTCGGTGTTTCCCGCCCCTTGACAGTTCCAACTCAGTATACTCATTGGGGAAGCAGCGGCTTCAAATCGGAAGCCACCGTAATTTTTGAGTTCTTAAGAGATTTTATGGAATGATCTCCAACATCCATTTGAGCCTTCCTCTTCGATTGGGAATCCAGTGTTGACTCTGCATTAGTATTATCCTTAGCCTCATGAAGTTCAAGTGTCCCTAAGCCTGTGGAAGGCTGAGCTTGAGACATCAGATCAATTTTCTTGGCCACTCTCCTCCATTTAGTGGGACGACGACGACTTTTCTTCCCATCAATCCGGGTACCGGCAGAAGGGAGTTCCGAAGAAGACCCAATTCTGAAACCCGTAGTACCTAACGGAGATGAGGAAGAAGAGACTTCTTGATCCTTATCGTTTCCACTGAGGATAAGTCCTCCAATAACAGGACGAGGTTCGGACAGGGATGCATTTCCATCTAGTAGGTTAAGTCTTTTCGAGGATCTGTTCTGCTCCTCGAAACCGAAAACATGACCTTTTCCTTTATTTAGATCCTGAGTAATTCGGGGCATTCTAACCGCCGATTCCTCTCGGGTAAGTTCCATTGACTGCTGGATTCGCAGGATACGGGCATTACGTTCCTTAAGATTAGGGAAAAAGACATCACTAAAATTAAAGCCGCAGATTCTTTAAGATTACTTTATACTCGAAAAAATTTAACTTTATTGTTGAGAGCAAAAACAATATTTAAAGTGTAAATCATTTAAGCAAAAGGTAGATAAAATAGTCTTTTGTAATTTATATTTGGATAAAAGGTTAGATAACTTGGTCGGTTGTATTGATTCCCGCTTTGGAATCAAAATTGAAACACAATTTACAAACAAAAAACTAGAGACTGTTTTGGTGATGACCATCTGTCTACAACCATTTGTGATTGGAAAGCCAACCATGATTTGTAATTAATAAGTACATATGGTTAAAAGAACAAAAAAACAAAATTTAGACCTAGAAAACCTTGAAAAAGGAAGATAATTAACCATAAATTTGAAAAACAAAATAGCGACGAAGATTCTTTCTTTTTCTCGTCGCTTCAGACTCAAAATCCAGGTGAAGCCTCTGTAGCTATTTACCATATTGACACATCCTTCCTATAAATTCACAGTCAATTCTTTCTCTGTTCACGGTTTGATTTGCTATGGAACTGCTTCTGCTTCTTCACTTGTGGTATACAATCCCATCTCAAGAAGATCCATCACATTGCCTGAATTCGATTCCTTGTGCTATGATCCCATTGATGGCGTTTACAAAGTCTTGTGTATGACAGGACCAAGGCTAGCTTGTTCTCCATTTGCCAGATCCAAAGCTTGTTTTACACGTTTTGACATTGGGAAATGAGAATTCGTGGAAGACGATTGAAGATAGTCTCCCTCATTTTCCTGTCAGTAGTAGCCAGATTTTTGTATCAATGGTGTTTTATATTATGAAGCTTATGCTTATGCTATGCTGACATAAATCTGAAGGAGAATGTATGGTGTTCTTCTGGTTAGCAAAAAATAAAAAAGTGTACTATAAATAAGCGAATTTGTAAACTTTCTATAATATATTCTATTGGTACCAAGAATATATTATAGAATATGTAAACTTTCTATAATATATTCTATTGGTACCAAGAATTTGTAAACTTTATGGGCTTTCATTTAGGCCCATTAGTTTGGTGAATATATATATGTAGAGAAAAGAAACCGTAGGGATCGAGAGGACTCGAGTCTGTGATTTGTTTAGGTTAAGACGATGTGGGAGAACGAGGCGGCGATGCCTGAATACGCGACAGCTAAAATAGCGGTGTGGTGGGACATGAAGGGCTGTCCGATTCCCGAGGGTTATGATGCTCGACGGATCCGTCCGAATTTAGAAGAGGCGTTCAAGCAACTAGGCTACTCTGGTCCTGTCTCCATCACTGCCTATGGCGACCAAAAACAAAGCCCTTGTCACCTCCTGCGAGGGCTCTCTTCCACCGGAGTGGCTGTTGTACATACCAAACCCGGTTAGTCCAAATTCTATCGATCTCTGGAATTGAGGGTTTAAATTTCAGCTCAACTCCTTTCCTTTTACTGAAACAGAAACCATATACTCACTCATGTATTCGGATATGCTGGAGTGGCGAGGTCATAATCCTCCTCCGGCTACGATGATGCTCATATCCGATCAGGTGGAAGCTGTCTTCTCTTGGGATCTGGCCCGTCTACAACAACGGACGACATACAACCTTTTTCTGGCTTATCCATCTAGGTTTTGCGCAACTTCAGTACTGGAATTTTCTGCAGATTGGCTCTGGAATACATTACTTGAGCCCAAAAGCGCACTTGTTCAGGACAAGTGCAGTGAAAGTAGTGAATTATCTGCCATGTTTCATTGCAAACCGTGCTGTTTCCATGGCCAAAGCGTGCAGAGTTTCAGGAGGCATATCTCGAGTAAAAAGCATGCAGTGCAAGTAAGCATCCTCTCTCTCTCTCTCTGTCTCGGCTTGTAGCAATACATATTTGAGCAACAACCTGTTTCCACTCGCAGGAGGTTATAAACCGTACGTCTGAAGAACTTGACCCTGTAACGAGGATGTGGGGAAAGAACTACGTCGCGGAGCCTGAATACGCGACAGCTCAAATAGCGGTGTGGTGGGACATGGAGGGCTGTCCGATTCCCGAGGTTTATGATGCTCGTCGGGTCCGTCCGAGTTTAGAAGGGGCGTTCAAGCAACTAGGCTACTCTGGTCCTGTCTCCATCACTGCCTATGGCGACCTAAGACAAACCCCTGATCACCTCCTGCGAGGGCTCTCTTCCACCGGAGTCGCTGTTGCACATACCATTCCCGGTTCGTCCATTTGGTTATCCATCTCTGTAATTTTGGGTTTAAATTTCAACTATCCCTACTGAAATGCTTTCCTTTTACTGAATCAGAAGTCCAAGACAAGCGCATGGATTCAGATATGGTGTCATGGCAAATTCGTAATTCTCCTCCGGCTACAATGATGCTCATATTCAATCGTGTGGAAGAGGTCTTCTCAGATAGTCTTGTCCAAGTACTACAATGTTGGAAATACAACCTTTTTCTGGCTTATTCATATAGGCCTTACAAAATGTCAGCCCCGGTCACTTCTGCAGAGTGGCTCTGGGAAAGCTTACTTGCAGGTGTTTGTTTGCACTCTCATCATCACATCCACTACTGTTTGAAATCTTATTACCCTGTTTATGAGCTATAGTTAGTTTTTTCTTTTCCACAGTTTCAGAGACAAGAAGACACGTTCTTCAGAAGTGTAGTGAAAGGGGTGAATCTACCGAAATGTTTTATTGCGAAGTTTGCATTTTTAATTGCAAAAGCCTTGATAATCTCAGGAAGCATCTCTCAAGTGAAGAACATGCACGGGAAGTAAGCATCCTCTGTTTCATTGTCTAATAATTTGAGCAACAACCTGTTTAACTTTTCCCACTCGTTGTCAAGCAGGAGGGTGGTATTCATGCGCATATTCGAGAAATCACTCACAATCGAGAGTACTGGCAAAAGGCAAGTTTTTCTTAATGATAATTATAGATTTTCAACAGAGAAAAGTGTATACATCCGACTGTGAATTAAAGACCATTTGTTAATTTCTTATTAAGGTTTAAATTCTTTCCTAAAAATTTTCAAAAAAAATCGCAATCTGCATAAAATCTCTTAAATAACATTATAATTTATTTAAATAAAATTATTTAATGTTTACATATTTGATTGTTTTATGTTTTTCACGTTTCCAAATACTCATTTTTCATAACATATTGTAGGTGAAAATACTCGAAAGTTTTCCAAAGAGGAAATCATTCGGGACTGGTTATGGTCATCTTCATAATCATTTACGTCTTACGAATCGGGTAGCTCGACGTAGAGCTCGAAAATCTCAAACCTGCAAGAAAGAGTGGTGAAATTGTCTATTTATGTTTCAATTTGTACTATTTATTTTTCATTTCATTTGCTTGTTTATATTTGATCAACGTTCTTTTTTTTTTTTTTTTAAAGATCTGTTAGATCGTTGTTGTTGAAATCAATAGAGCTTAAACATTGGACATCATGATTCCAAACTCTCATATACAAATACACGAGAAAAGCATATACAAAATACACGAGAAAAAGTATCTCTACAAGTCAAGGTGAACAACAAAAAGAACATAGCATAAATCAAATAATATAACATTAAAATTAAATTAGTTACCAAATCAAATACTACAACATTAACTTGGTGTCTTGTACATACAGGGAAAATAAAAACTTAAACAAAAGATATCCTACACACAGGGCATATAAAACTCGACATCCTGTAAACATGGAAAGTGGTAGTCGTGTCCGCGTGGGGTAGATACCATTGGAATCTCGTGGTCGTCGCTGAAATTTTCTAAGCATATTTGACGCTTGTCCTTTTCATTTGTGAATTCGTATTCTGTTCTCGAGATGGGGTTGATAACAGTAACAGACGGTTGTTATATTTCAACCTCGTTAAAATGTACTTGCAATTCTATTTCATGTTTGAATCGAAAACACTTATTAGACATTCTATATACTATATAGAGGAAAAGTACCGCCGCACGGGCTAACAATATTATTTAGTTTTTTTATCTTCACCATTGGGTTCTCCATATTTTTATAAAATGCTTTAAGCCCTTAACCTTTTGTTGTGACTGACTATAGAATAAATGTGTGGCTTTCGCATTAAAATTTGTATTTCTTTACCAAGTAGTGCTTGGTCCAGTGGTATTACCCTTTAGCGTTGGAGCGCATAGACGGTAGCTGGGTTCGAGTGGTCTTGGGAGGGATCTCTCCCCAAAGGAGATGACTTTAACATAGTGTGGATCCCGCTCTGGAGATGTAGGACCCGCAAAGGTTTGAACTTCGGCGATTCAAAAAAAAAAAAAAAAAAAAATTGTATCTCAGGAATTTTCAATTCATAAGAACAAATACAGTTTGCTAAATGATACTAATTAAGAATCAAACAATCCAGTTCATATAAACGTGTAATAATTGTACTTTTTGGAAGATATCTAGAAATGGGAAGATATAACCAAAATCTGTAATTTAACTACAACTTTACATTAAATCAATTATAAACCCTTTAGTTCATTAACGAGGTTTGCTCATCGGGTTAATGGATCAAATTCGGGTTTTCTAATTGCAAAAACAAAACGCGAATAAGAGTTTTAAAACGGGGATTACGCTTAATTATTTGAATATGTCTAATTTCGGAGAGTTTTATAAGTTTATGATGTATGAAGAAGAATAACATTATTTTAGGTAGTTTAATGATAAAGCTAAAAGTATGGGGAAAAATAGTATGGGGTAGTTGTTTTGGTGTAGTATAGCGAAGTCAACCCTTTAGTTATTCCATCTATTTATTTGTGGTCTAACGCTTAGTTGTAAAAACTCTATTTTTATCATGAGTATTTTATATTTAATCTTGAAACTATTGTTGTTCGAATATTAACTTATTAGTATTTAGGTTATAAAACACATAGGTTGGCAAATTGAACATGGCTTATCTGCTTATGTTTTACTTAAGTTCTTTAACAAAAAAAAATGTTTTGCTTCTTTTTTTTGAATGGAATGTAATATTAATTCAACTAAAAAAATTGTTTAATCTAAATTCTCAACAAGAAATGTCCCGATGTGACACCACCTTCAATCTCTATCCATATTTATTTATTTTTAAAGAGACATCTCCATCCAATTATTCATGATCCAAAATCATTATTCAATAAAATTGTAGATTTGGTATTTTGGCAACTATCAAATTATTGAGTTAATGCGTGTAATATCCAAATGTTGTACATATATGATATATATATATATAAGGCATTTGATTTAGTAGTTGGTCCGTTTTTTTTATTTAAAAAAAACCTTTACATGTATCTTCACCAAATCTAAAGATTCGTCTATGCCATCATATTCTATCTTTTCGTATATATATTGACCCACATGTACTGTGGATCGACAACTTTTGAAATTCACAATATTTCATAAATCTAATTAAGCTATGACCGGACAAACTATTTTTTGGCTGAAAACAGCATCTGCCGTTTAAGTCACCTCTAGAACCGCTAATTAAATCAATTAAGTGATGATGATACGCTAACGTTTTTTTTTTTTTTTTGGTCTTCTTTTTTTTCATTTTCTCACCAGTAAATTAACACTCGTATCCATATCAATATATCATCACACGTTCAAAAAAGTATCATCTTGAGTACATAACTATAAATGCTAAAACGTAATAAATGATCCCATCATCCAACCAATATTACACTCTCAAAGCCATATATATATATACACAATCATATAAAGACGAAGCATACACGTATCTATCTAGCTAACATTACATTATCAACACAAACATATATAGAAATCTGAGAGAACACAACACATCGAACCATGGAACACAACATATCACGGCTCCTAACATTACCGAGTGTATTTGTAAGTTTCTCTCTCTCTTTCTCTCTCTTTTCCTGTCTCTCATTCTCGATGTTTATTTGATATTTTAAAAGTCTTATGGAACTTGTGTTTATTAGTATGTATAAGTATAGATAAATATGGATGTTCTTATTCGAGCTCTTTTTTTTTTCTTTTTCTTCCTTCTAAATTTGGAGCTTTTAAAGCCTAATTGTGGAGATCACATACTAGGTATAATCTCTATAATATTATTTAAGAAGACATTTTTAAAAATGAACTTTGTTTTATAAGTTATTACATGAAATGTCATTACAAATAATAAAGAATAATTGAAATAGGAAATGATATAATAGTCTTTTGAAATTATTGATTAGGATATAGAAAATATATATTTTGTATTAAATATGTTATTTATTATTTAATTTCTTAATTATTTTTAATACTATTTGTTTTTAAATAATAATCAATTCATATATATTCAAAGAAAAAAGAAAATCTATTCAAAACCTTGCTATATTTTTTACTATAAATTATTATATATTATTTGAATATATATGAAAACAAAAATTAAAAAATATTTTACTAATTTTTTAAGAAGTTAGACAAAAGAAAACTATTTTTTAAAAAAGTTCGTAAACTAACCACAAAAACTAGAATCATTTAACGGTGCATATTAGAGTTATTATAACGCCCCGACCGCCCCTACCTGTGGGCCCCATGCCCTCTCTCGGCCCGTGGGCCCCACCCTTGTCCGACGGCCGGTGCGTTAGTCCGGGAGGCTTGTAATACTTGTTTACTGACCCTGCAATCACCACGTGATCTTTCCCCGTGTTTTGTCCTCACTCACACGATACCGCGAATCACTTCCCGGTAGGTCACCCATCCTTAAATTGCTCCAGCTCAAGCACCCTTAACTCTGGAGTTCTCTCTGGACAAGTTCCCGAAAAGATAAGTGCACTTTGGTGACATAGGTAGCCAAATCAATTCTTATAAGCCTCTCCGCATATACAAGAAACCGGGATGTTACAGTTATGTTCTCAAGATTATAAGTTTTTGCGGATTAGCTCGAATAATATTTTAATTCACTGCAAAACGGGTTAAATAGACAAATTATTACAAATTGACAGTTATATATATAATCATTAATATAATCATTAGTTAGCTATATTGTAAAATTCATATAAAACAATTTTCTTAAATTTCAAGACAATTTTTTTTTTAAAAAATTACTCCACGCTATAATTAGCGCGAGTTAAATCCTAGTCCATAGTACAATGTACAGTTTTATAATAAATATTAGGAAGAACTCTTCATTTTAGTTGTTATACTATATATATGGAAATGACAGAAGTTTATAATATTTATCATGAGGTATTCTTAGTTTTGAAGTTTGGGTTAGTATGATATATATATATTAGGGCAATTCTATAAAATAGCACCAAAAAACTTAAAGTTCAATAATTTAGCACCCAAGGGTGAAAATCCCAAAATTAGCATTCATTAAAAGGGAAAAAGACTTATGTATCCTCTATTATACTCTAAAATCAATCATTGATAACCCAAACAAAACAAAAAAAATCGAAGATGCTGATTCTCCTTGTTCACATTGACCGGTTCAGAGAGAAATCCTTAACCGAATTTTTGGATCGGTGGTTATCTCTATTGAGTGAAGGGAGCTTCACATCGGCGAGCTTGTGACGAGATCCATGGCGGCAATTTCTACGTTCTTCCTTCTCTTCCTCATACCCCTTGTCCCACTCTCGCTTCTCGTTATCTTGGCCTTAATCGTACGTACGCCCTCGTCCCATCCGAATCCCAATCAAGTCACGTCACGTCTTCATCACCGGCGGATCTAGCGGCATAGGTCTTGCTCTCGCCCAACGCGCCGCTTCCGAGGGTCCTCGCGTCTCCATCCTCGCCCGATCCGCCGGAAAGCTCGAGGAGGCCAAACAATCTATCAAGCTCGCCACTGGTGTCGAAGTCGCCACGTTTTCCGCCGACGTTCGCGATTACGACGCCGTGTCGAAGGCGATTGACGAATCGGAGCCGATCGATGTGTTGATTGTAAATCAAGGCGTGTTTGTGGCGAAGGAGCTGGATAAGCATAGTCCAGAGGATCTGGATCTAAATAGCTAAGTTTGTCCCAATGTTGTTATCAAGGACATTTATTGAGTGTTATATAGCTGGTATTGAGATTACGTTTTTTTTCCCATGATTTTCTTTTCAGGTTGTGATGGTTTCTGTGTTGTCTTTGTCTTCTTCTTTTATCGGAAGATTTCTTGGTGTTCGAATATATCTATTTATCATTTCAGGTAAATAACAAAGTTGAGTCGATGATCAAGCTTGTTGAAGATATTCTATTTAATGATCCAAAGTCGATTTGCCGACCTTTGTTCCCATCCCAGCACCTTACTAAATCAACAAGAAACATAAAAAGTATGATTTCGCTTAAGTCATGAAGAGACGAACTATAAATGATTATATTACCTGTTGATTTTCATGCGTAAATGAAGCATCCGAACATGTGTTGTTGTTTGCCTACACAAAGAAAGAAAGATACAAATGTTGAAATAATTCTTTCTGGAAATTCAACGTATTTAGGAAACATTTAAGAACATATATAACATATTTAGGAAAGCCTTCCTCAATCAACAAGAAAGATAAAAAGTATGATTTCAAAGTCATGCAGAGATAAACTATAAAAGACTATATTACATATTGATTTTCATGCGTAAATGAAGCATCCGAACATATGTTGTTGTTTGCCTACACAAAGAAAGAAATATACAAATGTTGAAATGATCCTTTCTGGAAATGCAACGTATTTAGGAAACATTTAGGAACATATATAACGTATTTAGGAAAGCCTTCCTAAATCAACAAGAAACAGAAAAAGTATGATTTCAAAGTCATGCAGAGACAAACTAAAAAAGACTATATTACATGTTGATTTTCATGCGTAAATGAAGCATCCAAACATGTGTGGTTGTTTGCCTACACAAATAAAGAAAGATACAAATGTTGAAATGATCATTTCTGGAAATGCAACGTATTTAGGAACCATTTAGGAACATATATAACGTATTTCGGAAAGATTTTCTAAATGAACAAATGATGAAAACTGATCATTTCTTGAAAATGAAACGTATTTAGGAACATATATAACGTATTTCAGAAAGTCTTCTGAAATGAACAAATGATGAAAAATGATCCTTTCTTGAAAATGAATCGTATTTAGGAACATATATAACGTGTTTCAGAAAGACTTCCTAAATGAACAAATGATGAAAACTGATCCTTTCTTGAAAATGAAATGTATTTAGTAACATATATAACATATTTCAGAAAGACTTCCGAAATGAACAAATGATGAAAACTGATCATTTTTTGAAAATGAAACGTATTTAGGAACATATATAACGTATTTCGGAAAGTCTTCCGAAATGAACAAATGATGAAAAATGATCCTTTCTTGAAAATGAATCGTATTTAGGAACATATATAACGTATTTCGGAAAGACTTCCTAAATGAACAAATGATGAAAACTGGTCCTTTCTTGAAAATGAAACGTATTTAGGAACATATATAACGTATTTTGGAAAGTCTTCCGAAATAAATAAATGATGAAAAATTTAGGAACCATTTAGGAACCATTTAGGAACATATATAACGTATTTCGGAAAGACTTCCTAAATGAACAAATGATGAAAACTGATCATTTCTTGAAAATGAAATGTATTTAGGAACATATATAACGTATTTCTGAAAGACTTCCGAAATGAACAAATGATGAAAAATGATCCTTTTTTGAAAATGAAACGTATTTAGGAACATATATAACGTATTTCAGAAAGTCTTCCGAAATGAACAAATGATGAAAAATGATCCTTTCTTGAAAATGAATCGTATTTAGGAACATATATAACGTATTTCGGAAAGACTTCCTAAATGAACAAATGATGAAAACTGATCATTTCTTGAAAATGAAATGTATTTAGGAACATATATAACGTATTTCTGAAAGACTTCCGAAATGAACAAATGATGAAAAATGATCCTTTTTTTGAAAATGAAACGTATTTAGGAACATATATAACGTATTTCGGAAAGTCTTCCGAAATGAACAAATGATGAAAACTGATCCTTTCTTGAAAATGAATCGTATTTAGGAACATATATAACGTATTTAGGAAAGCTTTCCTAAATGATGAAAAATGATGAAAACTGATCCTTTCTTGAAAATGAAACGTATTTAGGAACATATATAACATATTTCGGAAAGACTTCCTAAATGAACAAATGATGAAAACTGATCCTTTCTTGAAAATGAATCGTATTTAGGAACATATATAACGTATTTAGGAAAGCTTTCCTAAATGATGAAAAATGATGAAAACTGATACTTTCTTGAAAATGAAACGTATTTACGAACATATATAACATATTTCGGAAAGACTTCCTAAATGAACAAATGATGAAAACTGATCCTTTCTTGAAAATGAATCGTATTTAAGAACATATATAACATATTTCGGAAAGACTTCCTAAATGAACAAATGATGAAAACTGATCCTTTCTTGAAAATGAATCGTATTTAGGAACATATATAACGTATTTAGGAAAGCTTTCCTAAATGATGAAAAATGATGAAAACTGATCCTTTCTTGAAAATGAATCGTATTTAGGAACATATATAACGTATTTAGGAAAGCTTTCCTAAATGATGAAAAATGATGAAAACTGATCCTTTCTTGAAAATGAAACGTATTTAGGAACATATATAACATATTTCGGAAAGACTTCCTAAATGAACAAATGATGAAAACTGATCCTTTCTTGAAAATGAATCGTATTTAGGAACATATATAACGTATTTAGGAAAGCTTTCCTAAATGATGAAAAATGATGAAAACTGATACTTTCTTGAAAATGAAACGTATTTACGAACATATATAACATATTTCGGAAAGACTTCCTAAATGAACAAATGATGAAAACTGATCCTTTCTTGAAAATGAATCGTATTTAAGAACATATATAACATATTTCGGAAAGACTTCCTAAATGAACAAATGATGAAAACTGATCCTTTCTTGAAAATGAATCGTATTTAGGAACATATATAACGTATTTAGGAAAGCTTTCCTAAATGATGAAAAATGATGAAAACTGATCCTTTCTTGAAAATGAATCGTATTTAGGAACATATATAACGTATTTAGGAAAGCTTTCCTAAATGATGAAAAATGATGAAAACTGATCATTTCTTGAAAATGAAACGTATTTAGGAACATATATAACATATTTCGGAAAGACTTCCTAAATGAACAAATGATGAAAACTGATCCTTTCTTGAAAATGAAACGTATTTAGGAACATATATAACGTATTTCGGAAAGTCTTCTGAAATGAACAAAAACATAAAACGATATTTCCTGTTGATTTTCATGCGTAAATGAAGCATCATGTGTTGTTGTTTTGTCTACACAAAGAAACAAAGAAAGATTCAAATGATGAAAACTGATCATTTCTTGAAAATGAAACGTATTAAGGAACATATATAACGTATTTCAGAAAGTCTTCCGAAATGAACAAAAACAGAAAACGATATTTCTTGTTGATTTCCATGCGTAAATGAAGCATCAGAACATATGTGTTGTTGTTTTGTCTACACAAAGAAATAAAGAAAGATTCAAATGATGAAAACTGATACATTCTTGAAAATGAAACGTATTTAGGAACATATATAACGTATTTCGGAAAGTCTTCCTAAATGAACAAGAAACAGAAAACTATAAAAGACTATATTAAATGTTGATTTTCATGCGTAAATGAAGCATCATAACATGTGTTGTTGTTTGCCTACATAAAGAAAGAAAGATACAAATGATAAAAAATGATCCTTTCTGGAAATGAAACGTATTTAGGAACCATTTAGGAACATATATAATGTATTTAGGAAAGCCTTCCTAAACGTATTTAGAAAGAAAGATACAAATGATGAAAAATGATCATTTCCTTGAAATGAAACGTATATATGAACCATTTCGGAAACTATATAACTAATTTAGGAAAGCTTTCGTAAATGAACAAGAAACATGAAAAACTGTAAAAGACTATATTAACTGTTGATTTTCATGCGTAAATGAAACATTAGAACATATGTTGCTGTTTGGCTACGCAAAGAAAGAAAGATACAAATGACGAAAAATGATCATTTCCTTGAAATGAAACGTATATAGGAACCATTTAGGAACATATATAACTAATTTAAGAAAGCATTCGTAAATGAACAAGAAACAAGAAACAAGAAAAACTCTAAAAGACTATATTAACTGTTGATTTTCATGCGTAATTGAAGCATCAGAACATGTGCTTTTGTTTGCCTACACAAAGAAAGAAAGATACAAATGATGAAAAATGATCATTTCCTTGAAATGAAACGTATTTAGGAACCATTTAGGAACTTATATAACTAATTTAGGAAAGTCTTCGTAAATGAACAAGAAACAAGAAAAACTCTAAAAGACTATATTAACTGTTTATTATCATATATAGGAACCATTTAGGAACATATATAACTAATTTAAGAAAACATTCGTAAATGAACAAGAAACAAGAAACAAGAAAAACTCTAAAAGACTATATTAACTGTTGATTTTCATGCGTAATTGAAGCATCAGAACATGTGCTTTTGTTTGCCTACACAAAGAAACAAAGATACAAATGATGAAAAATGATCATTTCCTTGAAATGAAACGTATTTAGGAACCATTTAGGAACTTATATAACTAATTTAGGAAAGTCTTCGTAAATGAACAAGAAACAAGAAAAACTCTAAAAGACTATATTAACTGTTTATTATCATGCATAAATGAAGCATCATAACATGTGTTGTTGTTTGGCTACGTAAAGAAAGAAAGATACAAATGGTTCCTAAAAATGAAACGTATTTAGGAACTATTTAGGAACTTATATAACTAATTTAGGAAAGCATTCGTAAATGAACAAGAAACATGAAAAACTATAAAAGACTATATTAACTGTTGATTTTCATGCGTAAATGAAACATCAAAACATGTGTTGTTGTTTGCCTACACAAAGAAAGAAATATACAAATGATTAAAAATGATCATTTCCTTGAAATGAAACGTATTTAGGAACCATTTAGGAACTTATATAACTAATTTAGGAAAGCATTCGTAAATGAACAAGAAACAAGAAAAACTCTAAAAGACTATATTAACTGTTGATTTTCATGCGTAAATGAAGCATCAGAACATGTGCTTTTGTTTGCCTACACAAAGAAATAAAGATACAAATGATGAGAAATGATCATTTCCTTGAAATGAAACGTATATATGAACCATTTAGGAATATATATAACTAATTTAAGAAATCTATGCAACACACAATTTCATGCCCAAATCTTAAAATCGTATCCAAGGCAACCATCATCAGTCGAAAGCATAAAGTATAACCAAAATTTGCATAGCAAAATAACAAAGGAGCAAATTTTTGATAATCCACTCAACATAGGAAAGACTTTTAAGGGTCTAAAAGCATCGAACTCATTTCCAAAAAGCTTAAAACCTTTACTAAAGTCCATCACCAGCAGTGGCATAAACTTTGTGCTTTAGTGTTCAATTCTCAATTCTCTCTTAATCGCAAATTACCATCAAGGTAGCTTTCTGATTTCCGATATGGGTTTTCTTCGATTAGCATTTTTTTATTGGGGTTTGTATTATTTCTACGTCTGCGTTGTTAAGCTTCGATCTTTGATTTACTTCCAAACCAGATATGGGATCAATTTCTTTGATCGGATATTGTTCGTGTTTGTGGGATCGGGCTTTAGTATATCGAATCGATTTTTTTGCTGTTTATTTTTCCAATTGATCATAGATTTTTTTCTTCTGAAATTCAGATTCAAATCTTTGTTAAGACTCTCACCAGAAAGACAATCACCCTCGAGGTGGAAAGCTCTGACACAATCGACAACGTTAAAGCAAAGATCATGGATAAGGAGGGAATCCCACCGGATCAGCAGAGGCTTATCTTCGCCGGAAAGCAGCTGGAAGACGGGCAACGAACTCAGTAACGCCGTCACCGTTAGAATCAGCCTCCGTCATCATTTTCGTCAACTCACGGTAAGTCAACGGATATCCCATCTTAGCCATTGACCCAGCAAGTTCCGCAGCCGTGATATGACCGTTACCGTCACGATGGAACGGAAAACCTCCATGAGCTGCTCCTGGTTAATGAGAACCTCCTCGTTGAGATCCGGCAGAATCGCGACTACGAGCTTGTCAAATTCGACGGATCCGTTACCGTTACGGTCGATTTGATTGAGGAGGAGAGAGATCTGATCGCCGTGAGGTTTGATCCCGAGGGAACAGAGGAGAGCGGCGAGCTCGAGCTGTGTGAGGCTTCCGTCTCCGTCGAAGCGAGCGAAGATGTTGTCTTTGGTTTCGCAGACGAGGAAGAAGGAAGAGAGAATTTTGGAAAAAAAATTAATTTTTTAATTGGATGTGGGATGAATACTTCTTTAATTGGATTTGAGAATCTTATCATGGGTAAGATAGTCTTTTATCTCTTTAATGAATGCTAAAAATGAGGCTTTTTTATTAGGGTGCTAGTTTGATGAGAAAGTTTTCAAAAAGTGCTATTTTGATCAATTTCTCTATATATTATTCTCTTTTTTTTTAAAATTTTTACTACCTTTTTAATATAATTCTGGATATCACATACTGTATAGGTATCCAATCCATCGTACATTGTATAGTTTTATGATATAGATTATGAATATGAATTATTCCTCATTTTAATTGTTATACCATACTGATATGAAAAATACAGAAGTTTTTCTAACAACAATATATAATATTCAATTTCAATTGATTTGATTATCTTTTAAACTAGCTATGATTTCTTATTAATTATTGCGAAATTTTAAATTTAGTTAGCTAACTTTTTTTTTTTGTTTTTTTTTTGATTTATGTGAAAGCGATTTTGCATTTACCTCGAAACTCAACATTGGCTAAAGAGTTTGAGAGCTTAGCAAGGATTGAAGAAAATTACAACACCACAAAATCATAAAGGTAATTAACATAATATATATATTGATGAATTAATTGGTTCATTTCTTTTTAATAATTTTTGTCATCCAATCATACGATTAATAATCTAATACCACGATCATAGATAACCAACCAGATCGATAATAACTGAGAATTAAATTAATTTACTGATTATATAATATATTAATATGATTTAAATAGATGGGACAGGAGGAGGAAAAGCTGAATCAGTGAAGAGTAATGGAGGGAAGAAGAAGAGATTGGAACAAGGTCTGGGAATTTAAGGCTTTGAAGAAGAAACCTAGAGAAGATGAAGCGGGGAAGATTATGGGGAAAGTAGCTAATCAGGTTCAGCCGATTATCACCAGACGAAAATGGCGTGTTAAGCTTCTCTCTGAATTCTGGTAATTAAAGAATTCTGATAAGTTGTTGTAGAAGAAATATTGAAAGTATTGATTTTTAGGGTTCATGATGTTTGTTCTTGTTTTTGAAATTGTAGCCCAACAAATCCAAGGCTATTGGGGGTAAATGTAAATTGGGGCGTGCAAGTGAAATTGAGGCTTCGGAGGGTAAACCATGATGAACATTTCTTATCGTACCATGAAATTCTTGACACCATGCTCCACGAGCTTTGCCACAGTGCCCATGGTCCTCATAACGCAAGCTTTGGGATGAACTGCGAAAGGTATCTTGATTCATCCTTTTCGTGCTTAGTTGACCACTTGCATAATTGAAGGTGATGTTTAGGAAATTAATGTACATTTTGAACTTCAGAGATGTGATCGTATTAGTAAAACTAGTATAGTCTAGAGTTCCTCTTACTTGAGTTCTCTTACCATCATGGCGTATTTGAGATGAATCAATAGTTACAATTGTTTCTTATCCAGGGGACAGCACTGTGTTGGCTATTGTAGAAAAATGATTTCAATTTTTTGCTACTTTTCTTATTGCATTACCAGTGTTTCATTTGTTTGTGCAAACAGTTTTAAACTAATTCCATTACATCTAGGAATGCGAGGAGTTGATGTCAAAGGGTAGAACAGGAACAGGACAGAGATTTGATATTCCTAGGAAGCGTTTGGGTGGACTTTCTTGTCAGCCTCCTCTCTCATCTCTCCGAACAACTGCAGCTACAGCAGCAGAAATAAGAGTGCGTGCAGGTACTCTTTTACCCTCAGGACCTCATCGTCTTGGCGGTGACAGCAGCATTATGTCAGATCTTAGTCCAATTCAAGCTGATGATATTTGGTGTGGTTCCCAATCCACAGAGGGTTTAGAAGACGAAGAGAATGATAGTGAAACATGTAAGGAACCCATTTCCGTGAGAGAAGATTGCACAAGTTTGAATGCAAAATCAGTAAAAAGATGTAGCAACTGGTCCAGTGCCATTTCTGGCCCTCAGTGTGGATCAGATGTCATTGATTTGACAGAGGAAGCTCCTGAAACAAGATGTACTAAAAGAAGTTGCAGCCAGGAGATCAAGGTCCTTCTTGTTCCAAAGATGAACCGAACTCTTGTTTCATGAAGTCATCAGTAACTTATGCATTGACCAGTCACAATGCAAACCACAGCAGAGAAGAATCTTCAATGTGGGAGTGTGCAGAATGCACCTTATTGAACTCGGTAAGTCTTCCACAGAGAGTGTATGTTTTTCGAGTTTAAACTTGAAGCTTCTTGTTATCTCTATTCCGTTTTTTCATTATCTGTCTTGTTTTCTCCTACCAGTCATTGGCTCTAATATGTGAGCTATGCACGCCGCAAAGCCAAAGGAAAGGGAGATGAAACACAAAGTCTGGTCCTGCAAATTCTGCACGCTTGAAAAAGAGGTGAAGATAGAGAAATGCGAGGCTTGTGGTCAGTGGAGATACTCATATGGAACTTGAGGGAGTCACCAGTCTTCTACAACGACTAAAAATCGAACTCTTAGCCATTTTTGGTAGCCAACGAACAAGATTCTCCAAGTTCTGAAACTGAGTCCCGACTTGGGCTTGTGGCTGCGTTATGTTATGTAGAGTAGGCTTTTTAACTTTAGTAGGTGGAAAGAGTATTTTGATTTTGCAAACACTCGAACAAAATTAGATGAGTAAACGCAATGATGAGAAAAATTGGAAAAAAGTTTTTCCTTTGAATAACGATTTTTGAGGAAGCTGAATGAAAAAGATATTGTTGGTATTTTTGATGGTGGTTTTGTAATTCTGATGTCGTCGGCTTCTTGTTTTACACAGAGGGTCTCTTTGTTCTTGTTGCTTCCATCTTCTATCTATGGAAGTTTAAGTTTCTGGTCCCTTAAACACTCGCTTTCGTCTACCAAGTCCTGAAACCTTAGACCCATTGCCTTAAGTTAATTGAGAAACTAGTCACTGAGGCTTCCGAGGTACGCTTTTCTTCTTAACCATTCTCAGAGCCTGTATTGTTTGATTTCTAAGATGGTATACTTTTTGTTAAGCCTGCTTTGCGGAATCATTAGTTTACCTGATAGAATTGTGTTTTTTTTTCTTTTCTATCCTTGTGTTACATCAAGCTGTCTGAACTTCCCAGTTCGACTTATATTTGAGATCTTTGTCTGCTCTTGTGAACAATCATTTACATACATTGTGTGTTTGTGTGTGTGAGCGTGTGTGAATTCAGGTACCGAGTTCTTCTTCAATCAGTTCAGACACGGATACGCTATAGTTTATAGCTGTTAGAACAAACTACAATAACTCAAATGTAGAATTGTTCAAATATCCTGTGCGTTTATGTCCATGCTCGTGAAATAGATTGTCTAGTTTTCACTAGGACTTGTTAGAATTGTAAAACTTAAAAAGCTGCTCTTTTGTTTGGCTATGGTGAGGCTTTTTTAACTTTCTTGTTTATAAACCTGTTGCAGCATTAGAGTGTTGATGAATATGAGTTTCCCTAAAGTAGAGAGTATCTTCAGTCTGAGTATAAATGCCTGTGTTGTTTCTGATCATAGTGTGCATTAAATGGGATGGTTGTGAAGATCTTTTGACTAACCCCTTGTCTATTAGTAATTGTTTGCATCTTCGCCGTTCCTTTTTGTTTGATATTTCACTTATACTCAACTGTAATTGCGGGATTGCCACATCGGAAATTGTGTTGTAACTTTAAGGTTCAGTAGAGATTCAGTTTCCTTACAGGTGATGTTTTTGTTTTTGTTAGCAGATGGCACCAAATCAAAAGCTTAGGATCGTAATGGGTGCCTCTTATAGAAGACTCATGCAAGCAGATACTATACGCCACTAGAAGAAGCAATGCAAAGATAATGGGTCATGTAGCCTGAGCTCAATCTTAGCTCCTCTTGTCCTACTAAAGTTCCAAGTCTATTGGTCTCCTCTTCCAATTTTATAATTTCTATTGTTTTTTGTTTTTTGGGTCATGATTCTCACAACTTCCA
The DNA here is from genome assembly GCA_030161315.1 of Eutrema japonicum. NCBI lineage: Eukaryota > Viridiplantae > Streptophyta > Magnoliopsida > Brassicales > Brassicaceae > Eutrema > Eutrema japonicum. Next base: position 49,149,459 of record BSQW01000001.1, read on the forward strand.
TTTTTCAGGTTCCATCCATTTCAATTATTTTTAGCTAAAATTAAATTTAAATATGTTGGGCCAATTTGATAGTTGTGACAAACGTTAAAAGGTATGTTCCCACACCATTCCAAATTCTAAAGATATTCGATATTTTTTTCAGTCTAATTTTAGAAAAGAAAAAAGTTGCGTTACTTGAAAGAGAAAGTTCATATATTCTATGAGAACCAAATCAAGTTCTCAAACTGAAAGTGAATAGTATAGTATTTTGTGTTTTCAAGATTTTGAAGAGCCAAATCTAATTGACTGGTTGAAATTGAGAAGAAAATCTAATATGGGGGGAATTTGAAAAGGAAAGATTGGGTCCTCAAACAATGACCATTATTTTACTGCCATTTATAAAATTAGATGTATATAGTTTTTGATTTGTCCCAAAAATTTGGTTTAAGAAACTAGTGACTCTCAGATTTGGAG